>LPNX010752644.1:105485-239854 GCA_001517045.1 Pseudotsuga menziesii | reverse complement strand
GGGGGGGGGGAATTTAGAACCCCATAAATTGTTCATGTCCCCCTATCATTATTGGATTAATGAGTGGGGATGTGACATGTTCAATGAACCACTATAATATTACACCCCATTATATTACTCAATACCATTATGTCAACATCTTAGGTTTACAGACAAAGTAAGCAAAGAAAAATAATCAAATTTGGTGACCTCCATAATTGTAGACACTTTATGTAGACTCATCTAGCATGGGGTTCATATTATTTACTGTTGATGTATTTGTAACTTCGGAATGTATTCACTTGTATTTCTTATGTATTGTAATGTATTTGAGTCATGTCATACCCTGATGTTTATTACGCGAAGTTTCTATAATGAGAAAGTCATGTCAAGTCATTGTGGGTAACCCTCCTATTGGTCAAGGGTTAAAGTCCCCACAGTTGTGGGGCCCTTGGGTTATTAGAATATCCTAGTGAATTTGACCCTAGGTGAGTCATCGTAAGTCGGGGCAATAGTCCTCACCATTGTGTTAAGGATAAACCTCCTTGCTGGTTGGAGGAGGCAAAGTCCCCACAAGTTGTGGGGCACTAGGGCTATTATACACTCCTAGAGATGTCTTCTCTAGTAAGTAATTGTTAAGTGAGGCCGACATGATGGAGTGGGTTCCAAGTGAATGAAAGAATATAAATAGAGAGTGAGTCTCTCTATTTAGGATACGCACACTCACTCATTGGGGCGCATGAGTGAGAGAGAAGAAGCTCTCTCAGTGTGAGAGAGAGAGACTACTGCTATCGGTAGATCATCTTACTGTTTTGGGGTTTTACCTTTTGGTGTTGATTCTATCTCTAAAGAAGTTGTGGGGTTTTCTCCTTTATGGTTTCCCCAAGGAAAATTATTTGTGTCTCTTGTCTCTTGTGTTGTGCTTATGTTTCATTGTTGTGCATGTTATTCTCTCAGTTAAAGATCCTAAGATCATAATGGTAGCTTGAATGATAAAAATATAACACTTACTCCAAAGAATACCAAGAAGGTGCCCCTTCACTCCCAAGAGTCCATCATGAATCACCATCACCCGTTGGGTCCTGAAATGCCCCTTTTTTACCACACCTAGTATACCCTTTTTTCCTTGCCCTACTCCATTTTATGCACCAGACAAATGTTCTTTACTCATATTAAGCCTTGAATATTTGTAGGTATGATTAATTATTGTTTTATCTTATTAATTCCTATTATTTTCATGATCATAACTTTGTCACTTGAATTATACTAATACATCATGATTTCATAAAGATAGTTCAAGCTGTGATAAGTACAGGTGTAGCAGTCTGAGTGGTTTCCAGGGAAGATGAGCTTTCGATGCCAACTGTCACTTTCCAGTCATAGCTCCACATGCTAGAAGCAAACAAAGGTTGTAATTCCACGTAATTATGCAACATGCTTAGCTGCAACAGATTCGGCTGAGCCAGTGCGTTGTTGCTTAAGGTTTAGATGCCACAAACAAGTTATTCCTTGATTTGGTTTTGTTTATTCACTAATCGCTCACACAACCAGATTCCCTATATTCTCTTCTCTCATTTAATTCCACTCACAACTATACAACTCATTGTAATAGGGCAGCTTGAAGATCGTAGATCTTAATGGTTGCCCGATATCAGTGGGTGAATGTTAACATTGATCATGTATATATATTGGTAAACATTATGATCCAAGGGATAGTTGATATTGGTTTATAATGTGTAAGCTATAATAGAGAACTGTACTTTGCAATTTGTCATTTTAATATAAGGAGAAGGATTCTTCTGATCTCTGTGTTTTAACCTGTGTTAGTTATGGTGTCTCTGTTTGAAGGCATGTCCTGACTTCCATGGATATTGTTGATCTAATTAGATGTTTTGATTGTTTGTTCTATGGTGTGGAAGTTTCATTAATTGCATTATTTATCGTAGCTGCAACAAAAATGATTTTATCATTGTAGGTCCTCTGGACAGTAATGTTTGCATCTCCTTTAAGCTATAACTATGTGGTGTGACAGTTAACTGTGTAGGTTAGTTTCCATTATGCATGTGTGTTAAATAGTTGTTACAATCAAGCTCAGCTCAGTTCCCTTCAATTACTTGTATTTTTCAGGTGTGCTAATTTGGTCATATTCTAGTTTGAAGTTGTTTAATTCAAGTTGTTGTTCTTTTCAACTGTTAGATTAGTTGAATTAAACTAGTGATGATGGATTTATAGATGGTGTGATAATGTGAGGATTTAACTTTCTGCAAAAGTAATTCTAGTTTCCTATTCCTAGATTAATCAATTGTTGGAGTGACATTGTAGGAAGTAATTGCATTTATGAATTTCTATAGAAGTAGCTTAGATTAGCTTAGCTATGAAAATAATTTGACTGAGAAGTTAAGTAGGATAGTTTATATTTCATTGAATTGATCAACTACTTAGTTTTTATGCACAGATAGTCTGAATTATCTTTGAAATAAAAAGAGTTCTCTGGGTTGACAATTTATATTGAGCATTCTGTATGTTAGTTGTATTAACTTACATATAGAGTGACCAAAATTTTAGCGTCATTGCTCGGGAAGGTAATTGATACACATGGTAGTAGTTGCTTCCATTCATCTTTCTTCTATAGTTTTTAATATTGCATGTTTTGGGTTGCAATACAAGGAGAGTATAGAGTGACATTCCTAGAACCCCCTAGAATACTAAATTTGCAGGTGATCGAGGTCGTGGAGGCAGTCCAACCTTGGGAAGGAGGATTTTCATGAATGATATAGTTGGAAGATATAACTCTTCTACCGGATCTCAGCATCAAGGATCATCATCTGTCAGAAGAGGCCCAGCTAGTCCTAGGTTGGGAGCGTCAGTTTCCATGGTGGAGAACACAAGAGAAGCTGCAACACCATCTAGTGTCCCTGTGGATAAAGACAGAGGCAGTGCTATGGGAGAAGGTGATCCATAGGTGGTTTACCATGTAGACAGGAAAGAGGTCACAAAGGAGGAATGGTTACAGCTCCAGTAAGAGTGGTAAAATCAGAAGAAGGAGAGACAAGAAAGAGCATAGGAATATACAAATAACAGATGTGATCCTGAAGATCATCAGAAAGAAGTAGGGATAACCATCACAATGATATAAACCCTCCCCCAAAGGATACTATTTCCACACTAAAATTCCCCATTTGATAACTGATTGGTCAAGCCCCCATGAAGAACATTTTACCTTTAGTACTACCACGCTTTCATGGGAAAGCCACATAGGACCCATATGAGTTTATTTTCGAGTTTGATATCCTCTGTTGAAGCTATGAATACATGTCTAGTGAGAAAAAATTGAATCTTTTTCCATCTACTCTAAAGGACAAGGCTCTGTGATGGTTTATGAGCCTGGCTGGTGAGACTGTCACCATCTGGGAACAAATGAAGTAGGTGTTCCTTGGTAAATACCAAAAATATTGCAATACCATTGACAAAAGGGGAGAACTATTTAAGATGATGCAAAAAGAGGAAGAAAGTCTGGCGGACTTTGTGGAGAGACTTATGTACAATGTATAGAGGGTAGGACAAATTGACATGGGAAGAGATGTGCTCAAGATCATCCTATTACATGGAATCAAGGAATATTTCCTAGATATGTGGAACATGTTGGGGAAAGGGGATATCTAAAAAGAATCCTTTGAATATATTGTCGACTTATGTTGATGATACTCAAGAGTATCCTTTAGAACCAACAACCATGACAAGGGATTGGACCTAGATGTCTTCAGCAAAACATAGAAGTCATCTAATGGAGGAGCCACTCAGGAAGAAATAGGAAACCTTTTGGAGAAATTCAAAACAGATATAATGAGCTCCATTTCCTTAGAAAATGATGTCCTGAGAGTAAAGCAGAGGAAAGCAATAGAATACTTGACACTCGACATATTCTGTCCAAGATGCAGAAAGAAATACCCTATGAAGGAGTGTCCACTTGATAAAGTGGAAGTATTCCATGTTTGTGAGTTGAACCATGAAACTAAGGAATGTGCTTCTCTTCCCCAAGTGAAGGAAGTCCTGTAGGAATCTACTCCTAACATGGAACAAGCATACTTCATTGGTCAGAATAAGCCCTGAAAGCCTTGACATCAAGGTATAAATCCAGACCCATCACCCTTCTGGAACAATATGAACAATATTAATGGTATGAATCACATGAATACACAATTACCTTCACATTATTCTAACAATCAATGCCATCCATCTCAAACTTTCATGTAGAATCCTAACTCTTGGTCACCATGGACACCACAACAACCAAAACAACCAACTTCCTGGTCTCCTGGATGGAGGAACTCTCATCCACGGAATTAGTTTTCTCATAAACAACCTCCTTACCAACAAATTCCTCATCAACAATATCCTCCTCAACCTTACCCTCACCAATGGTACCAGCATCCACAACTGCAACATTAGAACAATGTTACACCTATGAACATGCCAATGCGACCACAAATTCCTACTCAACCCAATCCTAACCCGAATAATAATAAAGAAGTCCACCAGTTTGAGACTTCCAACATGCCTGCTTAGTCCATCACCCCAGTTCCCTTCCATGATATATGCTTACGATCAGAAAGGGTTGTGGAGCCCTGTTGGCCCGATTTTCTGAATCCAGGCCAATAAGGAGGTTTTGTCACACAATCAGCTTAAAGCAGCGTCCGGTATGTTTGGTTTAACAAAACCTTGCAGGTTGTGGTCCTGCTACCAGCTAGTTTGTCTCTTAAAGAGAATTTAAAACCAGCAAAATCTAACCTACTCTAATGTTTACTTTACCTATATATATCTAAATATCCTAAGGTTGCTTTCTTAAGGAAAGGCTTCAATTTTTGGGAAGTTTTCTAAATATGAAAACTTAAGTAAAATATGTAAAATGATTTAACAATTGCTAATTAAACTTAGAAAATAAAATTAAAACTAAATTATTCTACCTATCCTATTAAACCCTATCTCAGCTAAGAGCAAATTTAAGATTATATTAACTATTAATCAACAAATATGAACAGAAAGACTGAAATATAATTTAAACAAACCATTTAAATCATAACTGAAAGTCAATCTGCTATATGATAATAGAACTGAAATTTAACCTGCAAACACACAGTCAATTTCAACTGTTCGAAATTGATTAATAATTAATGATTAAGATAGTTATTTGAATTTGAGATTATGCCTATTTAAAAAGTCACTGTCAACATACAAATGAGATTTTAAATAAACAGAAAAGGATGTTATTAAAACTTATGTTTATAGTAAACATACTAATAAACAAAATCATAATAAAATATTTATTCAAAACACTAGCTTGAGCTGATAAAGTGAAAAGAGATAATTAAACATCAGTGTGTCATAGCACACAGGATTAATATATAAACATAAGTTAACAAGTTGAAATATATTTATATATATATAATCCAAAACAAAACAAAATACCAGTCATAGTATCTGTCTGCAGATGTCCAGCAAAATCCACATCAAAGCTTCAGCTTTAAGTATGATATATTACCAGTAATAAAATATATTCCAAAGAGAGTTTTCTTCACACACTTCATCCTCACGAGTTCATCAAGACTGCTCCCTTATATACTATTAAGATTCAGTTTTCCCTCATAAATGTTGCATGCAACATTATAGGGATTATTTAACCAAAAAGGCATCTAATTACTCCTACTACTATAAACAAAAATTGACTGGCCTGAGTCGAGCCATTCTAGAAAGTTCTTGACCATTGTTAAAATTCCAGCTCGCAGCTAAACAGCCACATCTCCATGTCAACGTATAACCATGTCCTGAATTTTTGGAAAAAGGTGATGATAAATCCTCCTGTATTGAATTCAAACAAAACATCTTATTAAAATCAATTTAATACACAGATAACAGAAATAATTAAAAAAATTTAAATGCATGCCTGTTAAATCTCGATTTTACAGGCATGCGAAACTAGAACGATCATTACCTGTTTTGGCAGTGACATAGGAAATGAAGAAAACATTAAATTCTATTATGAAGAGGCACTACTCTTTGAGCTTCTGCTAGCTTGGCTTTTAACCTAACAATTTTGGTGTTCTACTTTTCAATTCAATCAAGCAGCAGCTAATTAGTACTTAGGATTGATTTCTTGGATTTCTTATATTGATTCTTCTTAGCGTTCACCTTTTTCCACCTATCAATCCATTCTAACAACTCGTTTCTAAAGGTTTTGTTTTCTTCTTCCAGCAAGGCTATGCTGGATAGACACTGTTTGAGCTTCCCTTTAAACTCTGTGATTTTACTTTGGTATACATTACCTAATACCTGTTGCAGAGTTTCATCCTCTTTGGTTTCCTGAGGAGAATGAGGACTGTCACAATGTTGACTGTATGATAGTTCAGGATCTTCAACGTTTATGTTTGCTTCTGGTTGATTGCCTTCGGCCTCGACTGACTGTGCATCACTTCCCTGCGTGATAGCAGAATTCCCTACATCCATTGTGTTAGGGACAGACGACGGGACATCGTCCTCAATATCTACAACTGTAGGTTTAGTAGCTGTAGATTTGGAAGTCTGTTGATCAGCCTTATATCCTGAAATCGAATGAATACTATGCATGCTCCTTGTGACTCTTCGTGAAAACGATAGGTTTTCAAAAGCAAGTCCTTCCTTGTCACAACAGATCTGAGCCAAATGATCTAATTTATGCATAGATTCTTTGTTGCATTCGTTAGGTTTATTTGCTTCATCATTATTATCATTTTCACCTTTGGCTGATCCTTCTTTTATGTTTGCAGGGTTGCTATCATTCTCACCAGGTAAGGGTTTATCTAACATTTCCCTTGAATTGCAAGGAATTGCATCCCTGTCGTCATTTTCATTAATCTCATTATTTATGGGCATGTTTACGACCTCGGATTCCTTGACCTCTGAACTATTGACTCCAGGATTTAATACCTTTCGTTTCCTATGAGCTCGTGGAGATGGATTAGGCCAATACCGCGTTGGCCCTAATTGACAATCACCTAGAAACTTATCCCAAGACACACCCTTAGCAGATAATTGGAATTGTAATAATATTTTTATCAATCCATGGTGACAAATACTACTATCAGGGTTATTGAAATTCTTAACAGACTACGACATCTTCTTAAGAATTTGCCATAGATAGAAGGGCAAATTAAGTTTGCAACCCTTTACTGCTAACAGTAACCGTAAATGATATAGGTGTAAATGGGAGTATCGTCCACAACAGGACACGTACCTTACCAATATTTCATAGTAAATTCTCCATTCGGGCTTCAGAAATTTCACAGGGACGCCTATCCTCAGCTTCCTATTATCCGGTAATGGCATTAATAGAGCCAAGCATTTCTTCTTATTGACCATAGTACCCTTAAACCAGCATTCCCCAACCTGTGGGAGCTTAGTGGCTTCGAAAATCTTATCTTCGTTGATAACAAACTCGAAACCCCCAATTTGCACTCTGTCATCTTCAAAATTCATGGCAAACATCTTAGTCATTTCCACATGGTGGCCATCAAAATACCTAAAGAAATTTTCCCATCCCATTTTCTCGAATTTCTTGGCAACTTCCTGGTTATCGTCTATAAGTTCAGACCCCGAAATCTCAAACCGATTCAAAGGAGACATGGTTTCTTCGGCACTCTCCTGTCTTAGACCCAAAACAAATGGAGAAGTGAACACAGAAGGGATAGGTATCCAAACACACGACATGATGGATTATTTTCGCATGCTTCATATCTAATTGGAGATACAATCTCTGAACCTACAATTTTAGCGGGATTTTTAAGCAGTGATAAGCGCTGCAACCATCACAACATTCCATGATTCATGCCAGTTTATCTACGCTTAACCATGACTGTTAGTAATAACCACTAACTTGGTGAACTAGAAATACGGTGACTGATAGAATCATCATTTCAACCATTGATTATTGACAGTGGTTCATAATTAACAGGTACAACGACGTAAGTCGAAATGACATTTAGCATTTAACACTGTCAATACGATATTTCCATATGCATACAACTGTCGATCTTTTAAGAGGTGTAAGCCATGTTTTCATACAAGCTCATTAATCCTAATGAATAATCGTTTATTAACTTGACAATTGGCTTACTGCATGGCCAGCTAATCCTAACAATCATCTCTTTTTTAATCATGCTACGTCATGGTATGCAGTGTAATAAAATCGCACTTTCATATTAACAATGCTTTGATAAAATAGCTAGATTAATATCTATGCTATGTATGTACAAGACTAGGTTTAAAATCTACCAAATATCCTATCGATACATATCTCAATGATAAACTATCATAAGTAAGAATTTTCTATACAAACATTATTTACCTATTAACTATATTATTTACAAAATGTCATAGTATGGTATTACATATGATAAAACATTTGAAAATGACCCTTAGTTTCATGGCTTAGGACCAATAATACCCTACTCAACATAAAATGTGTTTTATTGAATTTCTCTCGACCTTTATTTTAAACTCCTAAACATAAATTTCTTTTAATGATTTTCATAAAAGCATAAAAAATTTATGAGACTGCTAACAATTTTTAAAGGTCAAGTTTATAAGTGAATTTCTTTCAGCTCTAGAATCATTATATCGCTTTCTTTTGATTGAGAATACCTTCAAAATCAATGATTCTGAAGGTGCTCTTTCATAATTTTCTACTGATAAATCACATGGAGACCTGATCTCTCTTCATTTCTTAATAAGATGAAGAGGTTGTTGTTGGCTGCCAACAAGCCCTTAGTCATTGAAGATGTTCCATATTTAGTGATGAAAGCAAGATTGAATCAACAATACCCATCTAATACAACAATCCCCATCGTTAAGGATGCTGAAAGCCTACTGAGACACCAGCTGAAACATAGAGAGAAACATTCATCGAAATAGAGCCTACATAGCTAATTAGAGAACTGCCATACCCTGAATGGATGACACTATAGAAAATAGTGGAACAGCCTCAGTTTAACCTCCTAGGAGAGTTAAAAAACTTATATGTCAAAAATCCATTTCTACAAACCCTTCTTGATGTGCCTATCTACGCCAAGGCAGTCCGGGATATTTTTGTAAGAAAACCAAGAAGAAAACCCATGGATCCTCCCAATGTCCATGTTCTAGGAAAACTTTCTGAACTAATAATGGGAAATACCCTATTAGAAAAATATGATGATCCTGGGAACCCCACTATCATAGTACATATTGGGGACACTCAGATACCGAACGTTTTGGTGGATTTAGGTGTAGCCATTAACGTTATGACCATATAAACTATACAGAAACTTGGGCTCACCAACCTTCAGCCAACCCCTACAATTTTAGAACTCGCTGACAGGTTCACCATCAGAATTGAGGGAATATTTGATGACCTCATTATCTCAGTAGATTCGTGGGAATACCATGCGGACTTCTTGGTGTTACAACCAAAGTCATAGCTAGGGGGGCACCCACTGATCCTGACAAGAGCTTGGTTAGCCTTAGAAAATGCTTACATCAGTTGTCGGTCAGGGTCCATGACCATTTCAAATGGGACCAAGACAAAAATCCTTACCTTATACCCTCCAACTCGACCTAGCTTAGAAGTTGAAACTCCACTATGGATGGAGCTAGAGGAGGAAGACGGTGTTCAGTTGTTGTTAACAATAGAAAAATCCTTAACCTTCAAAGATGAAACAGAGGACGATGTTATCAATAGTTTCATCAATGAGTGTACATCTGTCAATACACATGTTTACTGGATCCTGAATAGTACCCTAGATGAAGAAAAACAATAAAATATTACAGAGGATACTTTAGTTAGTGATACCGGTATAATTCCAGTACTCAAGAATTCAAAAAGTATTCTAGTTGAGATAGAGCAAGGTAAAACACTGAATATCAATCCGAACCTCGCTCCTAATGAATTGGAACATCTAGTCACACTCCTGAAACAACACAAGGGATCATTTTCTTAGGAATACATAGAGATGAAGGGCATCCCTTCTAATCTGTGCACCCACCACATTTATATTAAAAGTGACTCCCGACCTGTGTGCCAACCACAACAAAGGATGAACCCCAAACTTAGGAACATAGTGAAAGAGGAAATTCAAAATCTTTTGGAAGCAGGGTTTATTTTCCTGATCTAAGACAGTGAGTGGGTTTCTCCACTTGTGATAGTACCAAAGAAGTATGGGAAACGGAGAGTCTGTGTGGATTATAGGGGGTTAAGCAAAGTGATACAGAAAGTCCATTTCCCTTTGCACTTCATCAATCAGGTACTTGATACCTTATCTGGGAAGAATTTTTTTCCTTCCTGGATGGGTTTAGTGGGTACAACTAGATCCAGATGGCTCCTGAAGACCAAGATAAGACCACTTTCACCTATCCCTGGGGTACTTTTGCATATAGGGTACTTCCCTTCAATTTGTGCAACACACCGACCACCTTTCAGAGAGCTATGATTGGCATATTTTCAAAGATGGTCAATGATAGTATGGAAATTTTCATGGATGACTTTACCCCTTATGGCAGTGAATTTGAGGAGGCACTAAAAAACTTAGAGAATTTTTTAACACGCTGTGAGAAAACCAACTATCTTTCAACATTGAAAAGTGCCATATGATGATGAGTAGGGGTGTAGTTTTGGGGCACTTTGTCTATGCTGATGGTATCCAGGTAGATCCATCCAGAATCAGGGTAATTTAAAACATACCCACTACTGGAACATAGAAAGAGGTACATAGCTTCTTAGGGCATGCTGGTTATTACAGAAGATTCATAGAAAAATTTTCCAAACTAGCTTCTCCTTTATTTGCCTTATTGATGAAGGATGTATGGTTCATTTGGAATAATGCATGCCAGACAATGTTCACTAAAATTAAGAAGAGGTCTTCTACAGCTCCTATCTTAAGAGGGCCCAATTGGGCTCTGCCTTTCCATATTTCTTCTGATGCCTCTGACACTGCCATTGGAGTAGTGCTGGGATAGCAAGATGGTCAAGCCCCATATGCAATTTACTATATCCGTAAAAAATTGGCCCCTGCTGAACTCAATTACATTGGTACAGAAAAGGAATTTTTAGCCATTGTTTATTCCATCAATAAATTTAGACACTACATCACTAGATATCCCACATTTTTGCACACTAACCATTCAACCATCATGTATCTAATCAACAAACCTGTTACAATTTCTAGGATAACTAGATGGTTGTTGCTATTACAGGAGTTCGACATTACAATTATTGATAGACTTGGAAAAGAGAATGTTGTTTTTGAATTTTTATCTTGTTTTACTAACAATGATGACATCATGCTAGTTGAAGATGCTTTTCCAGATGAACATTTGTTTGTAGTATCAACTCATTCCCCATGGTATGCAAACGTTGCTAACTATTTGGCTGCAAGAAAGCTTCCGGCACATCTGTCAAAGAGAGAGAAAAGGAATATCATCCAACAAAGTTCCAGGTACTACTGGATAGATGGTGATCTTTTCTACACAGAGCCCGATATTGAAATTGGGATATGTGTAAGAGACGATGAAATTTTTAGTATCTTGAAGGCTTGTCACGATGAGCCCTGTGGGGGACACTTCGTTGATAAACGAACAGGTCATAAGGTATTACAAATGGGCTATTATTGTCCAATAGTTTTCAGGGATGCAAAGAAGTATGTACATGCTTGTGATATCCACAAGAGGATGGGCCAGCCTAACAAATTGGATGAGATGCCCCTTCAAACACAGCGAATGGTTGAACCCTTTGATAGATGGGCCTTGAATTTTGATTGGGCCCATCAACCCTCCCTCAAAGAAGAAGGTTTAAATCTTATTTTGCACCGATTATATGAAAAAATGGGTGGAGTCATGGCATTGGTCGAGGCCAATGATCAGGCTGTAAAATATTTCCTATATGTAGAAATATTCACCCGGTTTGGGGTACCCAAGGAGATAATCATGGATGGAGGACCACAGTTTGTGTCTCACACAAACTAGAAGCTCTGTTACAAAAGTACCATATTCAACACAAAATAACTTCACCTTATCATCAACAAGCTCATGTCCAGGTGGAAAGTACCAACAAAGTGATTGAAGCTATTCTCACAAAAATAGTCAGAAGCCATCACAAAGACTAGGCTAACAGAATTCCAGAGGCACTCTAGGCATATCGCACTACTTGGCGCAATACTATAGGATTCTCCCCTTATGACTTGGTGTATGGTAAGAATGTTGTCTTTCGTATTGAATTCAAAATCAGAAATTTAAGGACAACTATGGAGGAAAACTTAGATTTAATAGAAGCTGAGAGGAACGGATTGAACCAGTTAAATGAACTCGATGAAAAATGCACAGCTGCTGTACATCAAACAGAATTAATTCAATAGCAGCGATCTAAGTGGCATGATCGGTTCATGAAGAAAAAAGTCTTCTATGAAGGAGACTGGGCAATGTTATATGATTCTATGTTCAAGAGGGACTTCAAAGGTAAGCTTCAAACAAGATGGTTGGGTCCATACCAAATAGACAGGGTATTTTACAATGGTACAGACCACCTGGTCACTATTCATGAATATTGTATGCTATTATTTGCTAATGGTCACAGGATGCGACTGTATCACAAGCCAATTTCAAGGGACGCATTTATCTCGCATGTCACAGCTATTCCAGGATACCAGTTAAAGCAAAGGTAGAAATGCTTCTCTGTCCCTGTCAATCTTTAAGAGGACACTATGATTTCCACACATGAACTTGTACATAAATAAATTGATATTTTGTTTTATTTTTATTACTATTTCCCTTTATGCTTGATTGGTTTTCTTTAAAAAATATGTGCAGGAACCTACTTAATGAGCAACGGTCATGACTAGGCCTAACGACTGCGAGCGCCCTAATTCATGTTCCTATTTTAGAAGAGATCCTTAAAAAAATGAATGATTAACAGTTTAGTCACAGCTGCGACTTCATTAAAATATGCCATTTTCCTGTTTTCCACAGCTGTGATCCATAAAATTTTGACCATTTTCCCATTTTTTGCAGCAGCGATTCCGTTAAAATATGTCATTTTCCTATTTTCCGCAGCTGCGACTCTGTAAAATTTTTACCATTTTCCCATTTTTCACAAATGCAACTCCATTAAAAATTTCTTATTTTCCCCTATTTTTCTCGACTCCGACTCCGCCAAATTCCGCAGATTTCCCTATTTTTTGCAGATGTGACTTCACCAAATTACGCAGATTTCCCTACTTTGCATAGCTGCAACTCCACCAAATTACATAGATTTCCCTACTTTCTGTAGCTATGAATCCACCAAATTCTGCATATTTCCCTACTTTCGGCAGCTACAACTCTACCAAATTCCATAGAATTTCCCTCTTTGAAAGCTGGGACTCTGCCAATTTTCATCAATTTCTCCTATCTCTGCAGCTGCGACTCCACTACATTTTTCCTATCTTTCTATTCTTGCAGCTGCACTGGTGCTAAGTTTTCACTAATTTCCTTATCTTTGCAGCTGCGGACCCTCTATATTTATCAATAAAACAACTACGACTCCTCCAGATTCGGCCACGAATGTTGTTGTCTGTGACTTTGCCAGGTTCTGACTCACCTAATAGTTCTAGTTCTATTTCCATCAAGGATGAAAAGACAGTGCTTAATTCACCGAGGATGATATTATAGTAGTACACATGCAATTATGTTTTGAATTCATGGTTGCTGAACTATTATGGGAAGTAACTGTTCACCTTGTGTTGCAAAGGTACAGATTCTGACCATCTACATGACTAGCCATTAATTGGATTTGACAAAATTAATCATGCTTTGCCTTTTTGCACCCATCATTAGACCCATACTCATTTAACTGTCAATCCACATGATCTTACTAGTACTTAAGCTTATCATACGACCGTCATATTTTTCCTAATTTGGGACCAAATATTACCAATTATTCCCTGCTTACGACTGTCTTAACTTTCCTGATTTATCCAACGCCAACCTCGGTTGTTCGTGCATGTTCTTGTGCTCCAAATTCCATTTCTAGGCCTATAATTTGCTAAGTTCACACTAGAATTTAGAAAGAGAGATCATATGGTTATCCCATCTCGGCATGAACCTGCAAACACGAGGGACCTACATTGAAATGCAGAGGTTTTTTCCATTTTTGAAGCAGTTGGCTAGACCGAATTCTTTCAACGCTTAAATGGTTTTCATCAAGAAATAGCTATGTGGTTTGCTCTAAATTTGACAGAAACCTATTAAGAATTCAGAGATCTACGCATATATGTTACTGAGGATATTTTGGTTTAGGTTACTGGTCTTCCTCGGGTGGGAAGAACTTGGTTTGGAAGAAGAACCCACAATGCGGCTGCAATGTGATAGTTTTCGGTAGCTGGTGAACAGGTCCGCCAAGCAAAGAGAGGGATAGGACTATAATCATTGGCTCACCCTTGGAATGAAGTGGTAGTATTCTTGAATAAGTACATCACATGTGAAGGTCGGTATCAAACTGTGTATTTCTATGAGTTTCCTTTTCTGTCTCATTTACGCCACGGGGCTTTACTCAACATCCCATTTTATTTATTTAAAGACCTACATCATATGGTGGGGTTTGTAAGATCATCCCGATGCTCTTACTCTTCTCTCACCCATAACAGACTAATTAAACTACTTATTGTAAGGGCCTTAGCACACAACGGAACCAAACCTGGGAACAGTTCTCTGGCCAACCTCAGATAATTCACGCACCTGCACTTTTGGGCGGTGTCTCAATAGAAGAGGAAGAAGAAGCGCCTGCACAGTTCAGGGGAGTGGAAGTAGAGGAGGAGCACTAGAGTCCCTCCAATTTAGTTGGGGGGGGGAGATGATACAATGTTAGAACAAACCCAACTAATCAAGCGAAAGAACGGGGAGAGGATGCAACAACATCAAACCCTATGGGAAGAATAGATAATGTGGAAGCTTTGGTAGCAGAAGCTGAAACTGGAGTAGCATTTGATGTTGTGATAGTGGAATATAAGGCCAAGGGATCTATTATGATAGAAGGATATGTAGAGATCCTCACCATTGAATCCTCTCCTGAATGGGTAGGAACCTTAATTGAGGAATAAATTGAAATGGAAGAGAAAAGGGAAGTCACTGAAGAGGGAGATGTTCCTTCTACATTAGTTGTGGAATTAGAAACCCTTGTACTAGAGAGAATAAAAGAAGATCAAGAGAAGAAGTATAGGCATCATGACCAGTGAAGAGAAGGAGAACCAGATCTTTCATAGGAGTAGAAGAAACATGGGAAAGATGGGAGAACATTGAGTCAAATATTGAATTCCCCATCTTGAGACATTGGACAAATGCTACCCCACAAGAACCTATTGAAGAAGAGCCTCAAATTGAGAAACTTTTATATCAAAATGGTCTACTGAAGGAATATGTGCAAGTGCTCCAAAAGGAATTGGAAAGTTGGAAGGAAACATGCAGGATACAGGTGGAAAGAACTTGTTGCACACATTAGTAGAAGCTGCAAATCAGTTAGAAGGATCACCTCTTGTTGAGGAAGGTGAAGAAGTGGAAAAATTGGTCTTCCTTGAGTGTGGGGAAATTTTTAATCAATCAGGATATGAAGTCATAGTGTGTGCATTTGTGGCACAAAAACCCGCACATGCAGTCGAAGAAGAGAAGGAAACACCTATGGTGGAATTGAGGGGTGAAGATGAACCAGAAGTGGAAATGATCCTCGACATAGAAGCAAGGGAGGATGAGAAATTACAGTCTCATCCATTGGAGAAGCTGGAAGAAGTGGGAAGATAGGGTGTTGTTACACAAGAACCAACACCCTTAGAATTTTTTGTTGAGGCTCTACTTAAATAGAAGCAAGTGAACCGGACGTTGAGACAATCCTTGATTTGAACTTAGAAGTTTTTATTGTGACCCTAGAACAATCCCAGGACACAGAACTAGTGGAGGGAGAACCTCAGAAATGGAAAAATTTTGAAGATGACCAGGATGTTGTCACACAAGAACCACCATCCTTAGGAATTTTTGTTGAGACCCCCATCTAACTAGGAACAATCGACCTTGATGTGGACATAATCCATGATTTGGAGCTAAGGGAAGATAAACAGATGTAGTCCCAGCCATTAGGGGACACTGAAGTATTTGGGTACCAGTCTCATATTTTAGGGGATATGGAAGTGACTCAAGAGAAACCTCAGTAACCTCAAGAAATGGGAGGGAAGGAAGTTATTACAGAAGAACCAGCACCCTTATAGCTCCCTATTGAAGATACAGTTGAGATTCAAGAAGATGATGAGACAGAAAATTGGGAAGATCTTGTTACACAAGAACCAACATCTTCACAAAATGTTGAACAAGTTGATAGAAAATGGTTTCGAGAATATGATGATGTTACACTAGAACCAGCATCCCCAAAATTAATTGCAGAAAAACCTATACAAGCTGAGGTGGTTGGAAAACTGGTAGAAGAGGAAGCTGGTACACTTCTGATTCAGAATGATCAGGCTAAAACATCAGGTAATAAGATATGGAATCTATTTTCCTAGAACTTTGTTGATTTAGACTCTGATGATGAGAAGGATGTAGGAGATGGAATGATTTAAGGTCTGATAGAAGAACTCTCATTGCTAAAATTAGAAGTAAATAAATGGAAGATTCAGGTGGACAGATATCAGGAAGGGATGATTCCCCTTGTTGAGTATAGAAATACTATCATAGAATCGAGGGAAATATGGGAAGAAGAATTAACATTCCAGAGGTTTCATCGGGAAGAAGTACCAAACAAGTTGAAGGAGTTGAATAAATTCAAGTCCATGCAGAAGGAAAAAGATCAATTGTACACTCTCTCCCGGGAATTCATGAGATACAAAGCTCCATCTCCCTCTTATCCTGTATTTTTGTATGAACAATTTACTTGGTTTAAATTGAAGGAATTGAAGGAAGAGAGACCTTATGAAGTGTCATCCTCTGCCCAATTTCTAGATACCTTTATGGAAAGTAGCTTCATTGAACAGAACCTATTGTGTGAACTTTATTTGCATGAAATGGATTTCCCTATGGACCGTCATTTGAACCCTACTATTTACTTAGGGTATGTCCAGCAGAGGGCTTTTACTTATTTTGTCAGCAATCATGTGCAATGGGAGAATTATTTCCAGACAATTTCTCAGAATGAGGCTAACTCCAATATATGGATTCAGAGTGAACCTCAATCTCCTTTCCTTCTTCTTACTCTTCAAGAATAGAGGCTTACATCTCCCATCAAGACCCATCAACTGATTGAACTTCAAGAACAGATCATCTCCACTTGTGTTAGCTAGATTTCCAGACAACAACACTTGTCTTTGGAAGGAAGTAAGCATAGATGGTAGGTTTCTCCTTCATCATTGAATAAAAGGGACCCTTATTTCTTTAAAAACTTTAAATAAGTGCTCCCTAGGGTCGAGCTGTATGTTGACTATATGAAGAAGTGTGGAGTTAACTGGTTGGGACTTAAATTCAAGTTTTCACTTATTTGGTGGCCAACAAGTCCGTATAGGGATGATTTTTCATTGACAAAGGTAGAGGAGAAGTAGTGTTGGAAATATTGGGTTTCCCATAATGGATATCTAGAAGGGAAGGAACCACCTAAACTCTCCTACATTTTTTCTTCTCTCCATGAACAGGGTACAGTTCTAGCATCAGACTCAGACTAGTGTATGTTGATGCATGAGGACATGCAACAGGATAGTTGGGGTGAAATGTTGGGTCTTTAAATGCCCCTTTTTTACCACACCTAGTATACCCTTTTTTCCTTGTCCTACTCCATTTTATGCACCAGAAAGATGTTCTTTCCTCACATTTATCCTTGAATATTTATAGGCATGATTAATTATTATTTTATCTTATTAATTCCTACTATTGTCATGATCATAACTCGGTCTCTTGAATTATACTAATACATCATGATTTCATAAATATAGTTTAAGTTGTGAGAAGTAGAGGTGTAGCAGTCTAAGTGGTTTGAAGGGAAGATCAGCCTTCGATGCCAGTCGCAACTCAACATGCTGGAAGCAAACAGAGGCCATCAATCCACATATTTATGTGACATGCTCAGCTACAATAGATTCAGTTGTAATAGCGCGTCATTGCTTAAGGTTTATCTGCCACAGACAAGGTATTCCTTGAATTGCTTCTATTTATTCACTAATGTCTCACGCAGTAGGATTCCCTATATTCTCTTCTCTCATTCAATTCCACTCATAGTTGTACAACTCGTTGTAACAAGGAAACCTGAAGATCATAGATCTTCATGGCTTCCCCATATTAGTGGGTGAAGGATATGATTGATCATGTATAAATACTAGGAAACATTATAAGCCAAGCGTTGGTTGATATTGGATAATACTATGTAAGCTATAATAGAGAACTGTACTTTTCAATTTGTCATTTTAATATAAGGAGAAGGATTCATCTGATCTCTGCATTTTAACCTGTTTTAGTTCCATCATTCCTGTTCGAAGGTTGGTCCCTCCTTCCACAAATATTGCAGACTTAATTACATGTTTTGATTGTTTGTTGTGTGGTGTGGAAGTTTCAGTAATTGCATTATTTATTGTAGCTACAACAGAAATGATTTTATCATTGTAGGTCCTTTGGACAGTAATGCTTGCATCTCCTTTAAGTTGTAACTGCATGGTGTGACAGTCAACTGTGTAGGTTAGTTTCCATTATGCATGTGTGTTAAATAGTTGTTGCACTCAAGATCAGCTTAGTTCCCTTCAATTACTTGTCTTTTTCAGGTGTGCTAATTTAGTCAGTTCTGGTTTGAAGTTGTTTAATTCAATTTGTTGTTCTTTTCAATTCTTAGATTAGTTGAACTAAACTAGTGATGATGGATTTATAGATGGTCTGATAATTTTAGGATTTAACTTTGTACAAAAGTAATTGTAGTTTCCTATTCCTAGATTAATCAATTGTTGGAGTGACATTGTAGGAAGTAATTGCATTTCTAAATTTCTAGGGAGGTAACTTAGATTATCTTAGCTATGAAAAGAGTTTGACTGAGCAGTTAAGTAGGATATTTTATCTTTCATTCAATTGATCAGCTACTTAGTTTTTATGCATAGATAGTGTGAATTATCATTGAAATAAAAAGACTTCTCTCTGCTGACAATTTATATTGAGCATTATGTATGTTTGTTGTATTAACTTTCATATAGAGTAACCAACATCCTCTAGGTTCTATTCAGTGTGTGTGTGTGTGTAGAAATACCACCCAAACCCCAGATCATCTTCCAAAATGTTCTATCTTCCAAGGATTACAAATATTGGCTACACAAAACCAAATTATCTTCAAGGAGCTCACTCCAATCACTGTTCATCTTCGTTACAACAAGGATTACATGAAACTATGCACCCCTTGTTGGGTTTCATACCACTATTTCAAAACCATAGATAAACTAATAGGAATAGAGGCAATAGTCATCTCTAGAACACTACTAGGAACTCATGGACAACTTCTTACTGACAAACACACTCAGACAATTTTTGGACTAGTCACACACTCATTAAATACAGACACAATTTTGGGGTGCTTAGGAATAATATTACACTAGGATAAACTTGGATACCTCCCTATCATATATTACCAAAGGGAAAAAATAGCAATGCACTCACTAACTCCATTTTCAACTTTCATCCATGAGCATGAACTAGGTGTTCTGAGAAAATATCCCTATGGATAGGTTGATATCCTCTTGGAATTGGAAGAGACCCCTATTTTCCTAACCAAGGTAGAAAGACAACAAATAGACACTATAGCTCTCCTATATCTAGTTCATACATAAACAAGCAAGCTATAAAAATACAAAGCAGGTCGATGGCCTACCTCACTTTCGATGGTTGTCTTTGCTACTTCTAAGTTGTTGAAATTCCAAGCCTTTAACCATGTGCTTACTAATTATTTCACAATAGAAATACAAGATCTTATCCAAATAAATATATTTATAAACAAACTTATAACTATGAAAATATAGACAATTTCATCCATTCGCCATTAAATACATGAAAATGGGAGGAATAGGCTAAGTTATGATTAAGACAGAAATAAGGAAGCCATACAACATGTGTTATACCTAACTCATACTTGATTTGAAATCCTTCATCTCTCCTTCAATATCCCTTCAAGACTCTCAAGATCATAATCTCCACCTCAATAAATGTTCTCCAATGGTTACAGAACCATAATTTGGATGCTCTCCAAAATCACCCTCTATAGCTCATGAATGGTCCTCCTTAAGTAGGGCCTGAGGAGGCCAACAACTAGGAGAGGGTTTAGGATCTAGGTGATGATAACTTGGACCAAGGATATTGATCTTACCAAGGATCGAAAGGGAGGTAGGATTTGAAGGGGAGGGGGGGGGGGTAATACCACCAAAATATCTCAAAGGATCAAGATCCAAAAACCTAGGGATATGGATAAAAACGGATTTTCACTCCCCCAAAGTGGTGTACAAAGAAAAAATTTGAAATTATTGCTCCCCCATAGAAATTCATTGAGAAAATTTTTTATCCTAAGAATACTAGCAGGGAAAAACAATTCTAGTAGGAGAATCGAAGGTAGATAAGGTGAAGTGGGTTTCAACCCCTTACTTGTTGGATTTTCTTCCAAGTGTGACTAGGGAAGGGACCAACATTAGGATTAAGGGTTGTAACACTTGGTGACAAAGTGATACACTTAAGGACAACAACGGAAAAGTGTGAAACTTAAGATGACATTCAGGTGTAACTTGTGACACTTAATGAAGACAATCAAATGTGACTTTTACAAGGGTGGAAGAGACAAGTTTGCTTTGCAATGTTTTCCAATTTGGAGAGTCGGAAAATATCTTAAAGAAAAATCCAAGGGGTTCCTTTTTTGTATGGTTTTTACGAGCCCAAAAAAGAGGTGAAAGTAAGTTATTAACTTAATCTCATGGTTTTATAAGAACAATAAAGAATAAAGACTAATCTTGACACCTTTTATACTAGGTTTTAACTAGCACGACAATGGTATTAAAAGTACTCAGAAAATTTTTCATGCTTGGACCCAAATCACAAAAAAAGGAAAAAGTAAGCTCAACACCATCTTACTATTTTTAACAAGCTCAAAGAGAGGTTAGAATAATTCTAACAAATTTCCCAACATGATGTCTAGCGGTTGGTAATTTCCCCTAGTAAAATAATCAAAGGGTGATAGACTTACTCCAGTATGATGTACAGAGGTTGCAGATATGCCCCCAAGCTTTGTTTCATCTATCAACTCTTCTACTTCACCCATATAGACTATTAGATACCACTAGCAAAAGTTTTAGCAGAGACAGAGGAAGGAAGAGGATTAAGTGACAAAGGAAAATGAATTGAAGGTTCAAGCACCAAGTCAAGTGGAATACTTGATTCAAAGGGAGGAGAATCTATTTCACTTTTTAACGAGCTTGACATAGAAAATGCACTGTGCTCATAATTGGCTTGTTTCATTTTTTACTGAGCTTGACACAAAAATAAAACTATGCTCATGACCAATTTCATTTTTACACAAGATTGAAATTGATAGTAAATTATGCTTGGGATGATCTGTTTAATTTTTTATGAGCTTGACATAGAAGGGAAACTGTCCTCAGAACCAAATTCATTTTTATGCAATCTTGAAATTGAAGGTAAACCATGCTTGATACTGGTTTCATTTTTAAACAAGATTAAAACCAAATGTAAACTATGCTTGAGAGTGGTTTCATTTTTACACAAGCTTGAAACCAAAGGTAAACTCTACTTGATGTCAGTTTCATTTTTATGAAAGATTGAAACCAAAATTAAACTATGATTGGATGCATTTCCTACCTGACATGATGTCTATAGGTTTCTAGTGTTCCCCTTAGCATAAGAATCTAGTGGGATAAATACAACATGGTGTCCAAAGAATGGAGGAATCCCCCCCATCCTAAGGGGAAGAAACCACTAAAAAGATTAGAACATTCAAGATGTTTGGATGGTGGATAGTCATGCAATGATTAGGTTTACCAAAGGAAATTTTATCAATGGACACGATCCTCTAGAAAAAATACATCACTTGAAAGAGAAAGTACACTATAGCTTTCATTACATAAACATAGTCATGTCCAAGGAGAAGATTGAAATCCAAAGGACCTTCGACCACCTTAACATTAGTGCAGACAATTTTCCCTCCTAAGGTAATAGGTAACCAAGGAACTTATCCCCAAAGGTCTAGTAGGTCGTTTATTAAAATCCATTACGTAATCAGAGGATGAAACAAGCAGAGGAGAACCTATATATTTCTAAGAAGTTGAGGATAAAACACTAACAGCAGTCCCTTCATCAACAATAATGAAAAATATGTCATTTCTAACAACTCCTATAGTTATTTGGAAAGGAACACATGAAGGGATATGAGGTTCTATTAGATTAATCCAATCAAAGGAAACAACTTCATTACTTGAAGGGGTTCATATTGAAATGAATAGGAATTCCTCTTATATAGGAGAACCTAAAGTGATTATATAAATATGAGGAGTTTTTTCTTCACTCTCAAGTGGGAGAGTAGGATTTTATGGAGATTGTGTCGAAGAGACTGTTCCAGTATTTAAAGGGAAACTCTTAGGTGAAGGAATGGGATTAGGTGGAGACAATGTCAACTCGTCCACTACAAATATACTCTCCATAGGGAAAGGGGGAGGGGCTGGATGTTTTTCACTCTTGATTGGAAGAGTGGGATCGACCACTTAATAAACCAATGGTGAGTAAAGAGATAACTTATGCTAACCAGTCAGAAGCTGTGACTGAGACAAAAAATTCCTTCCAACAACTACAAAGATTCATCCATGTGAGGACAAAGGTAATAGAAGTGCATTCCATTACATAAAAAGCAAGGATGTTTTACTTTACTCTTCTGACTCTTAACCATGGAGTCACTAGTTGATGGGGTATCAAAAATATGATGTCCAAAATTTGATGATACAGGTTGCTCAGAACCTTTCGACCACATTTATAAGACCTTGGGAAGACTAGTGAAATCCTTAATAATATGGGTGCCCTTACAAATCCTGCCAAGGAATTTGGGATTTTGAGGTGTTCATATGGGTTGACACCCATAATACTTGGCAGGTGTGGGTTGGACCCCTTGCTTATTTTTCTTCTTCGTAATCTTGTTTTTCTTCTTCTTCTTATCCCCCAGTCACTAGGACCAGACGAAGAGAAGAAACAGAAGAAGGAACAATGGGAGAGGAAGGAAAAGGGTCGGCATAAGGTTATTTCTCTTACAATGGAGTGTTAACATTTGGAAAATATAGTCCACTCAGGATCACTCGATTGAACAACTATACTGGTAATCCTATAGTTAATCCATGGAGATTCAAAGTAGAAATGAAGGGAGGACCAACATTTCTTAAAGAAGGAAAGACAAAAGGTTCCCCTTGAGAAGGGGTCTCTTGGTTGGTAGTCCCATGAGATGATTCCATAGCTATACACCCCAACTAAATGATGACATTTTTCTACTACCCTCCAATACACCAGAGGTAAGGAACATAGTAAAATCCTACTAAATCTAAATGAAACAAGAAAACATGTGAATAAGCAGGGTAAATAAGTTGGATTCTCATGAGATTGTCAAGTTGTCACAACTCGCGATATCTTGTAGGATCCAATAGTTATGCCTGCCCCAATTTTTCAAAGCACTAACCAAGGAGAATCAAGACCATACCCTTGGCCATATAACCTAACTATGTGACAATATGTGCGTAGTAATATCCTTGAGTGTTATTCTTCATCTATTGCGACAACAAGATAGCCAGAAGGTTTACTTGAATGGTTCTAGGATCTAATATAGGTCTCTCGATATACACAAGGCATGTGAGAGCTCAAATCTATAGTAGTATTTTATGATGCACAACCATTTGAAAGGGGCCCTTTCATATAATCTAGGTACGTGGGAGAACCATACTGTCCCTAAGACACAGCATAGTAAAAATAACGATATCTCCTATGTTTTACAACGTCAAAACATATCTCTTTCCTATACCACAAAGTTTCTAAAATATTTTAACTTAGTTATCGCTTGATTTTATCGTATGTGGTTAAGTGAACGATGTAATGATCAATCAACTCAAAACCATGCAAGGAATGAGTATGCAAGTCATATTTTCGATAAAGTCCTACTTAAGAGAGGGAGAGAGAGTTTTTCTTCCCAAATGCAAAACCCAATGCAAATGCAATTTTATCTTTTTAAAAAATGATAGAAATAAGCCAAACACTTAAAAATAATGCACCCAAAACATCCCTAAAGTAACAAAAAGATATATTTCTGTCAACATCGAATGCAAGAACTCTAGTTTTTTTCCTAACTTTCCCAAAAAATGAAAAATACACCTCTAATCTATGTGAAATAAAAATTTCATGAAGGTTTCAAATCAATTGTAATGCAAAGTAGAATCACTCAATAATCTTTCTTAAAAGCTCAAATGCATGCACAAGTTGAAACAATCTTCTCTTCTTATTATGAATGTAAGAACAAGAATGTCAAATGATCAAACTAATGCAAGAAGGATATTTATGTTTTCAATCTTATAAATCTATCAAAATAGAGAAAAAATATTTTTTTCTTTGAACAAAAATGGAAACAAGGAATTAATATACTCCAATGATCAATAGATATTGAAAGATGCAAAGGAAACAAAATGCAACAACCAAGAGGAAATACTCAAAAAGACAAGGACAAGCCAAGCTTTTCAAAGCCTACCAAAGCAAACCAAGAAATTCAAATAGTAAGAAAAAGATATTTTAGAATTCTCTTATGATAAATCCAAGCTCATTTAGGTGGTAAAGGGGGAATTAGAAGAATGTCACAAATTTCTGGACCTGTTAGGGATTGGGAACTTCACCCAAAAAAAGAAAATAGAAAATTGCATACAAAAATCCCTTATCAAACCTTGATTCCCAAACACCAAAAAATGGGACCATTTTTTTCCAAATAGGGACTGAGAATAACCAACACAACCTAATAGAGGTCTAGGTACTATCGTTTAGAAAAAATCAAAGAAGAGAAGTGGCTAGATCAATACATATTCAACTTAGCCCATGTTGGCTTCAAATATTCATGGATTAAACAAAATCAAAGAGAACAAAAATGATACCTAGGAGGAACCTAAATTTTAGATCCAATAGAAATTGTAGCTCCTAAAAAATAGTAGAAGATGAGGAAAACAACCTTGAACCAAAATACCGAGGTGAACCTAGGAAAAAGCACTCAAAATACCTAAAACAAGGGATCGTTGCCCTTGAAATATCATGTGGAAAGAACAAATTTGAGATTTTCACTCCCTTATAAGCAAGAAAAGAGAGGTATTCCACTCCCAAGGAGACCAAAAGAGGATGAAAATTGAAATTTTTTGCTCTATAGTTAGTTAAGAGGGAGCGGAAATTCTCTTATAAGGTTAAAAAACGAAACGTTTTTCCTAGATCCAAGCAGGGATGAAGTATTGGGTTGAAAATTCTCTTCAATGATGACAAAAATTGATATAAGGTGATGAGAAACAACACTTTTAAGATGTTTTGATGATATAAACAAGAAGTCAGAAGGTGAACCTTGGGAAATCCCTAGTATGGTCACCAATTTCTATTCTAAGAAAATGTCCCTATGGATAGGTTGAGATCCTCTTGGAATTGGAAGAGACCCCTAGTTTCCTACCCAATATAGAAAGGAAATAAATAGGCACTATATCCCTCATATATTAATATCTATCTCATACATAAGAAATAAATCTATGGAAAGACAAAGCAAGGAGATGGCCTACTTCACTTTTGATTGTTGTCTTTGCTACTTCTAAGTTGCTCAAGCACCTAGCCTTTAAACATGGCCTTATGAATATATTCACAATGGCAAGACAAAACCTTATCCAAATATCTAACTATGAAAAGATATGAAATTTCATGCAATCACCATTAAAGACATGAAAATGGGTGAAATAAGATAAGTTATCATTAAGAAAGTAATAAGGAATCCATACAAAATGTGTTATACTTGACTCATGCTTGATTTGAACTCCTTCATCTCTCCTTAAATATCCCTTCAAGAATCTTAATATCATAATCATTTCCTCAGTAAATTTTCTCCAAGAGTTAGAGAACCATAATTTGGATGCTCTCCAAAAGCACAGCCCATAACTCATGAATGGCCCTCCTTAAGTAGGGATTGATGAGGCCACCCACTAGGAGAGGTTTTAGTGTCTAGGTGAGTATAACTTGGATCAAGGATATTCATCTTACCAAATATGGAATGGGAGGTAGGATTCAAAGGGGACTAATCCCACTAAAATCTCTCAAAGGATCAAGAGCCAAAAAACCTAGGAATATGGATAAAAAGGGATTTTATCTCCCCAAAGTGGTGTAGACAGAAAAAAATTTGGAATTTTTGCTGGCCCATAGGCTTGTAAGGAACAAAAATTTTCTCCTAGAGACACTAGAAGGGAATAACAACTCTAGTAAGAGGCTCAAAAGTGGATAAGGTGAATTGGTTTTCCACCCCTTACTTGTTTGATATTCTTCCAAGTGTGACTAGGGAAGGTACCAACATTAGGATGAAGGGTACTAACACTTCTAGGAGGTATAAACATCATGTCTTCCATGGTGACCAAGCAATACACTTAATATGGCAATCGGGTGTAACTTGCGTCACTTAATGGCGACAGTCAAATGCGACTTGTGACACTTGATGATGACACACAAGTGTGGAAAATTGAGGTGTAACAATTGGGATTAGATCGAATATCTATCGATGTTACTCTATCACGTGATGGTAGAAATAATTTCCCCTAGACCAAGGTCAACCTACACCTCTCAATATATCCATTAAAAAAGATATATGCACCCCTATAAGAGATCAGGTTACTTATACTGAGAATTATCTGCGTTGATAGACTTACAATCCAACAGACTTAAACTGAGAAACTACACCAGCTCCCCTCACATCTAATGGGTGAATTTAAGGATGACTGCAATTTGAGTAACTTATTAACCAATAAGAAACTCCCATTCCTAGTTCGGTACTATAACTAACACAAGGAATCTTAGATCCACACCTTCCTTTCCCCA
Source organism: Pseudotsuga menziesii (assembly GCA_001517045.1). Classification (NCBI taxonomy): domain Eukaryota; kingdom Viridiplantae; phylum Streptophyta; class Pinopsida; order Pinales; family Pinaceae; genus Pseudotsuga; species Pseudotsuga menziesii. The sequence continues at coordinate 212,725 of LPNX010752644.1, read as the reverse complement.
AGATAATATGTGTCTCAACTAACACCCTCTTGGAAATAGTAAATGATTGGGTCACACGATTCACTCTTAACATCTAATGGCTCATACGTCCTCCCTTGAACACTTGGAACTCCTCCATTGGTTTCATGGGTTCCATACATCCCTCCCTAACCCTGGTAAAATTATTCCTTGTGCCCTTGTTTCCTTGCATAGTCAGCTCTGGATTTCTTTATTATTATCATTCGCATTTACCATTCACATTTACAACACTACCATGCATTTACCAACACATGGCTCAGTAACCACTTTTACCTATTGATATATACAAATATACTAAGGGTATCCATGGTAGGTCCTTGGACTTGAGCTCCTCACCATGTTTGTTAACATAATCATTGATATTACATCATTTACATAACATATATCAAGGGTCAAAACTAGGGACATTACATTTCAATCCATGTGTGAATTTTTGGCACCAAAAATATGCACCACACTTGGACAACTAAAACTTAATCCATTACGATAAAACAAAGGAGTTTTTGTTGGACTCATGGTAGCAATTTCCTAGCCTATAAAAATCCCTTCCCTTACATGACATAAATACCTTCAGGAATTGGAAATGGTGAGATATATCAATACTACAGTAATGATAAAATTGGCTAGTACAATGAATGGAGGCACCCAACTCAATGGCCACAAAGAGTTTCCCAAGAGGGAATCTAATCGATTTGGAGGAATCTACAATATCATGCAATTAAAAAATAAGAAACACTAGATCAAATTATATGGGGATATCTCCAAAAAGAGACATTTTTTGTTAAATAAGTTTTCATGCTCATCACAAACTAAAACAATCTTCCAAGGAATCCAATTTGGAAAACAAATTGCACTTCCAACCCATGGCTGAAAATTACAAATTTTTATGGTTGGTGGTCACAGGTCGATATTAACATGGGATAATATTTTTAAGTGTGGTTTTGAAGGACCATCATTATTCCATCTCTACATAAATAACCAATAAAACATAGTGCGCCTCCTTGACGATTTCCCCTTTTCTTTTTCTTTATGGGATAAGTTGGAAATGCTCTTACAAAGATTCAATCGGGCACAAGGGGATCTAGTCCTTACAATATCCAACTAGGATGGTAATCCATTTCAAAATCCATTACCCAATAGATTATGTCATGTTCTAATTGGATTCCCTTTTTGGAGGATATGGAAAGAAATAAATCAGTCCATCTTCAAAAATCAATCCCACAACTCTAGAGAGATCTACTATACAATTAAAGGAGGTCTTCATCAAACTATTCAATTGAACCCTTGGAATGCTCATGATTTTTAAATTTATGAGAATGAATAGGAAATATTTTCTACTTGGAATCTCTATCCAATCAGTCCCCCCACAGGAGAAAGACAGAACAATCCCCACATCCCTAGTCTAACAAACTTGTATGACCCTCCCCATTCCTTTTTGAAACTCAATTTTGATGGAACCACTAAAGGAAACCCTAGTATTGCAGGGTTTGGTATTTCCTTTTGTCAAGAGTACAAAAATATATTACATATAAATGGAGGGTACCTTGCCAAAGAGACTAGTGGGACACCAATTCATTTCCTCTCCAAGAATTGGTTCCTATAAGATAGAGTTCAGGGTGTGGTCAACATGCTCAATCAAATGAATGTAGTTATAACCAGCCACATCCAAAGGATAAGCAACAAACATGTTGATTATCTTGTCAACAAGGGAACCCAAATGACCCTAGTTCATTCCTTCTTAAATGAAATAATGGAATATGTCCCTCTTCTCTTTACTTTTGAACATCACAATGCAACATAAAATCTCTTGAATTATTGCATTTTATTAGTTCTTGAACATGGGATTGTGCAGTAACCTTGTTTTATTACTGAATGTCACAATGCAACATACTACTTTTGTGAAATAAATTATCATATATTCATATTCACCAAAGTCAAATTTTGAAACATAAGTTAACTAAATTTATTTTGTTCATTTTTAAGGCCATATGCCTCTTAAGGTATTATATCTAAAATGTTACAATGTGACATAACCTTCTTTTATTCATACTTGAATGTCATAATGCGAGGTAACCCCCTTAATTCCATCTTTAGAACATCAAAATGTGGCATTATGTGTTCTTGTGACATAATCTCCTACCATATATCTTTTTGTAACTTGTTCTAGACAAACCTTTCTTATTCCTTCTTTAATTATTTTTATATTGAATTTTGAAACATAAAAGAAAAAAAAATAAACCTTTCTTATTCCTTATTTAATTGTTTTTATATTGCATTTTGAAACAGAGAAAAAATTAAAAATAAACTCTCTTTAGTTAATCTATTTTTTCAAAAACTAATTTTGATTGATATAAATATATAATAATATTTTTATAAATATATAATTAATTACAATACATATTATATTGCAAAAGTACATTATGTCACATTTTAACATTAAAAATAAATAAAAGAGGCTTACTTCCTTGTTCAAAAATAAAGAAGAGCCACTAGGTGGAAATGTCCCCGACATTGACAATAGTTGTTGTTCTAAGATGGTGGAAATGTCTCCACAAAGTGTGTAAACTAGAAATTTCCCCAAGGAGGTGCAATAATACGCCAATACGGTGGTTGTTAGAGGGTAAAAGAAGACAGAAAATGTAACATTAAAATGAGGTAGTACAATATTGCAATTAATACCACAAAAAAAATGTTACACTTTAATTTATCAAAAGTTAGAGAATAGTTCAACTCAAAATAGATAACAAGTTTAGTGAACTTAACAGTGTTACACAATAGGAAATAGGTCTTTCTAATTAACATCACATTATATAATGAACATGCGATGGCATGGGATAAATTTATCTGATGAAGAAAAGCCGCCAATGTGTTGTTATAACTATAAAGAAGGAAAAACATGTTTAATAAGAACGCATGTATTCAATCATGGTGTTGCAAACATATTGCAGCAGTTGCAATCTTAGACGAATTGCAATAACTTATAATCCATTCAAATGGCCCTCTCCATCACAGCCACTTTCCTCTCAACAAAGACACTTTCCTCTTAACAAATATTCGATGTGAAAGGGGGATTCCAGAAGTATTCTAATAGCTCAAAGATCCTAGAAAATAAATAATAGAATTTACAACCTCTTAAATCAATACTTGTCTTCTTGAGATAATTATAGACATGAATGATCAATTTATAATGAGATGAAAAGCATTTCAAAATGGATGCAATAGAGCTAGGCATTCACCTAGGATGTAATAGAAACATGATTTGAAACATTTCAAGATTATTTGAAACATTTCAACGGGTCTTGCTCGGTACATGAGTTATTGAAATAATTATAGACATCAATGATCAATTTATAATTAGAAGAAAATCATTTCAAGAATCATCTCATATTTTTTTAATAAATACCTTCAACATTATAACAACTATGTTGAACGATAGTTGAAAACTATGTGAAACGATAGGTTCCAATTTTTTTTCTATAATGTGCATACCTTCAACATTATAACATATATATTGACTCAAAAAAAATTGCTTCACCTCAATTAACAAAGCATGGTATGATATTTATCAAATTTAATAACAACTATGATGGGTTGTAAAAATTATGAGTATTTGTATGAAATAGCATGAAATAGGCCAAATTACACATAATATCATCAAATATACTTTTGAAAATCATAGGAATGAAGCTCATGAATTTCAGAATCAAACAAGGTAGATCGTTTTGCAATATTGATATAAGAGTGATAGAAAATATGCAAACACTTCAAGGTAAGTGAAAGAGAGTAGAAAGTAAATGCAATGCAACCATCATAATCATATAGTTGTTAGTTTGACAAAACACAATGCAACCATGATAAACATATAGTTATTAGTTTGAAAAAATACAACAGAACATAGTCCATAAAATTGAATCATAATGCTATTTGCAATATCATGTATAGCAAATTGCCTTTTCAAATAGATTCGAGTACTGAACAGTCCCACTCTACTAAAATCTCCAACATTGAACAACTTCTAACAACAATAATATTTTTTTAACAATGGATGGAATATGATAGAAATCAAACCATTTAGGATGGAAATAGAAGTAGCAGTTAAAGGATCCATGCACATCCGCTTCTAATATAGAAGTAGCAGCTCGAGAAAAGAATAGAAAAGAAATAATACATGTATTTCTATATATTTCCCAATTGTTTAGAATCTTTATATCCAATATTTTTCCATGTACTTTTCCATGAGCTCCAACAGTTGTGGCTTCAAGCGGCTACCTTCTCAGTTATGGCGAGACACGTCTCCTATATTTGAACTTTTGGGGATGTAGGTAATGATGATTCCCCCATAATCATCATTACCTATATCTTTGGGCTTCCATTTCTGAGCTAAGGATGCCAAAACATTGGCAGCATGGTTCACGTGCAATGACCTAGTATTTCAGCAACAGTAAGAATTTTCTGAATGTAATCCACATGACATCCTCATAGATGTTTCATTCTAGTCTCTCTAAATACTAAACTAAGAATTTACACAGTGCCAGAGATAAATATTTTGGGTAAAAGGAAAAGTTGCTTAATTGCCTGCATATTCAGATTCTAGATATCCAAAAGTGCCAGCTAATCTAGTCTCCACAGAGTTCTTTTCCTATAGTGCCAACTTCACCAATCCAAAATCTGGAACCTTTGCCTAAAAAGCATGTCCAAAAAGTAAATTAAAGTATGCCATATCACCACTCATACCTGTTATGATGTGCATCAATTCTTTGAATTCCAAAATTGGACATAGTATGATTGCTGATACAGAGGATTGTTCGACCTGAGTACATGCAGAGGGATGTTTGTATCTATTTGGCATGTTAATGACCTATTCAAGTTTAACTTATTGGAGAGAATTCGAGTGGCAACAACAATTATGAACATGTTGCAAAAACACACTGCTTGTAGCAGCCAACATTAGCAGTGGGTAAAATGAAACAATAAAAACATGGACAAACATTTGAATGAAACCTATAATGCCAAAGTACAATGAAATTTAGAATAAATGCATTATTTATTCTATTAAATGCATCATATAATAGGTATGTATTTTAAGTAATGATTTCATCCATTTAGGGGGTCATTGCAAACATATATTCATTTTTTTGCGTACTACCTTGCATTTTCCATATCTAAATTTTTTAAATCAGCAAGCTTGTTAGTGTTGGGATTAACCTAAACTCCAACCCATCACTTTGTTTTTCACCCCTAATATCATTTTCAAGTATTAAATTGCTCTAAACCTTGAATCATAACTCATTTCTAAGTGTTGGTATCTTTTCCAAACACTACCTCATAATTAGGCATGGTTTTCCTAATATTTTCTAGGCCCCTTAGTTGGTTGTTCTGTGTATCCATATTCACAAATTTTAGGAAAGATTTCTTAAATGATGAGTCTAGCATTTCTTAGTTCCTCCTACTTTCCCAATCAGTTTACATTAATCATTTCCTATCTTTCGTGGTTGGTTGTGCCTATCTATAGGAAGTACTTAGCTAATTTATAGTCTCCCTTAGCCATTCCCCAAGGGTGCAAGTTCAGATTTGAGTTTTTTCTTCAAGCACCCTTGTCTTTTTTCAAATTGGGCATACTAATACTATGAGAAAGTTGGTCGTAGTTCTGAATTCTCAAGTTATGAACCTTAATAATAAATTTCACCCAACATATCCATACTCATCATAGCATTCAGAACTCGATTGAAATTACTCAATCAAGCATCACTCCTTTCTAGTTTGTTGCCTGATCAAAATCCAAAGTATTTTGTCGAGTTATGAGTTTCATCAATCCTAAAATCAAGTATTTCCCAAGTCAATTTCTCAGTTGATGTTCCTTCTATGAAAACTAAAAAATGTTCTCAATTAACAATATTTCCCATATACACTAGATGAACTCAACTAAGAATGTACACAATTTCACATATAAATATTATGGGGTAAAAGGAAAAGTTGCTTAATTACCTCTATATTCAGTTGCTAGATATCCAAAAGTGCCAGCTAATCTCATCTCTACACATTTTTTCCCTCTGGTTCCAACTTCACCAATCCAAAACCTGAAACATTTTCCTAAAAAACATGTCCAACAAGTATATTAGATGGTTTAAGGTCTCTATATTAGTTATTAAGCGTAGTTATCTAGAAATGCACTGCTTGGAGCATCCAAAATTACATGTGGGTAAAATGAAACAATTAAAGCATGAACAAGCATTCAAATGAAACCTATAATTCCAAAGTACAATGAACTTTAGAATGAATGCATTATTTACTCTATTAAATGCATCATATAAAAGGTATGTCTTTTAACTAATGATTTCAGCCATTTAGGGGGTTATTATAGACATATATTCATTGTTTTGGTTACTACATTGTATTTTGGTATCTTATCCAAACACTACCTCATAATTAGGCATTGGTTTCCTAATATTTCTAGGCCCTTTAGTTGGTTGTTCTGTGTATTCATATTCATAAAATTTAGGAAAGCTTTCTTAAATTATGAGTCTTGCATTTTTAGTGCCTCCTACTTTCCCAAACAGCTCACATTATTCATTTCCTATCTTGTGTAGTTTTTTGTGCTTACCTATAGGAAGTACTTATCTAATTTATAATCTTCCTTAGCCATTCCCCCAGGGGTGCAATTTCAGATTTGAGATTTTTCTTCAAGCACCCTTGTCTTTTTGTAAATTGGGCATACTAATAGTATGAGAAAGTTGGTTGTAGATAGAAAGTATACGAGAAATTTATGAACCTTAAGAATAAATTTCTCCCAACATATCGGTATTCATCATAGCATGCAGAACTTAGTTGTACTTACCCAATCAAGCATCACTCCTTTCTGGTTTGTTGCCCAACCAAAATCCAAGGCCTTTTGTCTAGTTATGAGTTTCATCAATAATATGCCAAAACCAAATATATCAGTCTTCTTAGAGGACTATCCCATTGTGAGGTACTCAGGAGAAATGTGCCCAACAGTACCCCTAATAGTTATAGTCACATGTGAATCCCTGTGGTCCAGAAGTTTCACTAATCTAAAGTCACCCACAACATCTTCAAAATATTCATCTAGTAAGATGTTGGTTGTTTTTTACATCATAGTGAATTATTTTGGGATCACGCTACTCATGTAGGTATAAAATTCCCCTAGCAGGCCCCGAGGATATCCTCTTTCTTGTATCCCAATCTAATGCAGGATTTCCATGAATGGTATCTGCAAGTTTATAATATTCAATTAGTTTATTTTACTTGAGACTCAATTATGTCCTTCATGTAATACAAATCAAACTAAAAAAAACTTATATGCAAAATTTATATAGTTTGGAAAGTAGAAAACGCCCAATCCAATGTAGGCTTTACATGAATGGTATCTAAAAGTTTACTTAAAACCCAAGGCAATGAAGTGGGAGGATGGGAAGGCATGAGCATGTGAAGGTCATGCCATTTGGTCTTAGTTGCACTGAGGGTAAAAACTAAATCTTGGGCTACCAAGTTGGGTGATCATACCATACAGTTCACCTCGTCTTTTGTTCCAAAACGAGCGAGTGCCACGAAGAGCATATCCAAAACGCATGGCATGATCAGAAAAATGAGAATTTGACATTTTGTTGAGTTTTGTGCGTAGATCAAAGACGATTGTGGGCAAGGTGTCTTCTAGGTTACATTTAACAAATACAATTGCGGTGGCTTGGTTACGATGTCACATCATAAGCTTGTAAAATTAGTAGTGGAAGCAAGGGTGTTGTTCAAATATATTATCATGGAATCGAATAAGGTGCCAAAAATATTATTACATGTTGATTTCATAAATACAGGGTTGTTTTATCATGGAAACACCTGTGGGGAATAACGTTGGGAATGACATTGAGAGGAGGCCTTCTATATTGTATTCATTTATTGGAGAAAGGCTGATGGGGGGGCAATAAACTGAATTTTCAAAGGTGGTAGGGCTTGTAGATGCAAAGTGCCTAATTTATTTAGTCTCAGTGCGAGAATCTGGGAGTGAAGAAAAAGGAGGAGTTTTGGGTGTTTGAAGGAATTGGCATTGAAGGTGTTACATCATTAGTAGTGGGTGAGGGTAGTTGGAGGTCTAGACCAGGGGTTGTGGCATGGCGAAGAAGGGAGGAAACATTTGTGGGTTCAAGTGGCAAATCATGTAATGCTTGGAGGTCAAGGTGAGCATCCTTGCAATATGGGTCATTGCAAATTTTGAATTCCAATGTAGTTAGGACATTTTAACGACTAAAAATGAATTCATAAGGCTTGTTTGCAGCATTGAATTTGTGAACAACAAGGATGTCCAAGTATGGAAAGAGACATGGCTATTGTGGATATGTCTTGTGGGAAACTAATAGTATGGTCAGAGTATTTGTATTGGCCACCACGTGCATGTGTAACTTGAAGTATTGGATTGACACGAGAAATTAGCATCTCTTCTATTTGATTCAGCCATGCAAGTTCACATGGTTGGTTTCCAGGATCCATGTTGTTATCTATAAAGAAGTGATGTCCATCTCTCTTTATTACATCAAGAACATGTATAGATTCCATCTGAAAAATTTGTTTTCATGTTTGGATATAATTCATTGCATATCGAGCAAACATGCAGTGGGTGGAGGTGAGCAAGTCGGTTAAGAAAGAAAAAGTGACCATCTGGTAAGGGGGGGGTGTAGTGGATGTGTGCATTGGGGTAGGGTTGATTGAATAATTGATGTTTGCACATCTGGATTGATAAAGAAGATTTCTTTGTGCATTTTGGCAGTCCTTTGTTTGGCTATAACGAATCCTTCAACGTACATTTATTTGTTCATGTGCACTATCGGACGACATAGGTTGTTGAAGAGAAGGAGTTTTCCTTAAACCTAGAGGATACATTGATGGGATTTTCAAATTTTATAAATGTGTTCTTGTAATAAAACATTGAGGCATGTATATTAAAAGCAAGAAATGCAAACTACAAATAAAAATGTATCTGTGCATATAGAAATAAAGGCATTGCGAAAGTGTTGCAAGAAAGAAGGTATAAAGAATTTGTGGATGTATGTGAAAAGTAAGCAAGGATCAGCATATTAGAATAAAAAAACCACATAGATGACATACTAAAATTTGTATACATGCAAGAAAACGTGAAATGTTGGATGGACACATATAGATAAATATAGTGTATGTGAACCAATATAAGTCGTGGTTCAAAAATAAACCACGTAATGTATAGGATAACACATATGGTCACGTGAGAAAAAAATAATAGTAGCTAAATACATTGTAGATATTTGTAAAATGATAGGAAATTATGGTAAAAGTCTATATACAAGCAATAAAGGAAGGAAAGCGGGGGGAATACAACGATCATGATAAAGTGGAAGAAACATAATTGGGTGGAGATGAGGTAGAATGAATTTGGAGACATAGGATGGTCTATTGAGGGGTATGATTTCTCAGATTTATGGAGGTAGAACAAAGGAATGAGGGAATAGTTATATGTGGGAGGGTGAATTAAAGGGGTGGCTAGAATAAACAGAGGGTGTAATGTACAAAGGAGAAGTTAGATATGATGTGCAATAGGATGGCTTTGAGTAGTGAAAGCATGTATTTCTTCCAGGATCTTGGATAATGCAGTGGCATAAGAAATCTCTTCAGAATTGACAATGGTTGTCTTCAATATTGTAATGGAGTTGAAATTATTTGTCTTCATGGACAAGGTGAAAAGGTATTGTTGCAAAGTTAATTGTAGAGAGATATTCTTTATGGTTAAGGGTTCATTTGCGAGGAGGCTTAAATATTTTGTAGAGGTTCCAAGTAGTTGGTTGGCTGCATCATGAAAATTTGTGGCCCTATTGATTTGACTAGTGTGGTATTACAAGGAAAGCTTTAAAATGTACCTGTAGTCACATTCTTTGAATTCACCATCACATTTGTAGCAATGCCAAGTGTTGTAAGATCTATGTGCAATTTTTTCATGCATTGAATGCCGTCAAAAAAGAGAGTGCATACAAGGAAGTGGAAGTCGTCCATGTTAATGTCAACGATGGAAGCGCATACAGAGAACCATAGGTTCTTATTGGAGGAGCTAATCGATGAGCTGACTAGTCAAATAGCCGACTAATTGGAGATTAGGTCGGTCGCATAAGGTCGTTTAGATTGAGCAAATCGATGTAACTGTTTGTAAATCATATATTTTAGGTTGTTGAGCCAGATGAGAACTCGGTTCAGTTTTGTGTATGTGTGGATCCTAATGATATAATATAATCTATTATTCCATATCTATGTTCATCTCGTGTGTCTGTTATGTCTGTATGATTCAATGTGTATTATTGGTAACCCTCTGTGATCTGTTATCTGTGATATTACAACATTGGTTCTGTTGCCGGTAGTACATATATGAATGTAATGACTATAAGCAGATGATATAAGAACAGGAGATTGAGAACTGGCGGGAGTGTAAGATAGCAAATTATTTGCAGAATTAAACAAGGAGAAACAGATTAACCATTGCTCAGGTGAAGGAGAAATTCTTCACTGAAACATATGAGAAGTTTGTAGAATCGGTACCCCAGTTTTTGGAAAAACTTATGGATGAAAAATACGGAAGCAAATAAGGACCAAGGGCTGCTAGAGAAACTGATTCAAGGGGGATGAATAAACCTGTCGGAGTGTTTTGAAAAGATCACAGATGAATTCTACGCGGAGCAAGCCATAGAAGAAAGAACTTCGGTCGAAACCGTTTAGAAAATATTCTATATAGACCTTACTGAGCAGTTCCTATGCTCCTTAGCAACCCTACTATTCAAGTTCCTAATAGACAAAGAAATGGGTCATATTGTAGAACCTCGTCCGTCACTACACGAACCGCCACCAAATTCTAACTAGGTGGAGAAATAGAAAAAGTGGGAAAAATTCATTGCCGAAAGGGAGTGGGAATATTTCCTAAGCAAGTAAATAGAACTATCCGATATTTATAAATCATTGGGTAGGCTATGGGAGGGTAGCTAGTCATATGTCGGGGTAAAGTGAAGAGGATTCTAATCGACTAAAGGAGATACCATCACTAGCAATGAAAAGTCAACCTAAAAGGGAAATCAAACGAACAGTGACACACAAAGGTAGGATGGATTTTTAGAAAGTAGAAAGAGAGAAGAGGCTGAAAAGAAGGGAAGAAAGAAGAGAATAGGCTATAGCACTGCAAAGAGGAATGAATACTAGGGTGACAGACCAGGAAAGAAATCCGCCAGAGTCAAGTCATGACTGACAGGAAGAATGCGTGGATGAAGAAGCATCACCCATGGAAGAAGACTTGTGGATAGAGCAGCATGATGCTTTCCAAATAGAAATTCCCCAGGAGATAAGACCTCTGAATCCAACAAATCCAAGTACCAGGATACAAGCCATTTTCGAAGAAGACCTAAGACTAAGAGATGGTGAGTTTGGTATATGGAGTCAACTAGATGACAAGGTAAATGATGATAATCATCTAGTGATCCATCAACAGGAGGAAGGAAACTGGGTAACACTCTAGGTGTACCCTTCCAACCGAAGTATCCACTTACTTTACCCGACACATGAAGGAGCACCCCCCTTCCAAACATAGCTTTGGAAAATACAGAACAATTGGACCTGCAGACAAATCAGTGCAGTTGGACATTGACAGGAGAAGTTGACTCGAACCATCTGCTTGTCAGAGAAGAAATGACAAACAAAACGACCAACAGGAATGAAATTTCCATCAACAATAGCTTTGCACAACATGTTCAATAGAACATCCCACTACCCTCACCCCCACCCCCACCACCGCTACCTCCTGGAGAAGACAGCGACAACAATACTAACATGGACCATGGATCAATACATATCCCTCTATATGAGGGTGATGAAAATCCTAGATAGCATTGGTTCATCTATGAGTCAACATGGGAGGAAAATCAAGTTACAGCTAAAGATCGACAGATGGCACAGTTTGTTGGTGCCTTGAGGAAAAGAGCACTAACATGGTACATGACCTATATCAAGAGAACTCCCTAAGAATCTAAAGAAGATATTAAAGCACAATTCTTCTCTTTATTTAAAACTCCAGAAGCAAAACATCTAGCAGCCAAAAATCTGAAAAAAAACATCCCAAAAGCCATCAAAGTTTGTCCCAGAATATGACAAATGATGGAAAGACCTCCTCAGCCAACTAGATTATATAATAGATGAACAAATTTTAATTCAGTGGTTTCTTGCAGGTCTATCACAGAAAATTTGGTAGCACATAAGCTTGGAGATGTTTAAAATGTATGAGGATGTGCTTAGCAAAGCTTTGCAAGTGGAGATGGATGAATATTTCCTAGCATATCCCACGTATACTAGACTGGAAGAACAACTAGAAATGATGCAGAAATCATTGAAAGAGTTGAATCTAAAGAATCAGGATGCCTGGTGCATGAAATGCTCAACAACTGGACATACTAAAGATAACTATTGGCAAGACATAAGTCAATAGGACATTTGATTTGTTCAGACAAAATGCTTCTGCGAAATCTTCCAAGAAAATGGAGAACACACAACGAAAGATTTCCCTTATAACATGAAAAATGGTAAAGAATCTTAGTGTGCAATCTATGAAGTAAAAGTCACACAATGGCTGACTTCCATCTAAATTTAAAAAACCGACAGAACTACCAAGCAGTCTACCAGACGAATGCAATTGCACAGAAAAATGATAACAACCAGTGAAGCAATGATCAAAATGAGACAAATAATCAAATATATGAAGGTCGTTGATATGAGCACCGGTTCAACAACTAGCGTGGAGGATATGGAGGTCGAGGTCGATTCTCTGGGAATCATGACAATTGACCACGTCATCCCATCTAGTGCTTTATATGCTACAAAGAAGGTCATCGATATGCAGACAGCCCATACAAGGAAAGAACTAATTCAGAGTTTTGTACTAGCTGTGGTGTAGGCAATCACTCATTAGAATATTGTCCTACCAAGCTTGATAAAATCATTAAAAAGAAAAATATTTATGTCTTGTCGTGCGTTCAAAAACATGATGTAATCAATACAAAGAAGCTGCATATAGTAACCCGACAAGGGACAAAAATTGAGAGTGATAACCCATGTATAAGCAAAATAAAATAAAAGAACGATTATCCTAATCTAGTCAAACAAAAACAATTTTATAATGACGCAACGAATATATTTAAGGAATTTGCTCGACAGGAGGAAGCGGATGACAATCAACAAAACACAGTTAAATAATTAATATTTTTAGTACAAGATGATAAAGTGGTATCTCAATTCATTGACTTATTGTATAATATGAAGCATAATAACAATACAGAAAAACAAACCAAAAATATATGCAGTCTAAACCAAAAGGACAAAAGTGATCCCGACCCACTTGTCGACCTAGAAATTGAAGCATACCATGTTCGACAAGTTGTGCTCGAATTCGGATCACAAGTTAATATTATGACTCGCGACACTTGGGAATAGTTGGGAAGACTTAGACTATATGAGTCAGGGATATACCTCAAGTTATTCGACCAAGGTCTAATCGAAACCATCGAAGTTTGGAGAAATGTCGATACGACAATAAAAGGAATATCAACCAAAGTTGGCTTTGAAATTATTGACCCTAAGGAAGGATCCAGTTCCTTCCCAACTTTAGTAGGTCGACCTTGGGGAAGAAAAATGAAAGCATGGATATCTCTAGACAAAGAAAGGATAAAACTAAAAGGGAATGGATAGAAAGTCATAGTACCTATCCACCCATTACAAGGAGAACCTTGGATAGAACCTATTGATGAATAAGTCAACATCCGACAACTATATCAAATACAAAATACTGAAGACTACACAGAAGCTAATGTCTATGGCAATCTTCACTTAGGCAATCAAGATTCAGTAGGATACAACTCAGATGTAGAATTATATGATTGGGAAGTATAAAACTATGAAACACAAGAAAGAGCTTGCTAGACCATTCAAACAGTATAGAAGAAACCAGTCCAACAGTGTTTTTTAGTTTCCATCATCCCAAAAATATTCGAAAAGAAAAGCAAGGAATATCCTACTTTAAATCCAAGAAATGTAAACATCGGACAAATCCCAAGATATAAAGAAAGAGAATCTCCAATTATGCATATAGAACAAGTATCTAAGAACATTGGCGAACATGGCCGACTACAAAGCTTAGTAGAAACCTTTACAAGACAAGCTGTTAGATGGTGGGATACCCATCAATCAAGATTGCAAACATGGATAACGGCCTCGACTTACTTTGTAGAAATATTGGGAGGGAAAAGGCTAACTAAATAAGCACAAATACTTATGTTCATCCAAGGGAAAGACCCAGAGGAACACATAAGAACATGTGGAAGAGAATGGAAAAGACTTGGATATAAAGATGAACGTACATGGACACACCTGTTTACATCAACACTAATCGACTTACCAAACAAATGGTACAAAATGGAAGAAGCACGGAGCAAAACATTTAAATGGTAAGAACTTAGAGAGCACTTCATCAAAGACTTCAGCTTTATACCACAAAATGAAAAGTTAGTCGAAACTGCAAAACAAATGAAATCATTTATAGAACCGACCAGGAACAACACCCTAAGACAAAATTACGATCAACCGACAATAAAATGTAGTAACATACAAACCAAGATAATACCACAGTCGACAAGACTACAAATGGAAAATGAAAATCCATAAGGGAAAATCTTTTGATGGAAATCATACCATTCAGAAACAACAAAACTAATTCGCACAGTACTTAAAGTCAAGACAGCCGACAAAGAAGATACCGACCGAATGACTACAACAGACTTTCCTGCTACATTCTCACAATTCAAATAAGGGATTCGACCGATCAATGAAGCTAAAGCACCAGACTAGTTAGATTCCAAAGTTAAAACTAAAGAGTTTGACATATCAAATGATGATCAACCAAAAATGGAAAAAATTGGCAATTACTAGAGAAAAGAACAAACGATCGAAATAGTAAACTTACTAAAAGAATTCCAGGATGTATTTGCTAGAGAATACAAAGACCTCAAAGGTCTAGTCCACAAAATGGGAGAAATGAAGATCGACATTAAACCTGATGCCCGACCTGTAAAGAAGAGGCCATACAAGTTAGCTCATAAATACAAAGAGATAGTCAAGAAAGAGATCAACAATATGCTTGTAGCAGTAATTATCTACCCTATCGACCAATCAGAATGGGAAATCCCAATGGTCATACAACCAAAGAAAAATGACCCGGCAAAGCTATGGATCTGTGTTGACTTCAAAGAATTAAACAAAGTCACCTTAACAGACCCATTCCCAACACCCTATGCAGATGAAATCCTAAATGAAGTTGCAGGACATGACTGCTACTCATTTACAAATGGATTCTCAGGGTACAACCAAGTACCAATAGCTAAAGAAGATCAGAAAAATATCACATTCGTATGTGAATTTGGATCATTTACCTACAGAGTTATTCCTTTTGGTCTCAAAAATGCAGCTGCAGTATTTTCGAGAATTGTTGTCAAAACATTTCAAGAATATATCTACAAAACAATGGCAGTGTATTTTGATGATTGGACGATATACTCTATATTGAAAGATCACTGCAAATGGATAAGGCTCATGTTGGAACGATGCCAATAAATCCAGCTATCTCTGAACATAAGGAACAGGAATGATTTTAAGGAACCATCGATATTTAAAAGTGTATAAATGTTGGCCAATACTACCAATTCTTAAAACGCCAATTATAAAATGATTGGCGATATTTTTCGAAAAACATTTTAATTTCCAAGGATTTTATATTGTTCATATAATAATTTAGCGATTTTTGGGTGAAAAAATTTTACCCCATCAAAATTGGGCAAAATAGGGCTTCAAAAAATGAAAAATGGTGAATCTTTTTGGGGATAAAAACATGGAAAAATAGCCCAGTGGGCTAAAATTCGCCCCTAAAATTATCCCTGATAAGGAAATGCATATTCTTAACTCCTGTAGGGGTACTACTAGGGGACATTGTATGTAAAGAAGGAATCAAGGTCGACTTTGCAAAAATAAAGATTATCCTCGACTTAAAACCACCAGTGAACCCAAAACAAGTCAGGGTACTGCCTGGTCATACAGGGTATTACAGGAAATTCATGAGATACTACTCAGATATGACCTATCCATTGGAAGAACTATTAAGAGAAGGCCAGGAGTTCGACTGGACAGATGAATGTAATGTATCATTTGAAACACTAAAAAGGAAACTAGTAGAGGCACCTACCCTAAGGTTCCCGAATTGGTCAATCAAATTTCATGTACATATCGACACATCAGGCATAGCAATAGGAGTGATCTTAACACAACCAGGGGACAATGGAATGGATTTCCCTATAGTTTATAGCAGTAGAAAACTAAACAAGTCAGAAAGAAACTATTTGACAACAGAGAGAGAAGCATTAGGAATGGTCTTTGCACTATAGAAGTATTGACATTACCTACTATCCAACCCTTTCATCTTTTATACCAACCACCAAGCATTGAAGTACCTTGTAAACAAACCCTTACACCATGGGAGTATTTGTCGATGGCTACTACTATTCCAAAAATTTGAATTTGAAGTCATTGTTAGACCAAGAAAATTAAATGTCAGACCCAACCACTTGTCGAGAATCGAAAAGGGAGAGAAACCGACAGGAGTCGAAGATGACCTACCGGATGCACACTTATTTTTAATAGAAGCAATCCCAGTAGAATTAGAAGAAATAGCTCAATTCTTAGAAAATGGTCTAGCACCAGAGGGCATGAGGACGAAAAAGAAACAAATCTTAGCTATGAAGGCTACCCCATACAACCTCATAAATGGATTTTTATATAAAATGGGCTTGGACGACATCCTCAAACGATGCGTATTAGAACATGAAAGAGATAATATCATGTATGAAGCACACTATGGACCAGAGGGAGGACATTTTCAAGTAGACACAACTGCCAAGAAAATCCAACAATCAAGGCTATGGTGGCCGACACTATACAAGGACTACAAAAATTTTGTTATCTAGTGCGACAAATGGCAATGACTGGGTCAACCTCTACCTAGTACAGAAATGCCCTTAATATTGGTAAACCCCAAGTTTGACATTTGAAATTTGGGCCACGACTTCATAGGACCATTCCCAATACCATAAAAAAGAATAGGTGAAAGATACACAATAATCGCAGTAGAATATGTAACCTAGTGGGAAGAAGCAAAACCTGTTGACACATGTTCCAGTGAGATAACTACTAAATTTATCTACAAAAATATAATTACCAAATTTGGATGCCCAATAACCCTAATCAGTGACCAAGCTTCACACTTTATTAACAAAACCATCAAATCACTAATAGACCAGTCCAAAATTGACCACTGACATAGTACATCTTATCCCCCTCAGTCGAATGGAGCAATAGAGGCATTTAACAAAATATTAACAAAGGGATGAAAAAAAATCTACAACACCAACAAGGATGATTGGGATGAAAAGATCCCTGCAGTATTATGGGTTTACAAAATAGCCTACAAATGTTCGACCAACCAAACACCATTCTGACTAGTCTATGGCCAAGAAGAAGTTGTTCCACTACATTTCCGACAGCAGACACCTATCATAGCAGAAATTTTACTTGACGATGTCAAAGAAAGAAGGAAGGACCGACTGATGCAATTAAGCAAGCTAGAAGAGCACTGACTGCTTGCCTTACAACACCAAGAAATCCAAAAATAGTAGCAGAAGGCTTGGCATGATCACAAAAAACAAAAAATTGTCGGTAGGGAGCCTTGCCTTACTATACAACAGTCGAGTAAAAGGAAAACCCAAAAAGTTACACACAGAATGGATGGGACCTTACGTTGTCAAAGAGATTCATACCAACGGATCAGTCTAACTAAGGATATTACAAGGTATAATATTTCAGAAACTTGTTAATGGTTCCCGACTAAAATAGTACAAAAATTAAAACAAATTCAAAAAAAAAGAGAGAAGAGACATACATATAACGAACATAACTTCCAGAACAAAGCTATAAAAATATAAAAACCCCAAAAATAACAAAATAGAACCAACACCCATAAAACAAATGACAAGAAACTTCAGAAGATATAATAACCAGCATTTTGACAACCGACACCAACCCCATCCACATATCGCCATCAACCACTCACATGATCGACATCGATCGATGACCCTGAAGGTCAAACCATGCCTTTATGACTACGGACAGAATGAGCACCAAAATCAAATCACAATTAATGCAAACTCCAGAGACCGTGCTGGACCATCACTTCCACCATTAATACATCGATCGACAGAAATGTGACCCACTCCACCTATAAATATCGGGCCAAAAGAAGATCATTTACCGTATTTTGAAGAGATAGAACAACTGAGCATTTAGAAATTTGAGATCCGAGACCCTGTAAGAAAAGCTGACCAAGAGACCGACAAGATGGCTCCGAAGAAAACTAGAGCCGTAGCTGCAAAAACAAAAGAACTGCAATTCACCGAAAACCCACTAATGAGAAGACTAAGAAATATCAAAAATGCCAAGGTACAGGAAACCTTGTGGACCAAAACTTGGGCATAGATCAAAGAATGGGCTTACCAGGATAAGAAAATAACACCAGAAGTGGAGAAGATAAGCTACATCACTATCATGAGCTACATGAACACACCGTTCATTGCAAGATTTGGAGGAACAAAATAAACAGTAGTGAAATTTATCATCAGTCGATATCATAATGGTAAATTTTACTTCGACCGACCGGTAGAAATATCTGGGGAAGTAATATACAAACTTATCAATCTATCAAATCAGGGTGACCCTATCCCTATTGTTATAAAAGAAGGACTGGTAGAACGACTAACTGGAACACCAAAAGGGAAGAGCTCCAAAGGGCTGATGATCAGTCAAATACAAGATCGAACGCCACAAATCGTGGCCAAAATCATAGCAACAGGACTCACTCCTACAGGTCGATGGAGTGATCTCAAGCTATACATGGTAGAAGCAGTCGACACAATAGCAACTACAGGAAAAATTTACCGTTGGGCTCAGCCTGTTACTGACATGCTCAAAAGTATATGTGAGAAATGTCAGGAGTCGGCCGGGATTATAAGGTTCCCATCTATGATACTCTGGATAGAAATGTACCACTTGTGCCCAGTCGAGGACAAGCAATTCCAGGAACAACACAAGTACCACATGTGGAGGTACAAGCCATTCTCATAGAATGGAACACTGAAAGAATTGGAAAATGGTAAAGTAATGCTGGAAAATTGGTTTCAAAACCTGAAAATCCAGACAACTAGGTGGAGGGTTCCCCAGAACATCCGAAGAAGTCTACCAAAAATAGCACATATTCAACTCGAGATTGACCACACAGTAGTATAGTACATGCAAGGAGAAAAAGAAACAGCGAAACCTCTCGACTACTACCCAATAGTCGAAGAGATTTTTTAAGAGCTAGCTTGACAATCCAATAAAAAGTTATCAATACAAGAAAAAGCCAAAGAAATAAATCAACCAATTGAAGAACCATTAGCAGACCAGGAAAAAGAGGAGGACTACAAACTCCAATTGCACATCAATACCTTTGTGTCAGAAAATACACCGGTAGAGGATACCAATAGACTTCAATTTACAAGTTTCCCACAACCTATCCAAACGAGAGGCAAACTGACTAAACATCAGGTATCCAAATTGACAGAAAAAAATATTATTCCAGCTCACCTACAGGAAGAAGGAGAGGAGTAGATAGAAGAAGACATTGACCTATATAATCTTGAATATGCTATGACAAAAGAAAATTTAATAAAAATAGAAAAGTAAATAGAAGCTTCAAGGAAAAAGAAGGAAATATAGGAAAAAGGAAAAGGGAAGCGTAGACTTCTCCTATCTGATTCAGAAGACGAAGACGAACTGTTGGCTACCACTGTCGACATTCTAGAAGATGCAAGAGAAAACAAAGTTTTGGTTGAAACACAATTCAAATGATTTGTCAACGTAGGAGCAAATCAAGGATGACCGAAAAAGGTAAAACCTACAACCACTTCAACTGAGGAAGACATTGTTGATTTAGTTTCTACACCTCCACCCCCATCTCCAACCCAAATTACACAGGAAGACACCACATAGATACCCACCATAATCCTAGTCGACATTCGTAAGAATGCTATGTCAGAGACACTGAAAGAGCTGTTCGACTAGGATGGTGATTTCCAGACATACATTGAAAAATTACCTGAACTACTCACCTCTATCTAGAATATTACCACCAAAATTCCACTAATGGAAGCTAGTGCATCACGTCAGACCCTATCTCAGCAAATTGACCAAATAACCCAGAAACCAAGATATATGGGAATTATCAAGTCCACATTTTTTAGGAACCCCAACAAGACATCTCAAATTGTCACAAGTCGCACCTCATCCATTCTCACTTTTGACATCCCACACCCTCCATTATCCAATGAACCAGCAAGAGATGAGGAGGAAGATAACCTAGAAGATATCAACCGGGTGATCGACAACCTATTCTTAGATGACCCAGAAAATTCACCACCAGAAGTAGAAGACCCGACATCGACTGAAAATATCCCCACTACACCAATTACACCAGACCATTCACCATCTCCACCACCACTTCCCAATCCAGAACCTTTACCAAACCATGAACCATATGTACCAAATCCTTGGGATACACATCTAGATACAGGTTCCACGCAAGGAAATAGACCAGAAATTCCACTGACCATTGAAGATCAGCAGCTGTAACGTCCCCAACCCTCCGACCGGTGAAGAGGACGCTACCATGGCCTTAACCATCTGGGCAACCAGCCCCATGAACGTGTGCATTCATAAAATGTTGAAACAAAATGCATTGAAGTAGAACATACATAGATACAATTATTTATCATACACCGTGGAAGCAACATACATTCATACAAGCATTCAACATGTTCACCATATTCATTAACAGTAAAATGATTGTAGGAGTAAAATAGACAAGATTACTTATCTTATGAAGAACTCGTTCTGCAACTAGCTATGTCGCTGCAACGTTCCACCCAACCATAGGATAGCATGCTCCTAAATCTCTCAGCAATGCTACCACCCCCAAGCTGGGCATGATTCCCCAAGGAATAAGGAACAAGCAGGCTTACACATAGCCAAGGATACACAAAACACATCCAAGCCAACTCAGTTGGTTTATCAGGCCATCAAGGAGCTAGAAAAGGCCAAATCCTAAGCTAGTGAGCCCATTACAAAGCTAGGAACACCTACACCAGAACTACCATGACTTCTAAGACACCCACACACACCCAACACAAGGAATCAGTCCCTTCTCTGCTACACAGTCCCCCAGGCCCTGACTTCCCTTCCAGTGCTATTCAGAGGTTGTGGAGAAGAAATCCAGCCCTCTATCTCTATCTGAGTGGTTTCCAAACACACCAAGTTTTTCAAGCAACCCAAGCCCCCATCCCTACTCCCAACACAGTCTAAAGACCAACCACTGCATACACGCAATCACATAAGCGATTCACAGCTTGGTTAAGGAAACATCTCCCTAGTCATTCTTGGCCCTATCATGACCAAAACGACTCACAAAACAACACAGACCACACTTGGGGAATAAAATATAGACTCCCGACCTGTGCATGAGGGAAATTCACATCAGACCTTTAGAATTCGGATGGAAAAATACTAGATACCACTCTGTGGAAACATGAGTCACATCTAAAACGGATCCCTCCTCCTGGCTGCATAAGACCACACCCGAAAAAGAATATTGTGCATGGGAATCATCAGAATACCGTCCCTACGTGAGGATGAATAGACAAGGGAAATAATGGCATAGTGGAGAGAATGGTATGAGGGGCGTAGTCATTCTTCTGCCCATTGTGAGGTTCAATCCACTGGTGGAGTGTGCATGTGGGCAAGGACTAACAGTCCTGCCACACTCCACTCCCAGCCATAACTACCTCAACTAATCAGCAAAACATTAAAGTGGTAGTTGGATAAGACAAGGAAAGATGGGCAAATCAAACAGGGTGGTGACACATGGATTTTCCCCCCATAGCCAAACGTTTGACATCCCCCACCCTTATCCCTATGAGAATCATGCCCCTTCTCAATTTAGTTGCCGTGAACATAGCTGGTTGGGGTTCATTTTAATTAAAGATGCATATTTACATGATGACAAAACTTGATATATGTCGTATACCACGATAGACCATCGGCAACGATTCCATTCGCCGAAACATAACACAATTAAATCAATGGTGGGTATTTTTCCTTTAGCTCCACACCATGATTCATTACAATATATACATCATGTACGTTTAATGCAACGGGGTCAAAACCGAGGTGTTACATTCCCCTTCCCCTTCAATAGCACTGTCCTCAGTGCTTTAAAAAATTGGACAAAATGCTACACTGGTATCACCTCAGTGTTCCGCAGAATTGAACAAAAATGGATGTGACAATTGCATGGCATCCTCCAGCTCCCATGTAGCCTCTTCAGGTCTGTAGTGCTCCCATTGCACCTTTACCTAACCTATGGCTCGGTTCTGGAGCATCGTGACCTTCCTGTCGAGGATGCGCATTGGCTCGATTCGGAACTCTCCCTCGGGTTCCACCTAAATCACATCCCAATTTATCACATGGTTAGGATCATGTACATATCTCTTAAGCAAAGAAACATGAAAAACATTATGAGCTCTAGTACTAGCAGGCAATGCAAGTCTATATGAAACTGGCCCTATTCTTTCAAGCACTTCAAACGGCCCACAATATCTTGGTGACAGCTTGGCACAACTTCCAAGCTTCAAGGAACTCTTTTTTTCCCTCACTCTGAGGTAAATATGATCCCCAACACCGAACTCCCTGTTCACCCTATGCTTATCTGAATATCTTTTCTGTATGTCCTGTGCTGCTTTCAGATTTTGCCTGATCTTTACAACCTCTTGCTCCATTTCCTTGAGCAATTCTGGTCCAAGCACAATCCTGTTCACTGGGTTATCCCAAGTCACTCGTGTCCTACACCTTCTTCCATACAAAGCTTCATACGAACTCATCCCCAAGGATGCCTGCTGTCCATTGTTATAAGCAAACTCTACCAAGCGCAAGTAATCTTCCCACTTGGTTGGTTTGTCCATCACATACATGGGAAGCATATCTTCAAGCACCTGATTAACTCTCTTTGTCTGCCCATCTGTTTGAGGATGGTATGCAGTGCTGAAGTTTAGCTTTGTACCCAAATCTGCAAACAACCCCTTCCAAAAGTTGGAAGTGAACTTGACATATCTATCAAAGACTATTGCCTTAGGCAATCCATGCAATTTGAAAATATCCTTCATGAAGATCTTTGCAATGTCACTAGTCTTATGCGTAGACTTAACCAGTATAAAATGCGCTACCTCTGTCAGCTTTTCCATCACAACCATGATGGAATCATGTTGTCTCCAAGTCATTAGAAATCTTGTAATAAAATCCATGGAAATAACTTCCCATTTCCATTTTGGAACTGGCAAAGGCTGCAACAAACCTGCAGGGTGTTGATGCTCAACCTTTACCTATTGACATTTCATACACCTCGAAATGTACTCATCCATATCCCTTTTCATTCCTGGCCAAAACTATTGTTTTCTAGATGTAGCAATGGTCTTTTGGTATCCTGGGTGACCGAAATATGGAGCTTGATGGATTTCATCCATAACAACTCTCCTCAAACCTACTACATCTGGAATATAAATTCTACCTTTATAAGTGAGAAGCCTATCTTCTTCCAATTTATATCCCTCATACCTCTTCTCAAGACTTTTCTATTGCAATTTGTCTTTTACATGCTCATACCATTCATCTCCAGCAGCATGACTAACAATATGCTACTTCAAATCCGATTGGCAAATACTAAGAGATGCCACATGCATTTCTTGTATCTTCCTGCTGAGTGCATCAACTACCTTGTTTTCTTTTCCTTTTATGTGCTTTATTTTGAAACCAAACTCACATAAAAATTCCATCCATCTTGCTTTCCTAGCATTCAGAGTTGGCTAATCAAACAGATACTTCAGACCACAGTGGTCTGTTTTGAGCTCAAATCTTCTACCCATCAAGTAATGCCTCCACATATTGAGGGCATGTACTATGGCTGCAAGCTCTAGATCATGAGTGGCATATTTCTTCTCATGATGCTTCATCTTTCTTAACTCATAACATATCACGTGGTTGTCCTACATAAGGACTCCTCCAAGCCCTTGTCCGCATGCATCGATACACACCACAAAGTCTTTCTCTGGATCTGTAACTTTCAATACTAGTGCACTGGTGAGAAAATTCTTCAACCTCTGGAAACTTTCTTCACACCTCGATATCCATTCAAACTTCATCCCCTTCTTTTGCAAAGAAGTGATGGCATGTGCAACTTTGGAGAATCCCTTAATGAATCTCCTGTAGTATCCTGCAAGTCCCATAAAAGATCTTACATCTGTCACATTTCTTGGAGTAGGCCAATTCATAATGGATTCAATCTTTTTAGGGTCCACAGATATACCCTCTTTTGAGATAATGTGACCCAAGTACTGGATTCTATCTCTATAGAAGTCACACTTGCTTAGTTTTGCATACAACTGGTGCTCTCTAAGCAATTGCAATGTCAAAATCAAATGTTCTTCATGCTCTTTCTCATTCTTAGAATAAACAAGAATGTCATCAAGGAAAACAAGAACAATCTTGTCCAAATATCTGCTGAAGATACTATTCATAAGGCACATAAATGTAGCTGGTGGATTTGTGAGAGCAAATGGTACCACTACAAACTCATAATGTCCATACCTTGTCCTAAAGACTGTCTTATGAATGTCTTCATCCTTGATTCTCACCTAATGGTAACCAGACCTCAAGTCAATCTTGGAAAATACCTTTGCTCCTCTCATTTGATCAAAGAGGTCATTAATCCTAGGCAAAGGATATTTATTCTTCACAGTAACCTTGTTCAATTGTCTATAATCAATACACAACCTGAGTGTACCATCTTTCTTCTTTACAAATAGAACCGGTGCTCCCCATGGAGACACACTCGATCGGATATACTTATTTTCCAACAACTCTTTCAGTTGCATCTTCAACTCTAGCATCTCCGGTGTACTCATCCTATAGGGTGCCTTGAACATTGGCGCTGCTCCTGGCACAAGTTCAATTGTGAAATAAATGTCTCGCTTTGGAGGAAGCCCTGGAATCTCATCAGGAAAAACATCCCTAAATTCGTGTAACACCTGATAGTCCTCCAACCTAGGAGTTTCATCTCCTAATGTCGCCAAAATATGAGCTGCATACAACTAGCAACTCTTCCTACAGAACTTCTTTAACTGCATTGATGAAACCTGCCTTACTGAAATCACCTTTGGAATACAATTCACAACTACTAGGTTCCCTTCTTCATTCATGCATTCGAAAGTATTACTGTAACAGTCAAGCTTCACCCTGTGAGCTTCTAACCAATCCATTCCAATGAGAACATCATAGGAACCAAGTAGTAGAACATTCAGATCTACACAAGTGACCAATCCATCCATGACCAATGGACATTTCTCTACCACTTCACTGACCTTTATCTTAGTTCCAGTGGCTAGCTGGACTAACCAAGATTTCCTATGCTTTACCTTCTTAAAAGCACAAATCTCCACTACTCTAGGAGTAATGTAACTGTGAGTAGAACCAGGGTCAATCAAAATAGAAATAGATTGCTCAACAATCTTACCTGCTACTTCAACCACAGTTGACTGGTGATCTACTTGGCGGTCCTCCAGTGCTGCATAAATCCTAGGGACTGCCCTTGCTACTTGACCCACTGTTTCTACTTCTTGAATGTTATAAGCTAGCCTTGCACTCTCATTCTTGAGTGGACAATTTCTACACATGTGGGGTCCTCCACATTTCCAACATTGGAGTGGCCCTCTATTCTGTTGTGGATCTTTAGGATTTTCTCCTATCACTCCAACTGGCTTACTCGCAGCTTGGGATGGCTGCTTCTACTGATTCCTGAAGTTAGAAGGTTTGAAACCTTTCTTTCTTTGGTCAAAATTCTCATTCTTCTTGTCCTTCCATGCCTTATGGTAATCTGGCTTACCTTTTCTTTGCTCATAGCAATACTTATCCTTCCTTATTGCTTCCTCAAGAGTTTCAGGTTCATAAAACTCGATTCTATCTTTGTAAGACTGAGATAATCCACTCAGAAAACATTGGACCTTCACTTTTTCATCTCTGATGTACTAGACATACCTCAACAGCTCCAAAAACTTATTTTCTTATTCTTCCATGGTCCATTGTCCCAATCTCAGCTCATGGAACTCCTTAATCTTGTCATCATAATACCTATCAGAGAGGTATTTCTGCTTGAAATACTTTTTGAACTGTTTCCACTTAAGCCTCATTTCACTAATTCTCTTTACTTGCTTGAAGTGTTCCCACCAAATGGATGCCCTTCCATTCAGATTGAATATGACAACTCTTGCCTTCATGTTTCCTGAATAATCATGCACTTGAAAGTACTTCTTTATCCCAAGAAGCCAAGCTTCAGCCTCCTATCCAATCTTTACCTCACCATCAAATGTAGGAGGTTTAGCTTTCTTAAATTAATCCTGAGAGTGATCCCTATGGTGTCTCTTTATTTTTCTTTTATAAGAATAAGAACTTGAATCTCCGCTGGATTCTTCAGAGTCAGATGATCCACTAGAATTCCTTCTCCTTCTCCTAGTGCTGCTCTTACTGCCATCTGGCCTTGATGTACCCCGTTCGGAATCTATCTTTCTCTATAGGTCTGTCAAACTCTGCAATATGGAAGCATTCAACTGATGTTGCTCTTCTTGGTATTTAACCAAGCTTCTCATGGTGGCTGCAAACTCGAGTGGTGTCCCTTGGAATCTCCTTCCATTAGACTCTATGTCATCATTTCCATTACGGACATTTTCTCCCATGGCATCTTCTACTGGCTCGTAAGAATCCTGAGCATCATACCCATCATGGGTTCTCATGACTGAACCACCTCTGGCTTTACCACACTGTTCTCTCTAGAGCACTACTCTTGGAAGTTATCTAAAGTTCTACAAATGTGTTTGTATCAAACTGTTAGATGCATAATATTAATATAAATCAAAATTACTTACCTTTTCTTCTGGAAATCATAAAACAACAATTATGCTAAAACATAGAATTTTCTCTATTTCATATTCAGCTCTGTGACCATAGACAGACAGCTGAAATTTGTTGAAAATCGACTGAAGATAGTCGAAAATTGCTTGAAAAACTACTAGGAAATTCTTCTGAAAACCAAAACTTCCTTAGGCCCAATCAGACCTCTTCCCAGCTATTCTACCGACACTGTGGTAGTCAAAACAACTACACTTCCTATCTGCATCGGCGACCATGTTGTCTGTGCAGCGAGTACATAGTCCTTTGAGCAGTCACAATAGAGAAAAGTGTTCCTACTTCAGTTTCTGTGGGCAAACGCCTAGAATTTCGATCGGTGATGTCAACTACTGCTCCTTGGGTGTTTCGACAATTGAAACTTCTAAGTTCTTCCACTCTATTGGCGAGTTACTCGTCTGATTCCTTCCACTGCATCGACCTGCAATGACCTATTATCCCACGTCTAATAGGCAATAGCATAACCTGTTAGTCACCCAGCTTTCTGCAACGGTGGCCAACATTCTCCTTAATTCTTCCATAGTCATAAGTCTATCGGCGGTCAAGAGCACTAGTTGCTGCAACGTCGGAGGGTTATTTGACTAAGCAGCTGCAACGGCGGGTCACCTTCGTTGAACTTTTTCTGATCGACGATCCAATCCACTAACATTTCCTGATGGCCGATGATCTCATGCCTTAGATAAAATTTGAATTTTCCTCTTGCCTTGTCTTCCGTGGCATCAGCTCTTCCATATTCTATTCATCGGCGATCCAAGTCACTATACTTTCTGTCATTGCGATGATCTGAACGAAAACCTACCTCCTCTGTGTCGACGATCAGCTATGTTATTCCATCAGGCGATTAGTCTTCTAGGCAGCCACAATGGCAAAAAATGATCTCACTGTGGGTTCCGCGAACATTATCGGCTGCTGGACCTACTAACCATCGGGTGGATAGTGTCCTAGACTGCCACAACGGTGAATTCTCAAACCTTTGATGTACCCAATCAGCAACCCAATCCTCAATAACTTTCCAACGACCTTATACTTAAAAAAAAATTCAAATTTTCTTCTCATCGACTGTCGGAAGTACTAATCACTGCGGCATCGACGGTTGAAGCCTCTATCTGTCGGAAGGATAGCTCACTAGCTAGCTGCAACGATGGATGTTCAATCCACTAACTTCATCCGTCATAGATCATCAGCTGTCGAAAGTACTAATCACTGCGGCATCGGTAGTTGAAGCCTCTATCCGTCGGAAGGATAGTTCACTGGCTAGTCCCAATGGCAGACGTTCAATCCACTAACTATCGCCGATGGTTGATGACTCCAGGACTTAGAAAAAATTTCAAAATTTTCCCTTTAGTCTTCCTTTTCGCCGCTTGATCGGCTCAATTCTCTTCTTTTCGTCGGTGAAATAGTTCCATCAGTAGCCGCAACGGCTGAACACCATCTTCGATCTTCTTTCGATCAGTGGCCCAATCTACTAATGCTTTTCGATCGGTGAACTGATTTTGACCGGCATTGGTAGTCGGAGCTTTTCCTTGTCGGAAGACTAGTGCTCTAGGCTTCCACAACAGCGGACACACGAAAAACTATCTTCTTCCGATAGTCGACCATTTTGGACCTTAGAAAAAATTTTAAACTTCCTTTACGGGGTCGGCGGTCGGAGGCCTTACCCGTCGGGAGCATTGTGGTCTAGCCATCTGCAATGGTGGGTGCTCGATCAACTATTTTCTGTCGATGTCCATCGACGGTCTAAACAACAAACTTTTGTGTGCTGAAAGTCAATATTGGGCATTTCTTCCACTACATCGAGCCGGTGTTTCAGTGGTCTTTGACTGATCTTCACCGAAAATGCGGCTCCCACATCCACTAAGTTCTACCAACGGCCGATGAAAACTTAGAAAATTTTCTACAATTTTCTTCCAACTATCCTCCGTCGGGTGTGCTTCTACCTAGCTCTCCACTGCATCGGAAGTCCTTCCCACTAAGTTTTTCGATGAACCGACAGTTCAGACACTTAGATAAATTTTTGTGGAAGTTTTCTGTCATAAACTTCTGATCTCTACTGGGCAGAAAGAAATCCTGCCTCTATCACTGCATCTTTCATGGCCCCTTCAAGCCCATGCTGCAACATGAGCTCTGATACCACACTGTAACGTCCTCGACCCTCCGACCAGTGAAGAGGACGCTACCATGGCCTTAACCATTCAGGAAACCAGCCCCATGAACATGTGCATTCATAAAATGTTGAAAAAAAATGCATTGAAGTAGAACATACACAGATACAATTATTTATCATACACAGCAGAAGCAACATACATTCATACAAGAATTCGACATGTTCACCATATTCATTAACAGTAAAATGATTGCAGGAGTAAAATAGACAAGATTACTTATCTTATGAAGAAATCATTCCGCAACCAACTACGTCGCTACAACGTTCCACCCAACCATAGGCTAGCATGCTCCTAAATCTCTTAGAAATGCTGCCACCCCCGAGCTAGGCATGATTCCCCAAGGAATAAGGAACAAACAGGCTTACACATAGCCAAGGATACACAAAACACGGCCAAGCCAACACAATTGGTTTATCAGGCCATCAAGGAGCTGGGAAAGGCCAAATGCTAAGCTGGTGAGCCCATTACAGAGCTAGGAACACCTACACCAGAACTACCCTAACTTTTAAGACACACACACACACCCAACACAAGGAATCAGTCCCTTCTCTGCTACACAGTCCCTCAGGTCCTGACTTCCCTTCTAGTGCTATTCAAGGGTTGTGGAGAAGAAAGCCAGCCCTCTAGCTCTGTCTGTGTGGTTTCCAAACACACCAGTTTTATCAAGCAACCCAAGCCCCCATCCCTACTCCCAACATAGTCTGAAGACCAACCACTGCATACACACAGTCACACAAGCAATTCACGGCTTGGTTAAGGAAACAACTTCTGAGTTGTTCTTGGCCCTATCGTGGCCAAAATGACTCACAAAACAACACAGACCACACTTGGGGAAGAAAATACAGACTCTCGACCTGTGCATGAGGGAAATTTACATCAGACCTTCGGAATTCGGATGGAAAACATACAAGATACCACTCTGTGGAAATGTGAGTGACATCCGAAACGGCTCCCTCCTCCTGACTATGTGAGACCACACCTAAAAAAGAAGCCTGTGAATGGGAATCATCAGACTACCATCCCTACGTGAGGATGAATAGACAAGGGAACGAATGGCATAGTGGAGAGAATGGAATGAGGGGCATAGTGATTCTTCTGCCCATCGTGAGGTTCAATCTGCTGGTGGAGTGTGCATGTGGGCAAGGACTAGCAGTCCTGCCACACTCCACTCCCAACCATAACTGCCTCAACTACTCAGCAAAACATTAAAGTGGTAGTTAGATAATACAAGGAAAGATGGGCAAATCAAACAGGGTGGTGACACATGGATTTTCCCCCTATAACCCAAGGTTTGACATCCCCCACCCTTATCCTTATGAGAATCATGCCCCTTCTCAATTTAGTTGCCATGAACATAGCTGGTTGGGGTTCATTTTAATTAAAGATGCATATTTACATGATGACAAAACTTGATATATGTCGTATACCACGATGGGCCATCGGCAATGATTCCGTTCACCGAAACATAACACAATTAAGTCAATGGCAAGGCTTTTGCCTTTAGCTCCACACCATGATTCATTACAATATATACATCATGCATGTTTAATGCAATGGGTCAAAACCGGGGTGTTACGGCAGCCATAATATCAACCACAGGAGAATCTACCACTTGTAGATGCACAGGTACAACAACAAATAGAACAGCATAAATATAAAAGAAAAAGAGACAAAAAGAAGAAAGAACATCACAAAGAGTCAAAATCGACAATGGTCCACCTTAGTCAACTTCGATCGACCACTGCAGTCGACGCAACAAAGCTAAGAGATAGAGAGTTGGGACAACTCTTAGAAACTCTGGCCATTAATAAAAATCAAGAATCTAGACCAAACGACAGTAGCTCGACAATAGTAAGAATGAACAAGTCGAGTTTCTATCAAAATGCAGAAAATTAGTTCAAACAGTAATACAAGGACTTCTAGAGGCCAACACTGACAAGCCGCTTGAAAAGGAATACTAGCTATTTGAAAGCATGGTGTCGACTCTACAATCTCATGTATTAAATACAAAGGAATACCAAAAAGAGAATACATCCAGACTGTTAAGGAAGCAGTACACAGCATTCTCAGAAACCCACAAAGTGCTGCAAGACCACCTGGAAGAATCTGTCATCACAGAATAAGTACTCCGTGATTGGCCCACTTATTATGGACAAGTATTTCAGCAAACCCAACAGACCCGAGAACAAATTCAAGCACTGGAAAGAAGAAAATGCACTGAAGAAGCATTGAAAAACAAGATACAAGATCAGATTGTATTAGAAACAACCAAACTATGGAGACTAGAAAAACAATCACACCAGTGGGTAAAGAAAGCACTCCCAAGCCTTGATAAACTGGATACAATATTCCCACAGATGAAAAGACTATTGGAGGTAGCAAAGGAAAAATATCAATTCATGGGACCCAACATGGAAAGCATAGCAGACCTTTCCATCTAGGAGAAGATGTTGACCTTATCAAGCATCAAAACATTGACTATCGACATCCAGAAAGTATTACAGAGCTAGGCAGAATTTCAACACCATCTGGCAGTGACAGCAGAAGCAATTGTGGAAATATGCATACAAAAAATCCCAACCATTCAAATCCACAGTCCATGAAGACAAACAATACCAGAAACAACTACCTAAGATAGCACATTGCTGAAGTACCTCCCCTGTTTCTTCGGGACGAAGAAAGATTTTGTTCCTGGGGGAGATGTTGGAGGAGCTAGTTGGTGAGCCGACTAATTAGAGATTAGGTCGGCCACGTAAGGTCATGTAGGTTGAGTGAACCGATAGGTAGCTATATGTAACTGTTTGTAAATCATATATATTAGGTTGTTGAGCCAGATGAGAACTTGATTTAGTTCTGTGTATGTATGGATCCTCATGCTATAATATAATCTGTTATTCTATATCTATGTTCTTATCTTGTGGGTTTTTTATGTCTGTATGATTCAATGTGTATTATTGGTAACCCTCTGTGATTTGTGATCTGTGATATTACAATAGGCCTCATCAGAGTGTTGCGTGCTTTTCAAGTAGAAGATTGTTTTAATTGGGTGTGTTCAAGACATAGATCCTATGTACTTGCACCTCAAGGATGGTGATGTAGCATGAAATCCATGATCAATAAACCATTTTTTAAGGATATGGGTTATCTCAATATCTGGATTGATAAGCAAGGTACTACTGGGAACACTTCCAATTGTTTTATCATTGTAATCAGTTAGACGACCACCCTTGACTGCAAGGACAGGTGGTGGATCAGAGGAGTATAATGAAGCAAGATGAAAACCCTCATTGTGGCAAGGATGGCCTCAAAGCATGACATCGATGCTAAAACATGATGTGTCTCTAAGGAAAACAATTCACCTACTTCTTTGAGAACCATTTTTTTTCGAATCGTAGATGCACATGAGACAGAATTGACCACGACAATAATGTCAACCATGGAATTTGAAGGTAAAATTTGAAGTTCGTTGATTATTTTAAAGTGGAAGGAATGTAAAGGAATGGAGGGAAATTCATTGAGACAAGGGTGGATGGTTGATGCAGAAGAAAGGATAATATCAATATGGTTGTTCAAATGGTTATATGAAGGGTTGTGTGTTTTGACTATGCCATTGGAGACAGTGTACAGTATCCCTATTTCAACAAGGGAACAAAAGGATTCAACAAAGTTGTTAAAGGCAGAGACATGGATCTCTTCTCTAGAAAATTCAAGAAGGTCAAAACCAAAGAGTTTCCCTGGGCCTCGTTGGTTGGTGTATTCGTGGATGGTTTTCTTTGCAAGTATGCCACCTTGGATAGACCATTTTTGTAGTTGGGTTCAAGTGCTTTGAATGGAATTACAGTAGTTGGCATGGATATTGGTGTAGTTGATGTTTGGGATGAGTGAACATCGTTTTCTTCTATGAGGCAAATGGGTTGGCTAGTTGATGAACCAATTGGAAGGCCAAAGCTGGTTGGTAGTACAAGAGGAAGAAGGATCCCAATAACATCAAGTCTGCAGTGGATCAAGTCAAGATCAAGTACTGTAATAGTCCTGTAAGAGAAACAAAGGCAAGAATTAGTAAAGGTGTTTAATTTTTTATGAGGGGTGGTAGGTAAAAATTCATATCCTAATCTAGATAAGAAGAGGGATTGAAAGAATGGAAACAAAAATGTACGTGTTATTATGAATGACGGTGCATGTGAACTTGGAGAGCTTGATGATAGAGCCTTCTTGGAGTTCTCCATCTAATAGGAGGGAGTTGAAGGTAGTTGAGAGCAAAGTCTAATGTGTCTTGTTACCATCAGAGAGAGTCATTTGAAAGTGTGGAGTAGTTTCCTTTGTTTTTCTAACTTGATGGAGAGAAAAAAACCTGCAAAAATGGCTGAAGATGTATAGAACCATCCAGTAGAGAAGATATCTCATTTTCTGTCAAGGGTTGCTCCATTATGCAAGGGAAACATTGAGAGAAAGAGGAGAAAAAAGTGTAAGTATATGACCAATGTTGTTATATATATACACACACACTATTGCAAGAGTTACATACAACCATGTCATAAGTACACTGAAATTGTAGCAAGAAAAATAGTAGAATGTAGCAAGTCACGAAAAGAGGGTAAATTCAATTTGTTTTTTTTATATAATTTGATAAAAAAAGCATATAATGGAAGCGTTTAAATGTAAGTAGTAAATTCTTAAAGTGTATTAGAGATACGATTCTATAAGGAATTTATTGGATCCTTCGGACCTTCTTGGCATATCCCTTCTCCTCAACCCCCTACCTCATTATGACCCTCATTCTTTGTTTTATCGAGTCTCATTCTCCTCTCTTCAATTTACCCCTTCTTATTTCTTTCTCCTCCAAAACACTATATTCCTCCTCTAAGTCTTGATATCAAGCTTCCCATTTCACTCCATCACTGTATAAGGAGAAGATCCAAACTGATGATGTGATCCATTGGTCGTTGCTAATGCGCCTAAGGGTTGCATGTAACTAAATACAAAGGAATTTCATAATAGAATTACAAGATAAATACATAAAATATTTTTGCAATATTAACATATATGTGCATTATGGAAATATACTTGCATAAGTAAAAGTTATTTCCAACATGTATAAACCTATGCTTTAATTAATCTACTTCATACTTATGTTTTAATTATTTACTTGAAATATCTAAATTAGATAAATAAAGGGCTTTCATATTAGTATTACATGACAACTGATCACAAGAACCTTCTAAGACTAACTGTGTTTTGTAAAATTGTAATTAATTTAAGTCAATGCAGAATTAAGACTAACTGTGTTTTGTAAAACTGTAATTAATTTAAGTTAATGCAGAATTTAAAAATGGAAACCGAAAACCTAAATTTAATGGTAGCACTACATTTTCTAGTAAATGTATCCTAGAAAAATAAAAAAAAACACAAGTACTTTAATTCAACTATTTTTTAGATGTACAAATAAATTTGTACATGTAATCATATTTAATTTCATCATAAGTCTTTCGTAAAGCACGATTAAACTAAATGTTTAAGATACATTCAAATGGGCCACTTCCAAGAAAACAAAGATATGTAAGGAATTGCATATTATGTGTAAAAGCCCAAAAAATACCCCAAAAATAAACCCCAAAAAGACTACATCCAGCCTTTATTAGTTCAAGGTAAGGTTATGGCTCAGCAAGGGGCAGAAAGTAGCATAGTTATGGCTCAGATAAGGAGTTTAATGTTTTCTTTGTCATAAATGTAAAAAAAAATTTAAAAAGTTTACTTAATTTAAGGTAATGCAGAATTTTAAAATGGATAGTTAAACAAAAAATTTAATGTCATTACTACATGTTCTAGTAAATGTATGCCAAAAAAATACAAAAAAACATAACTACTTTAATTTAAATATTTTTCATATGTACAATTAAATGTGAACATGTAATTATATTTGATTAAAGGATAAAAAGCAAGTTTAGAAGGCACATGAAAAGGCATGTATAAGTAGCCTAAAAACATGAGTCAAAGTGATTGCATACTAATCAACTTTTATCTCCTCTCAACTTCATGTACTCCACTACATTAAAAAAGTTCATTTCTTGGAGGTGGAATTATCTACTTTGGCCATGTAAATATAACAAATTCGATCGAAAAAATAAAAAATGGCAGTGGAAATGAAAATGGCTATGGCACGTCCTGCAGGTTACAAGCCTTTCTATGCATGGATGACTGAGCCCAACTTAGGCAGGCTATGGCTATTATTAATGCATGCATTAATGGTTTATCGATTTTAATTAATTTAAAAAAATAATAACCAAATTTTTATTAAGCATGCAAAATCATAAAAAGTATTTTCAAAGTACATGGAGTATTTACATGGAATTCATAGTCTAGGTTTTTCCTATCCAAATAGGAAGTATCCCCCAAATAGAATACATGCAACCTTTATCAATTTAATCCAAGGTCAAGAAATGTGGAAAGGAGTGAAGCGCAACTTATGAATGTTCTGACCTCACTAGACTGGAGAGTGGTTGTATATTCCCTCTAGGGTTGGGGCATGGCATGACCAAGCTCAACAAGTGCAAACATCAAGTTCGAACAGGGAAATAAGGTAATATCTCTATATGTGAGGCTAAGGGAGGTTGCAGCCTCAACCCATGGCCAACAAAAGAAGGTCATAGCAGCCACATCTCAGCCCTTGGAGGGCTGGCATAGGTCAGGGACCAACCCTACAGGGCATACACATCCACTCACTAGCCACAAAGAGGACAGAAAGAAATTTTAGCAGCCATAGGAAAAGGCATGTATAAGAATCCTAGAAACAGGACTCAAAAGTGATTGCGTACTAATCATCTTTTATCTTCTCTCGATTTCATGTACTCCACTACATTAAAAAATTTCTTTTCTTGGAGGTGGAGTTATCTGCTTTGGCCATGTAAATATAACGAAATTGATCAATAAAATAAAAAATGGGAGTGGCAATGGCATTGGTTATGGTGCGTCCCACAGGTTACAAGACTTTCTACGAGTGGCTGACTGAGCACAACTTAGGTAGGATATGGCTATTATTAGTGCATGCATTAATGTTTTATTGACTTTAATTAATTTTAAAAAATCATAACCAAATTGTTATTAAGTATGGAAATCATAAAAATTAATTTCAAAGTACATAGAGTATTTACATGGAATTCATAGTCTAGGTTTGTCCTATACAAATAGGAAGCAACCCCCAAACTGACTACATGCAGCCTTCATTAGTTCAAGGCAAGCTCAAGAAATGTCGAAAGGAGTGAAGTGCAACTTATGAATGTTCCTACCTCACTAGACTAGAGAGTGGTTGTGTATGCCCTCAAGGGATGGGGCATGGCATGACCTAGCTCAACAAGTTAAAAAAAAAATTGAAATGGGCCAAGAAGGCCATGTTTCAAGTCTGGAAACCAACAAGAGGAAACAGCTCTGTATGAGAAGATAAAGGAGGGCATGGCCTCAGCCCAAGGCCAGCAAAATAAGGTCACAGCAGCCATGTATAATCCCTTGGAGGGATCAGATATATCAGGGCCCAGGACTATAGATCATACACAGTCATTGGCCAGTCACAAAGAGGGCACAAAGGAATTTTAGCAAGCCCAGGAAAAGCCATGTATAAGCTTCCTACAAATAGGACTCAAAAGTGATTTCCTACTAATCATCTTTTATCTCCTCTCAATTTCACATACTCCACTGCATACATAAATTTCTTTTCTTGAAGGTGGAGCTGTCTATTTTGTTATTGTAATTATAACAAAATCGATTTCCAAAACCTATTTATTTTATTACAAGGTGCAGATGGTTTTCTTTTATTTGCTTCTCCTAGGGTAGAAATAAAAATGACAGTGAATGACAATTGATATTTGTACCAAGGAGAATTTATACGAGGAAGCAAGATACCACCATTTGTAACACAGTATCCACCCATCCTCTATGTGTTGGATCCCACTCCTACTGCACCAAATCCTCCATTTGGGAAGCTAGGTAACAGGTACTTATGACAAAGATATGACAAGAAAATATTAGCATTCAATATTTGATTTCCTATTTATCATTCCAAGGATTAGTATACCATCCAGTTAAAAGTTATGACCTTGAATTCATAAAGTAATTTCTTCAACTGTATATCAATGAGGCTAAAGAATAGATATACTGCACTTTATAACAATAGTAATAAGACTCGTGAACCTTGCAATTATACTCACAAAACAGTCCCAATTATTGTGTGGTTATAACTCAATGTGAATGAGATAATAATGCATTTATAACCCCCCAAAATGATGACTAAAGAAGGATTGTTGTACATAGATCAGATATTCCCCTTTGATAAAAGATATTGAGCTATAGTAATGATGTATTGGGAAGCATAAAAGACACCAATCAGATCTGGCCTTAAACAGTAAAGTTAGTAAGGACAAAAGAAAGAGTTTTCAACATATGGAAAGAATATACAAATAAAATTCCATCACCGGAATTTTGAGTCATTTATGAAAACACATGTGACTACATAATGCCATTCCCAGCCACATTTAAATTTCCTCAATCATATTTATAAAACAAAGGACATGTTAACAAATTGTATCAATCCTTAGCTCTAAAATGCATTGTTAATTTTCACTTTAAGCACGGGAAAACTACATAAGTTTGCAGCTTCCAAGTATGAAAATATGGCATACAATGCCATGGCTTATGCACGCAATATAAAGACTAAAAACATCCTCCAAAATTGGGAAAAAAATAACATGCTACAGCCATTGAACCCATTTAATATTACCAATTGCAACCCGATACAACTCCCAAACATAGCATTAACTCTTCATTTGAATTCTATGTTACAGGAATCTATTTCTCAAACATTTAATTTGCAGCTACATGATTGTCATTCAAATTTCCCATTTAAAACATAAGCTATTAAAAAATACAATTTCCAGACTTGTTTCTACAGCTACATAACTCACATTCAATCGATCAAAAATACATAAGACTACATAATTTTTTTCCTGCCGTTTCTGTAGATATTTAATATATAGACATGTTTGGGCTCTTTCGAATGATTTAGTTTTGGTTGAAGAGAGCCACAATTGGAAGACATATTCACATTTTGACAATAATCAATATTCAAAG
This sequence comes from Pseudotsuga menziesii, assembly GCA_001517045.1. NCBI lineage: Eukaryota > Viridiplantae > Streptophyta > Pinopsida > Pinales > Pinaceae > Pseudotsuga > Pseudotsuga menziesii. The sequence continues at coordinate 174,170 of LPNX010752644.1, read as the reverse complement.
CCTAGATATAGAAAATCCATTGCACATTGTATATATTTTCAATCATATTAAAAGAAGGAAATTCTGGCCGATATCAGTTCCAGCACTGGGAGAGGAGCATGGCATCCTACATCTTTTGGGTAGTATTGATTTTTGGCTATATTATTTTGTATATTTTTGTGAAGGATTTTTAAATTTCCCTACTTGTTTGCATTGCACACTCCATCAAATTTCACATAGAGATATACTTCCTTTCCATAACATCCTTGAAAGTGTTATTACTGAATTCAAACTATCGTTAATTATTGAAATTATTTTGGAATCCATGACATATATTGATAGTCACGATGTGAGACCATAATGGAAGCTATTGCAAAGGTCCATAATGGATTTCTTCTTGTGTAATGGTCAATAGTTTGAGGATCCTAAAGGAAATGAACGAGGAAACCAGGGAAATAATTATTATTTTCAAATGCAATGTAGAGCTAGCGTGGGATTTCTTCTTTCATGGAAGAAAATTGAGGTTTCCTTTGATACCGTTTCAGTTTTCAATTATTGGAAACGTTGACATGGTGAGAGATCTTCCACACAAAGGGTTGATAGAGCTCTCTCTTAAATATGGCCCTATCATATCCTTAAGCAAAGCTCTCTCTACGTGCCTCAAGATTGGTCCAGTGGTTGCGCCCAACGTTAGTTGTTGCAATGCCATTTTGAAAACTACAGCACAGATAGATTTCTGAAATTGAAAGAGCCAACGTGTGTCACTAATTTATTGGATTGAGGGACGATGAAGTGAACAGTGTTCACAAAGCTGTCCTTAGGAAAGAAAATGCCTATCAGCGTAAAGATAAGCATGTTACATGCCAAGCAAAAAAACTGAAATAACAAATAAAGAATACAAACAAACCTTCAAGATAGTTGTTTTTTCTCAACATTCTTTACACCCAATCAAATACCGAAAAGAAACAAACTAACCTATCTAGTTCTTGCCCTTTTAGTTTTTAGTTCAATATCATTCTTTGGTGCTATGTGGAATCCTCTAAATAACCATCACCTTCACTATTGATTTTAATAGTTTTTATTGCATTGGACATGTCATTTCTTTTTCTATGTATGTCCTTACCTTGGTAAGATAAATTATTCCACAAAATTTATTATCATAGTAATAGTTATTATCATAGTAGGAGCCAAAACATGAAAATAAGATGAAAAAATTGGAAGGAATAACACTTTTTGGAAAAAAGGCCAGAGAGATGAAACTAAAAATAATTTGTAATCAAGAATTTTATCCACATATAAATACATGTAGCCATATCATATTAAACTCATAGCAGTCCTAATAATGGGAACAGCATCATCCCGGCAGAAAGAAATCGAGAGTGTCTTAAAAGCACCTGCATAGATACTTTCTCATTTATCTTCTTCTCTAGTTGAGCATCATCAAACAACACGAACCGATGTCTTCAGTGGGAAGTAGATCACCTTGTGCATGACCCCCTTTCAACACAAGGTGTTGAATGAATACCTTTTTTACTAGCTTTTTGAAAAAATTTCTCTTTGACAGTCTCCTTACAAGTAAGTCAGTACATTGTGACCTAAACCATAAATTAAGTAATTATGAATGAGCTCAAGAAAAATCCAACATAATGAAAAAATAGAAGGTAGTGATTTATATAAGGAAAGGAAATTTCAAGAAAGAGGAAACATAATTAAAAAATAGAAGGTAGTAAACTATGGAAGGAAAGGAAATTTCAAGACAGAATAAACAAGAAAACTTAAATACTAAAACCTACATATGGTTTCCTTCAAATAGATCGAATTCATCAAATTACAAAACATGAAATCTTGTTTTAAGATAAATCGACATAAATAACAATCAAACACTCTAAATCCTTTGATATCATTATTACAACTATTATTTCAAACCAAGAATACATTCCTAAGCAAGTGTCATACAAACAAAAGTGAATTTTTTGTATTTGGGATAATCCACTGTTATTTTCAACTATTCTGACCAGGTTAGGCCTGTTCTCAGGGAAATATAGAGTATAATTTGATTATAGTACTATAATTTTATAACAAACATAGTTGAAGACGGAAATTTTGATGTAAAAGATTAAAATATGATGAAAAACCCTATGTGGTTCAGTTGTGTTACTTACAGTCGATGGATTCTATGCTTGCCTTGGATTAAGTCAAGAGATATATATAGCACAAGCTATTCTGAAAAACCGCACTATTTAAGCTCAAGGGAATTGAATCCCTATCAAAATCAAGCTTTCGTAAAGGTAGACAAGTTAGCAAAATAGGCTCATACATAACTTTATACAAACATATTGCATGCCCCTTTCATAGTCTAAATCACTTTGAAAAAAAATATCATACATAAATTTGTTTTTATTTATGTGTCTTCTGTAATTATGATTTTGGAATTTTAAAAAGATTTTTGTCTCATCAAACTTAGCAATAATTCAAATTTTATCATTATTTTAGATTTTCTTAAGCAAAATAAGCTTTTCAGAAACTTTTGGTGCTTGTTTTTTGAAGTAATCACATATCTTCTATATTTTCTTAAAATGTGTTTTTGTAGATTTAATATGCGTCATATTTTTTCTTTGAACTTTTTATAGCCATTTGTACGGGAATTTGTACAATGCTTTCTAAATTCTGAGCATTTTGGCTTGTAAAATAAGAACCAATGTTTTTAGCAAGAAGTAGAGCACCTTGTGGATGAGGCCCTATCATCACAAGCTGCTAAATCATATTCTTTTTACTATCTCTTTGCAAAAATTTATAAGCAACGGTATCCTTACAAATCATTCTTTACACGGTAACTTATAGCATAAATTAAGTAAATGTTAAATGTCAGAAAATAACTAGGAATCCTCCATTTCATTCATCGAATTCATCAAAATACGAATTAGGAAATATCATTTTAAGACAAGACAATAGAAAGAAAAATAACTCTAAATACTTTAATTTCATTCTTACCACTATTATTTAGCATTGGGAAACCATTCCTAAGCAAGCGTCATCCAAGCAAAACTAATATTTCTTGGGACAAATCCATTGTTATTTTCAATCATTCTCACAAAGAAAGGCTTGATCCTGGGAAATTTGGAGGATAATTAAATTATAGAACTATAATTAATAAACAAATGTGGCCATGGGAGAAAATTATGATTCAATGTAATGTCCTTCTTTTCGAATTTTTATTAAGATGACCAATTTTTCACTTTTTTCCCTATTTCGACCTTTGACTAGTTTTGATGTCTAGGTCTCCAAATTAAACCAAGTGCTCCCAAATATTCTGAGAAGGTATATTAATGATATTAAGCCTTCAATATTATTTTCAGGGATGATTTATGACCCTCCAAGGAATTCTGCAAACTTTTTTAATATTCTGGACAAGGTGGGAGTCTTCACTAGCAAATTGGGGTTCCAACTCCCCCCGGGTAAATGCTGAAAATGTCTTCTCAAATGCTCCCAAACCCACTCTAATTTTTGAAAATATGAAGAGGATGTTTAAGGTACATTTTTAAGGTCTAATATGCATCATTATTCAGTTTTTACAGGCTGTTATAACCCTCTCCCAAACAGCTACAAAATCACTAATTCGACACTTGGGGAAATGGCATCAAATCTTCTCCAAATGCATTGAAACTGAGTAAGATGACTTCAAATGTTTAAGTGATGAACATGAAAATTGTAATAATAATAAATTAAGGTCCATTCATCATAAATATATCATATATACATTCTCCCATTCGAAATAATCAGCATTACCATGGCATACAGCAATATAGTGGGGAAATGGTCATTGTTTGCTCATTAATATTCACTTTTACATACAACCCTTTGGTATTTAGACCTGAGACTTTTTGTGAATTAATAAAATAGAATAATAAACTTATTACAATCATAAATGTAACATGATAATCTCTAAATGATCGGAATTCAATGGCATACATCAATATAGTGGGGAGATGGTCATTGTTTACTCATTAATAATCACTTTTACATTCAACCGTTAGGTATTTCGACCTAAGAATTTATGAATATGGATAATAGAGAATATTAAAATTACTAAAATCATAAATGGATCAGTACAATATCTCCCAAATATTACAATATCTCACCCAAAGCGTAATCCCTCCATGAGGAAGAATATGCAATAAAAACTGGAAATGATTGAGAGAAAGTGTTGCACTAGAAGGAACCACGATATGACCTATATATTACACCTGTAAATTAAAACTCCATTAAATACCTAAGTGTCCTCTCCAAACACCAACTTATATGGGAATATTTTACCCTCAAAATTGGCTAGGGAAAGAAACTAGTCATCCACTAGCTCTCTCAATTCACAAATGCAAATATCTCAAATGATCAAAAGCTCTTCTATTGGTTGATTCCTATATTTAATAAACATCCTTAGCCTTCTAAGGTTACCAATCCATCCAAAAACTCAAGCCAATTCGAATTAGGGTGTGTGCTCAATATTTTCCATGTGTCCTCCCTTTCCTAGCCTTCCATCTTCCCCCAATTCGAGTGGGAACCCATTGAGCTTCTCCAAATCACTTGAGCACCCTATTGGATGCCATATTTATACCTGACATGTAATAATGGTGATATTTCAGCCTAAAATTCTGCAATATGTCATAAATTTCATAGCATCTTCATCGTTGGTGTCATAGATGTCATAGATGTTAGGGAATCTATCCCAAGTGTCCAATAAGCTCCCATTTGACTCTTCCTCTGCCATGTAAGTTACATTTCCTTCCCAATTAGACCTATGAGGAATATGGCCAAGTGTATTAGCCTTCTAAATCATCCAAGAACATTATGCTTCCCATGTATTCAAAATTACAAGAGGAGGATGCCATGTGGCACAGTAATTCTAGCTTATGTGGGACCCATAATCTCCATGTGTCTCCATGCTCCATTGCCACTTCAATTTTATATTTTATTTATTTAATAAGATCCTTTATTAAATATTTATTCCATTCTAATGTCTGAAAATCATTTATTATCTCCCTTTTTAAAATTCCAAATGTATCCATCCAACCTAGGGAACTAGTAGGACTGATGGAATGTCCTGCTATGCAATTATAAAAATGGGGACATTATAGTCCTCCCCACCCAAGATTTCTTGTCCTAAATAAATTTAAGATTTGGATGCTAAAAAATATTTTCATATTCCCAAGTGGCATCATCATTTTGTACTCCTTCCTTTGCACCAAGTTCTCTGTTATGGTTCTACTCATTAATTTTCTTTAGCTGTAATATTAGTAGTGGCACTCATGTACTGCAATTTTGTGTTCCCAAAAGTAAAGATATGTGGATTATGCATATTGATATATCCTATAACACCACCACTAATACCAAAAGGATTAATCAAATCAATAAAAACCAAATTTGGGCAAATAATCTTTACCTCCATATTTTGGAAACCTTTTATGAACTTTCACCCCTTCTTGCTTTTGTATAATTCTTTGAAGTTGGTGTTGAGTTACCAAACTTTGAGTTTCTTAATATCCCAATAAAATTTCATAGAGGAATCACCATGCTTGTTGCTGCACTACTCTGATTACAATCATCTTCTCAAGTGGTGAATAAATCTCCAATGCTGCTTGTTTCCCCCACAATTGAAACCAAGTGAGACCAAAAATGATCACAGGGTCCCATATGATCCTGATACATGCATGGTGTGAAATGTCTATGATGAAATTCCATGAAAACCAAGCATGTGAAAATTGAATCCATCTCTCAAAAGGTATCCCACAAAGGAAACTGGAGCACTTCTCTGTAAATATGAACTCAAATAACTGAAGGTTGTTTTTCTTTCTCAAACCAACAACCAAAGTGCTACTCCAATTGAGATGAAACCAAGCAATTCCAGGATGCCATTGCTGGTATTTCACCCTTCCAAACATCATCAGTAAAAAATATAGATCATGAAAGTACATAACAACATCATACAAATGTGCATCAAGAAGGTACCTCATCAAAGAATCATGAAAGTGATTATGTGTCCAAGTAAGTAGATCACCATGTGGCCCATACACACAAGCATCAAGTATTATATCAGATCTACTCCAATGACATAGGTGAGGATCCCATATTAATTTTTCACAGTGGTCTAGGAACTGAAAACACAGTATCACAAATAATACAGACAAATATGCATAAAATTGGCAAAATGGTGCTGCAATGGGAGTAGCAGCTCTGATACCATATTAATTTGTCACAGTGTTCTAGGAACTGAAAACACAGTCTCACAAAGAATACAGACAAATATTCATAAAATTGGCAAAATGGTGCTGCAATGGGAGCATTAGCTCTGTATAATAAATAAAGAATGAATAATACAATACAATGATCATGCAAGATGCATGAATGCCAAGACAATTCAAATTCCCAAGGAGGTCATTCGAATTGAATGAATGGGTGTAGCTTAACTGACTGTAAGCCACAGTAAACACCCTAGTTAACCAACTGATCAAGTGCCAATTGACTCAACTGAGTCCTAACTGAATTTGGAGTGCAATAAATGTCAACTGAATCTAACTGAAAGTAGCTCAGACACATCCCACTGCATGGCAACCAACAAGTGGTAGCACATCGATCACCCCAATGAACCCCGATGAGGTTAACTGAAGTCAAACTGGCCATCAAAGGTAGTTGGAGGTTCCCATGTTGACTCCATTTCATTTTAAATATTAACTAAATAATCAATATAATGAAAGAAGGAGCCTTCACCACTCAGATTTAACTAATTGTAACCATTAGTTATCAATTATTTTCATTTATGACACTTGGATCACCCCTGGAGTGCTCTAATTAGCCTCCCCGAATGAAGGAGAAGGCTTAGTTGGCCTCCTTGACTGAAGGTAGGTGTGGGTTTTCTCATGCTGATGTCATACAATGCTCCTCTAATGTCAATTAAGTCAATAAAACTTAGAATAGTGGTTTAACTAGGCCAAATTGACCAAATTAATTGTGCATGGTGGTTAAATGTCTCCAACACCCCCCCTTAAGCTATACTCAGAGGAGTAGAAACATAAAGTGCATAAAAATTCTAGGGCCCCAACAACAAAGGCCATAGGTCACCATGTACAATACTGAAACTCAAACAATGCTCAAAAACAAACTAAGTGAGAAAAGGAGGGAAACCCCAGTGGGAAAAACCCCCCCTCAAGATGAACACAGAAAGTAGTTGGATCACCCTGATGAACTCACCCCCAATAGTGAATGGAGGTAAGTGAACTTATTTTCTAAAAATATCTTGGTGAAGATGTCTGCAATCTACTCATAAGTCAGGAAGTATTGCAGAATGATGGTTTTGTCATGCACTAACTCTCTGATGTAGTGCATGTGTATCTCTACATGCTTGGTCCTCTGCTTGGTAACTAGATCTATGGATATCTTAATAGCACTTTGATTGTCACAAAAGAGGACAGTGGAAAAAGTACTACCAAGATCAAACTCTGAAAGAATGCCTTGCAACCAAACATCTTGGATGCAAGCATTCACCGCTCCTTGGTACTCGGCCTCTACTGAAGACAATGCTATGGTGGCATGATTTTTTCTAGACCAAAAAATGGAGCCACCACCATACATGAATACATATCTATAAGTAGACTTCTGATCAATAGAATCACCCACCTAATCGGAATCTTTGTACCCAACTAGCTCTAGCTCGGAGTCTGCAGCATAGTGAATGTCGTAGGTCCTGGTTCCCTGAATATACTAGAGGATCCTATTGGACTCCTTCCAATGAATATCATGGGGATTCTGCATGTATATTGATATAGCATTCATGGCATAACATATATCAGGCCGAGAATGAAGCAAGTACAACAAGCTACCAATTAGCTGTCGATAAATAGTGCAATCCATGGGAGGTGTGCTTTTTCCCTCTTCAAGGATGATCCCTGAAAGGAAAGGGAATGGAGAATATCTAGATTCATCCATGTTAAACTTGAATAACAGGTATGATATGTATTTTTACTGAGTGACAACTATCCCATCAGAAGTTTGCTCAATTTCGAGCCCCAAATCGCTCATTTCAAATGCATTGTGGAGAGCAATTTTGATGACTGAAATAGAAGCAACTGTGATACTTGTGATCAGTTATTCATCAACATATAAATAAATAATAATCAAATGACCATCATACTGCTGTATATACACATTTGGATCTGATTTACACCTTTGGAAGTTTTGCGAGAGAAGGAAGGCATCCATCTTGGAATACCACTCTCTTGGGGCCTGTTTTAACCTTTATAGTGACTTCTTTAGCTTGCAAAACAAAGATGGATTAGAAATGTTTCCCTCAGGATGCTTCATGTATATCTCATCATGAATATCTACATGCAAAAAGGCTGACTTAACATCCATATGATGTACTTCCCAGTGCTTAGATGCTGAAATTGCCAAAACTAGGCGGATGGAGTCCATTTTTGCAACCGGTGCAAAAGTCTCATGGTAGTCCACACCTTGGACCTAGGAGAAAAATTTTGCTACCAGACTTACCTTATATTTGTAGGTGCTTCCATATACAAAAACCGTAGTCCAAAACACCCACTTGGATTGAACCAATTTCCTTCCCGTAGGAATAGAAAATAGCTCCCAATTAGGGTTTTTCTGAAGAGAAATCATCTCTTCATCCATGGCAACTTGCCATCTCGGATCCTTCTGAACATGGTAGTAAGAATTAGGGTCTAAAATTATCATCAAATAACGATATTTTTATATCAAATAATTAGGACAAGAGAGCACAATACCTGCTCTTTGGAAATCGAACCGGGTTCTCCTTGGATCATCCAGATTTCCAATGTTATCCCCTGCGAAGGAGAGTGTCTGTCGGACCCAAGCTGGGAGATGATTTTGTACTTCAGGTTCTGATTCAACATCTAAGTTTTTATATAAATTGATATCAAAAATTATAGGATCCAAATCAGGGTCATCACCCCCAATTACATCATCCAAATATTCAGTAGAATAGGAAGGAAATTCAGTATTTTTCTCCTTCACTAGTTCTACCTCCTGAAGAGGCTCATCAAACTTGACACTCCTTTAAATGATGATCTATTTTGTTTTGATATCAAGCAAATTGAAACCTTTTGATTCATCAGGATATCCAATAAAAATACATTCTATGCTTTGCGGTTGCAAATCCATGCTTTTATCAAGTGGAATTCGGGCCCATGCAATGGACCCAAACACCCGCAGATTCGACACATCCGGCTTGTGTCTGAAGTATGCTTAGAAAGGGGTCTTCAATTTCATGGATGAGTGTGGCACTCTATTCTTAATTTATTCTGTAGCATTCATGGATTCATCCCAAAAAATTTCAGCCAACTTTTTTTATTCCAACATACACATGGTCATCTCCTTGAGAGACCGATTCTTCCTCTCTGCTACAACGTTCTGCTGGGGAGTGTAGGGAACTGAATGCTAGATATGAATACCACTTTGGGAACATATATGTAGTAAATAATTACTAACATACTCCCCCCCATTATCGAATTTCAAGATCCTGATATTTTTCCCATATGCATTCTCAATCAAGGCCTTTAATTCAGTGAATTTTTCCAAGACTTCCGACTTCTTTTTGATAAAAAAAAACCCATGTGTATCTGGAAAAGTCATCAATGAAAATCAGAACATACCTTGATCCATTCATGGATTTGATAGGCATGGGACCATTGATATCAGAATTTATCGGTCCCAATATGCATGATGCTCAACTTTCCTTCGCCCGATTGAACTTATGCTCAGGGTGCTTTCCAACAACACAACCTTTGTAAATTCCAATGGTAGCTTTGATGACCGGGAGGCCTTCAACCATAGAATTTTTCTATAATTTCTGAAATTATTTGAATTTTAGGTGGCCAAAACTCTCAATCCATAGTCTACTAACTTCATTTCCATAAGTCAACAATGCGGTGGGCTTTGCATCCGCCACAAAATGGGAGAACTCGTAGGCTTTTGCATGATGGTTTGCAAGGCCTTTTGCTACAAGTTTTTTGGATGCAAGTTCTGTGATCTCTACATCATCTGGGATAAAGGAGACTCACTTGGGCACTCCCATATGTTTCATTTGATAAACACTTATGAGGTTTGATGCAAGATATGGTACCTACAGAAAATTGGAAAAATAACCATGCTGAAGATCTACAGTACCTTGTCCTTTGGATATAATTGTGGAGTCATCTCCCATGTGGATGGGAATGGATTTACCGGTCTCCAAATATTAGAAGGAGTCTCTTTCAGCCATCATGTGGTTAGAAGCTCCAAAATATATCAAGAGTGCTTTGGACTTCAAAGTGCTTGCCATGGGGGCATGAACTCTTTCATGATGTGGTTCCCGATCTTGTTGATCTCTCCTCCGAATGATTTCCAAAAGATTGATGTGATTTCTCTCAAGGATAGAGGTAGCTTCATCAAGTTTCTTTTTCATGCAAGCATGTCCAGGGTGGAAGCCCTTCCTGCAGTACGAACACTTGACTTTTTCCTTTCCATGATGCCCTTTTCCTTTGTTCTTCTTTGAGCCAGAAGACTCTTCATGCTGCTGGTTTTCAACTTTAGGCTTAGGAGCTTTGAATTTGGTTTTTGGGTTCTTCTGCTGCTTTCCTTTACCTTTCATATCTTTGGGCCCCGATACATGGAGGGATTGATCACAAGAGGATCTAATGATCCCCATCTGGACAAGCTTATCATGTTCACTTGTTAAGCACTCAATGAAGGCATTGAGTGAAGGAATATTCCATCTAGGGGTTGTGAGATTCCCCGCACGGAATGTAGAGACAAACACCGAATAATCAGCTCCAAGTTTGGAGAGTGTGGCGAGGATGATCTGATCATCCTTGTTGTAAACGAAAGTTTCCTATGTCTAGGGTTTAAGAGGCCATCAATGTACTAGGGTTGAAAGAGAGATGCAAATGGTTCTGCAAGTATATAAAAGCAAAGTCAGAGATTAGAATGGTTCATACCTTATCCAAACGAAGGTTGATCCAAGCAGCCCTTCAATCCTCTTCTTACTCCTCTTGCTCCTCTTTCTCCAAGAGACTTGCAAAATGAATTATACCTTCCTCAAACCAATATGACCACATATAAATTAATGAAAATCTAAGAAACATGAAATAATAATCTGATTAACATCAAAATCTGATCATAAACAAATATTCAATCACACAATGAACAATGATTTGGGAATAAGAAGGACATCACATCTTTATTAATCTTGAAAAAAAGTACAAGTATACCTTCTCTTCAAGTTCAGCACCTCACAAAACCTTGATCTGGTTCTGCTACTTCTCTTCTCCAAGGAACTCAGCCTCTAAGCTCTGCAACACAAGGAGAATGTTTCTAGTGCAAAGGTGTGGGCAAAGAGAGCTCCAAATCCTCTAGCATAACAATGCAAATATTCAATTCCACTCCCATGGACCTCCATACCTCTATTTATATGATTAATGAAGAGTTAGGGTCAAAGACAAAGTAGTTACAATTGAAGGAGTCAGTTGCATAACTACCCAAACTACCTGAATTTCAAAATACGTATTTTTTTTGACATTTTTTGGAGGCACACACGGGTTGCAGAAACAACAAACACATACACGAGAAGGTATACACAGGTTGCAATGTAGAAATTCATGTATTTAAGGCATACATGACTATTATATATAGAAACTCACATACGTACGTGGGTTTCCTTAAGGAAACTCGCGTACACATCAAAAAACTCATTTCTTGGGTATTTTTGGGAATTTTTAGACTTTGTTGTCTTCTGGAAAGGTTTAGCTAATAGAAATACCTTTCCAACTGTGAAGAGATGTGGTCAAATGGAGTTAGAGAACTCAATATATGGATCCTCCAAGTTAGGTGTTTTTTTAGTGACTTTCATGAAGTGTCGTCATGGAAGTGTCGACATGCGACAGAATCATGGGAAAGTGGTCACATGAAGAGATGTGTCATTTTGAGCTATAACATATGCCCCCTAATGTATGAGGTTAGAGGGGAAGATGATACCTAAAATACATTATAAAGGAAAACAGTTGAGTATGGAGAGAGCAGAGAATCCAAGATCGAAAGGCTCGAACAAAGGTACCTGAAAGATAGATAAATGTCAAAAAAAAACTGATCTATGGGACATTCAAGTCCATATACAAATCATCACCATAAATATATAAGTGGATCCAACTTATGTATAACTGATGAAACTATCATGGTCGTTCAATATGCAAAAAGGTGCCATATCAAATCTAAAGGATTCATGGCCACAAATGAACAAGGTGGATCCATGCTCAATAATCGATCATATCCACAAAAATGCAAGGTGGATCTATGTCTCAGCAAAATGTCATATAAAGTGTAACAAGGTCTTGTGCAGCTTAGGCAATAGCAAAATGGCAATGCTATTATCGACCCAAGGTCTTAAATACAAACCTCCCAAAAAAGGTACGAATCCTAACCATGCGAATAAAGGAGTTGAAGTCAAACATGGAGGAAACCGTTTGATTACTGGTCAATAATGAGAACTGTTAACAAACGTGAGGGAAACCACCATTAATGAAAATGGTCCCCAAGGTACCTAGTACATTCTAACAAGTGTGATTACAAGGACTTGAAGTTGAACACTTGAATAATCCATCGAGTAGGAGACATTAAGGTATTCTCTCTACCCATTAGCGAGGGAAATTGCCACTGGTGACTACAATCCCCAAGGTGCTATCATAAAACTCTAAATCTCATCCCCAGAGCAATATGTGTTGTAGTCGATAGGAAGAGATCCGTTGGAAGGAAGGCATTAAGGCATCCTTCATCATCCAACACGAGGTAAGTCAAAGACTAATTGGATCTAGAATTGGTACTAAATTTCACGACAAGAAATGCTGAAGACATGATGTAGTGAACTGATACCAGGGAATAGCTGACACAAAAGGTCAAGGCAACTGTAGAATGGCCAACAAAGTTTTAATACTTGAACATTGAGCATGACAAAAAAGTGACTTAGGCATCTTTTGACACAGAAGGACCAACAACACAAATCTGTAATGTAGGATACATTGACAGATTCCCCATATAATTGGGAAAGAGACCAACTGGAGGAATAAGAAAGTCTGAATTAGGATAAGGTCAAAATACTAAGACCCAACTATTGATAGACTCAAAACTGGTGCTTTGTTCAAGGAAACAAGACTTGTTGCCATGATGTAAAATACATGTGAATGAACTTCCCTTCCCCTCTTTCTTGTAAAGATTTAACAAGTCCAATAAAGCAAACTCAAGACCATCTTCATTTTTGGCAAGCTCGAAGAAAAGACAGAAGAATGCTTGATAAAACACTTATTCATGGATTTTACGAGCCCGAACTAGTACACGCTCGACGGTGTTTTCATAGTTTAGAGAGTTTGAAAACTCCAAAGAAGACTCTAGGGGGGTGCTTTTTCATACAATTTAGTCTCCTGAGGCTGAAAAATTAAAAAACAAACCATAGAAGAACTCTCTTAGCTTCCAAAGAAGTAAGGTGCACCTTTTTCGTATTTAGTCAGGAAGGTCCGAAAAAGGTTAAATTACCACCTACCCAACACTCCTTCAAAGCAGCATATAGCCTTATTTTTATGAGTGTGAAGGAAGGCAAGATCGCTCGGAAATATCCATTTGATTACGAGAAATGGGGCTTACAACAATAAAATCGATGCTTTGTTCTTTAGGGTTTAACGAGCATGACAAGGACATAAAGTACACTCAAAATATTTTTCATGTTTAGGTTCAAAGCACGAAAAAGAGAAAACTAACCTCATACCGGGGTGTTCCTTTTCTGTAAGTTTAGTCCCTCAAGTCCCAAAAAGTGATAAACCTATGCCTGAGAATACTATTCTCAATTCCGAAGAAAAGAGAGTGTTCCTTTCTCGTATTATTCCACATGGTCCGAGAAAGAGATAACCTACCACCAATGTTGATTCCCATTCACATATTCTTAATGAGCTTGAATAGACAAGTTTACTCGGCAATCAAGTCTATTTTGAGGAGTCAGACCTGGGCCTAAAGAAACTCAATATCTTTCCCGTGAAGTTTTAACGAGTCTAGAAAAGTCAACTCGTGGCCTCCTTACTATTTTTAATGAGCTCGAAGGAGAGCAAAAAGAATGCTCTAAATGCGAGGAGACGAGTGTCATAGACATGTGAAACTAGTTCCAAGAGCAAGGAACAAACCTATGCATAATGTAAGGAAAGTGAGCAAGATAAGGACACTCGGGGAACGTCTCCTTAGGGTAAAAGGTGTCAAGTTGAAAAGGAAAAATGATACAAGGCTGAGTGATGATGAGAACAAAGATGAGGGATTATACAACGACCTAAAAGCATGGAAGTTGGCATCAAGCTCATAAGCACGAGCAAGGCACATGCAAATGCATTTACAGCTTGAACAACAAGACGAGGAAAGTAAAAAGTTGTGAATCCATCTAAGAATATTGTCTCCAAGAAACAACAACATCAGGATCACATTCAGAAGAAAAGATCCGATGCGGGTCACTTTGGCAGAAACACATGTGACTTTGCTATCTTCTACAAAAGGGAAAATCAAGGCAGAATCAACCGAAGAAGATTCTCTAAAACCAAGGCTTGAGGGTTTATAATCAGTAAGATCAACCTCAGAAGGAGAGAAAAAATCAACAGGAGAGATAGAGTCTGTAAGAGAAAACTCAATATCACAAGAGTTGAAAAATTCAAAAGAAAAATCAAACTCGTCAGGATCACTGACTTGCTATTCGAAGGGAGAGTCCAAAAACTCAACAAGATCAACATAAGAAGATCAATTCATGGGAAAATCATGCGTACTCAGCAAATCAAGGTTAGACTTAGTCACAACTAAACCAACATCCAAAATAAGGTCAGACTGTATTAAAGACTCTAGGAAGACTTCATTCAAAAGAAGGAGATCATCTGAGATAGGACACATGTCTAAACTTTCAAATGGATTGATAGAGTGCAGATTAGGCCTCACAGTCTATATAGGATTAATCACCTAGTCAACTGCTGGGACCAAGTCCCGAGAAGGTAAGCATGAAAACATAGGATTTTTCTCAGTAGCAATTGAATGCAAAGGACATGAGGCCACATAGCTCACCTGTGACGGGGCAGTGTCTATAGAAACACTGGGAATCAATAAAGGAAAGACCTGGTCTCTAGTTGGGTCAGGAGACAGATCAAGGAAATCCAACTAATTGATAGTGACAATTTCTTCCCCATGATTAAAGTACATCACATGAAATAATGTTGACACCATAGCTTGCATGGCATAGACATAATCACGTCCAAGGGGTATTTTATCACCATGAAGTCAACTAAGACGGTCTTCCCACCCAAAGTAACAGGTGTTTGAGAAAGAGTTTCCAAGGCTATACAAGTTCTTTTATCAAATTCTAATAACTGACTAGCAGTCAACACAAGGCTGGGAGATCCCATGCCTCACCAAGCACGAGCCGACAAAATACTAACTAAGGCTCCTTCATCAATAATACAGCGAGCAATTGTGTATGATTCAACTTTGACCTTTATCTGGAAAGGTGCATTAGAAGGAAGGCGTGGCTAAATAGGCTATCCCAATCAAAGGAAGAAATCCGAGACCTTGGTGCGGGTTCATCCGAAGCGAGTTCAATGCCCCCTTGTTCAATAATTTCTGAACTGGCAGTGAAGAAAATGTGACTAGCAGACACTTCACTCTCCAAAGGAAGAGTGGGATTGATCGACAATGGAATCGATTCAATCGCTTCGTGAAAGTAACTCTCTGAAGGGAGAGCGGGATTGACCAAAGATGACATTGGTTCAATCACATCAAGATCACTCTTCGAAAGAAGAGTGAGATAAACCAAAGTTGATATTGGTTCGACCACTTAATCAACCAAAGGTTGAGTAGGTTGTTGAGAAACTATAGGTTGTTCATGAGAAGGAAATTATTGAGTCTCGGACCACACTCTCCACACCTCTGCGATAGCAGGGCACTGGTGAGCAAGATGATCTCCCTCACATAGATTACAAAGGAACTTAAGTTTTCCTTTCACACGACTAGTTTTCTCAACGGTGTCAACATGACTAGCAGTGGCTAACTGTTTTCTCTTAGCATGACCTGCAGAGGCTGGGAGTTTGTCCCCAGCATGACCACCATAGGATGGGTGACTGGGTCCAACCTGACTAAGAGAGGTTGGTTGTTGAGAGACTTTAGGATGTTCAAAAATGGGATGACCATGAAACCAAACTCTTCCTACCTCCATGATAGAAGGGAATTTATAAGTAAGGTGGTCTCCCTCACAAAGCTTACAACAAAATTTGGGCTTGTGTTTTGAATGGGTAGTATTTTCAACAGTGTTAACATGACTTGTAGTGGCTGACAGATTGTCTTCAGCATGAACTATAGAGGCTGAGAGACTGCCCCCAGCATGACTTGTAGAGGCTGAGAGATTGGGTCCAACATGACTTGCATAGGTTGGACGGGCACCATCAGCATGAACAACAGAGGCTGAATGGTTAGGATCAACATGCTTTGCAACAGTTGAGTGTGTGCCCCCAGCATGAACAACAGAGGCTAAGACACTGCCCCCAGGATGACTTGCAGAGGCTGAGAGACTGGGTCCAACATGACTTGCAAAGGTTGGACGGGCACCACCAGCATGAACAATAGAGGCTGAATGGTTAGGATCAACATGCTTTGCAATAGTTGAGTGTGTGTCCCCAGCATGAACCACAGAGGCTAGGTGGATGGATCCAACATGACTTGCAGAGGTTGGATGGGGAGGTTCAACTTGAACATCAGAGGTTGAATGGGTGTCCTCAACATGAACTACAGAGGTCGAGTGACTGGATCCGACATGACCTAGAAAGGTTGGAAGGATCCCACCAGCATGATCAACAGAGGCTGGATGGTGAATATCAACTTGACTTATAGAGGTTGAGTGCTTAGATCCCACATGACTTGTAGAAGTTGAATGGGTGCCCCCAACATGAACTGTAGAGGTTGGGTGGTGAGGTTCAACTTTACCATGCACAGGTTGAATGGGTTCCCCCTTTCTTATGTGCCTTCTTCATATTCCTCTTTCTTTTACTCCTTTTAGACTGTCAGTTACTAGTATCAGTACTTTCACCACATGAGGTAGAAGGAGGAGGAGAATCAACTACAGGTGAAGGAGAAGCAGTTTTTTTATTCCCTTGATATAAGGAGCTTACTTGAGAAGCATCAGGAGAATTCAGGACGGTTGGAGTGGAAAACAACCACACCAGTATCCCTAGGGTGAATCCAGGTAGATTCAGGGTGGCCATCAAGGGAACACCAACATTCCCCTTGAGAGGAATAGTACAAGGAGTTCCCAGCATGGGGATCTCTTGGATGGTGTTCAAAGTGGTGTTAGACATAGTTTCAAAATAGGAGACAAAGTTTGAGGTTGACACGAAACCAAAATTACGAAGCACGCACCTAAAGGAAAACTAAGTATAGAAAAACCACATAACACTCACTAAAAATTCCTAAATCCAATAGAAAAACAGGTATAAGATATGCTTTCCAAAAGAAAGCTGATAGAAAGTTACTTGGCATCCAAAGGAATCACTGACCGCCCTCCCACACCTTCTACCGGGGTTACCTTCCAATCCCGTCCAAGGTAAACCAGAAATATCCTTTCGATGTACCTGTGTATGAACCCTAGATGTCAAAAAGACTAAAGGCTACCTTAACTATATTGACAGTCTAGGGGGATAGTCGCAATCCTAGTTCCTACACATGGGCAGGGTAGCAAATCCTGAAACCCTGTCTAAGACAAAATCTCCATATGTGCAAAAACCTTGGTCTACGCTTTGGCAAGGAATCAGAGGGTTATCTCCTTAGTCCAAGCCTCCATGTGGCCTCATGCTTAACTCATGTTTGAGAGGAGCTTCCTAGATACAATCAACATAGAAAAGGGTTTACCTAGTGATTGGACAACTACGTCTAAAATTTTATACTTGTGGAGAGTTTAAACTCCCTATCCCAAAAGTCTAGCCTGAGCTAGTTGGTGTATGACCCTATAAAATAAGACTTACTAATAATTTTAAATTATATCATTTATTTTAAGGGCTATTTTTAGTCAGAGGGTAAATGGCATGAAACTTATGTGGTGTTTTGACTCAAAGCTGAAACAAAATGACTAAACAAAGAGAAATGAAATGCAAAAAGCAAAAACTATTCTCTTTTTCTTTTTCAAATAGAAACTTGAAAGCCACAAAAGAACAAATTTTTTTTTATTTTTTTTATTTTTAAACATTTATATGCCATGCAATCTAGACTAAAAAAACTAATCTACATGCAAATAAAACAAACATGTGTTTTTTCCTTTTTCTTTTATAAATGCAAAAGAAAAACTACCTACAAACAAAAGTATGCAGATAAAAAGAACAAAGCAAAATGAACTCTGCTATACAACCACCAAACAAACTCTAGAATGCCCTAAAGTCAGTATAAAACCTACTTGGAAGGAAAGCTTTCATAAGAGACAAGTCAACTAATTTGGCATGGTGAAGTTAACCAACAAAAGAAGAAGGAAACCAACACCAACAAGCTTCTGAACTCAGACGAAGATCACCAACAAAGACTGACCAGAAACATAAGCCAAAAATCATGCCAAGCAAAGGAGGTGGGGGGAAAGAGCAAAGAACAAACCCTAATGCTATAAAAAGGCTTACCACATAGATAAAGAACAACCAAAAGGGATGACACTAACTCCGTGGAGTCATGCACCTGTAGAGGACCCTAAAAGACCTACCAAACAACCTTCAAATAGAAGAAAAACCATAAAAGAGGAAAAAACATTGTTTAAAGGGGCATACATGAGTTTCACTACTGACAGGTCGGGTGTCATACGCGGGTTGACAATACAGCAAGTCACGTGTACAATCACACGTGGGTTGTACCATTGACAACTTTCATATCATATGCAGGTTGACAGTATAGAAAGTCACGTGTACCAAACCAGACACGCGACTGTTCAGTCTGCAACTCGCGTATGGGTGGAAAAAATTCACAAAAAAAGTCAAAAAATGCCTTAGCAAGGCAGGGGAGGTGTCCTATCAAACTTATAAAGTGTTCCTAAGTGGCAAGAAAGACCTAAAACCTTGCAAAATACTGAAAGAAAGACAAAGAAACCCCAAACAGACAAGGTTCTCCCCAATGGAGTCACCAATTCTGTTGTAAAGGAAAGTTTCCTATGGATAGGATTTAAGAGGCCATCAACATACTAGGGTTGAAAGAAAGATGCAAATGGTTATGGAAGTATATATAGGCAAATTCAGAGATTAGAATGGTTCACACCTTAGCCAAACGAAGGTTGATCCAAGAAGCCCTTCAATCCTCTTCTTGCTCCTCTTGCTCCTCTTTCTCCAAGAGACCTGCAAAACGAATTATACCTTCCTCAAACCAATATGACAACATATAAATTAATGATAATCAAAGAAACATGAAATAATAATCTGATTAGCATCAAAATCTGATCGTAAACAAAGATTAAATCACACATTGAACAATGATTTGGGAAGAAGAAGGACATCACATATTTATTAATCTTGAAAACAAGTACAAGTATACCTTCTCTTCAAGTTCGGCACCTCACGAAACCTTGATCTGGTTTTGCTGCTTCTCTTCTCCAAGGAACTCAACCTCCAAGCTCTACAACACAAGGAGAATGCTTCTAGGGCAAAGGTGTGGGCAAAGAGAGCTCCAAATCCTCCAGCATAACAATGCAAAGATTCAAGTCCCCTCTCATGGACCTCCCTACCTATATTTATATGCTTAATGAAGAGTTAGGGTTGAAGACAAAGTAGTTACAACTGAAGGAGTCAGTTGCATAACTACCCAAACTACCCAAATTTCAAAATACATATTTTTTTGACATTTTTTGGAGGCATAAGGGGGTGCAGAAACAACAGTCGTGTACACGAGGAAGTATACATGGGTTGCAATGCAAAAAGTCATGTATTTAAGGTGTATGTGACTATTATATATAGCAACTCACGTACGTACACGGGTTTCCTGAAGGAAACTCGTGTACACATCAAAAAAACTCATTTTTAAGGTATTTCTTGGCATTTTCAGACTTTGGTGTCTGCTATAAATTTTTAGCTAACCAAAATACCTTTCCAACGGTATAGAGATGAGGTCAAATGGAGTTACAAAACTCAAGATATGGATCCTCCAAGTTAGGTGTTTTTTCAGTGAATTTCATGAAGTGTCATCATGGAAGTGCTGGCATGTGACGGAATCATGGGAAAGTGGTCATAGGAAGAGATGTGTCATTTTGAGCTATAACAATCCTCCTTCTCCACCTTACATTGCTTCAACAGTAAGAAAATGTGCTTGAACTTTGTGAAAAAATCATTTAACGTCTCAAAATTGGAAGGATGGAGAGACATCAACTCATTTTCAAGCTGGTATACTCTCAAATCATCCTGTTTTCCATACAGGGTTTCCAATTTGTCCTAGATTTCCTTTGGAGTCTTCAATCTCGAGAGAAGGAAAAGAAGATCCCAGAAAAAAGAGAGGCACAAGAATCCAAATGATTCATCTTTTTTGTTCAAGAATCTAGCTTTGTCTATCACAGAAGCAGGCTCTTCTTCAGTGTCCATAGTGACCCTATAGAGTCCTCTGGCATGTAGCTAGATCTCCATGTCCCCTTTCCATGAATGGAAATTGAACAAAGTCAAGAGTTCTATGGAAGAAGCCATCTGAAACTGCTGGAGCGAATGCTTTTCACCTATTAAAACTTGGAAATCACAAAAAAAGGGGAATCGTAAGGTCAGACAGCCTACACATTCTAGGATTTCATCACACCCAGCATAGTTGATCAAGCAAGCTTGACCAACAATTCCTTAACTTGGGGTATTAAGTGGTAATCCTTGGCTTCTGGTTCATTGCCAGATTTTTAAGCTTTTGCTCAATTTTTCATGCAATATCTGTCAAAAACCTTTTTTTGAGAGATCTGAGTTTCAATCCGCCGTGAGATCTGATACCATATTAATTTGCCACAGTGCTTTAGGAACTGAAAACACAGTCTCACAAAGAATACAGACAAAACTGCATAAAATTGGAAAAATGGTGCTACAATGGGAGTAGCATCTCTGATACCATCTTAATTTGTCACAGTGGTCTAGGAACTGAAAACACAGTCTCACAAAGAATACAAACAAATATGCATAAAATTGGCAAAATGGTGATGCAATGGGAGTAGCAGCTCTGCATAATCAATAAAGAATGAATAATACAATACAATGATCATGCAAGATGCATGAATGCCAAGACAATTCAAATTCCCAAGGAGGCCATTCGAATTGAATGAATGGGTGTAGATTAACTAACTATAACCCACAGTAAACACAATAGTTTACCAACTGATCAAGTGTCGATTGACTCAACTGAGTCCTAACTGAAGCTGGAGTGTAGTAAATGACTGAGTCTAACTGAAAGTAGCTCAGACACATGTCATTGCATGCCAACCAACAAGTGGTAGTGCATCAATCACCCCAATGAACACCAATGAGGTTAACTGAAGTCAAACTAGACATCAGAGGTAGTTGGAGGTGCCCATGTCGAGTCTAGTTCATTAAATATTAATTAAATAATAAATATAATGAAAGGAGGTACCTTCACCACTCAAATTTAACTGATTGTAACCATCAGTTATCAATTAAGTGCATTTACAACACTTAGATCACCCCTGGAGTGCTCTAGTTATCCTCTCCAAATGAAGGAGAAGTCTTAGTTGGCCTCCTTGACTGAAGGTAGGCATGGGTGTGCTCATGCTGATGTCATACAGTGCTCTTTTGATGTCAATTAAGTCAATAAAACTTAGGATAGTGGTTTAACTAGGCCAAATTGACCAAATTAAGTGTGCATGGTGGGTAAATGTTTCCAGCACCCATGAACTATAATTCTGCTCCAAAAGAATGTAATATGCATCAACATAATAATCAGCGATGTGTTATTTCATCCAAGATGTGAATGAAGAACCTCCACCAAAATATGAACCAAATAAGGAGCAAAGAAAACATGAATACTTCAAGTGGCTCAAAGAAGTCTTATCAATACATCGATGAATATGCATATCATCATGAAATAACAGAGGATGTTGCTGCCAATAATAATATTCCTCCATCATATATCTCTTCACCCAATTGTGGGATGAAGTTCCTCCAACATCAAATGTAATAGGCAAGGAGAAAGGGAAATCATGAGTCTCCAAGTGACTCAAGTTAACATCATAGGTGCACCCATGTAGATGTGTATCGTCATAATGTAACAAAGAATGATGCTGAAATTGTAAAGAATATGGTTCTCTAATCATTTCATCATCAAAAGGAGAGATAGAAATTCCATACTCTTCATGTGGCACCATAAAAAAGAAACCTTTCACCCATACTTCATTGGGATGAATGCTGCAAAATTTGGATGTGTAGGATGTAGGATAAAGAACTAACTCACCCAAATGATCAAAAAGTGAAAAATTGTCATCATGTGAAGGATCCACAAGGGGTAGGAGTATGCATCTCTCTTAAAAATGAAAAAATTCCTCATGGTTTGGTTCCAAGGTAGTGGAATCATGCACTTCTTCAAAAGGTGTGCAGACACCTTCAAGAGAACTCAATTTCCTCTTCCACCACAATTAGCGATTGGATCTCATAAAGCTCATATTCAACAAAATCAAGAACCTGCAATTTTCCATGTTTCTTATGATCCCTCATGTCATGAGAATCCTGCAAGCAATCTACCCTATGACAATCTGAAACATAGGAGGAAGAATAAGTATCTTGCAACCTCTCAAGAAGTTACTCATTTTGAATTTTGAGCTTTTGAATATCCTCATTATTATTCAATTATTATTAATGTTAGCATTCAATAATATCAACCAAATTATTTCTATTAACAAGCAAAGACATGAAAGTACCTTCAATGTTGCATATTGCTCTTTGAATCTTCTCCATGCCTTCAAGGAAAGATGGCTCATCCAATGCAGAAATTTTCCAACAATAATTTGACACCAATGATTTAGTGTCATGGAGTATGATAAGGGCTTCATGGATATCCATTTCATTCATCTCCAAAGACCCTTCACTGAAGGATGGTTCATGGGAGTGAACCTCCTCTTCTTCTTTCTTCTTGATTTGATCAACTTCTTGAAGCTCAAGTGATGACGGGGAAGTTGATCTTTGTTCTTCATTATTTATCACAAGGTACTAATCTTCATGCTTATGAAAAATTTGTATTGCAGTAACAATTTCCAATCTGAGCTCTATGTCACCAACATAGAGTTGTGAGAATCCATCAGTATGTACTCTTTTATAGTTCAAGGATCCATTAGTAGATTCTCTTTGATTTGCACAACCCCCATCAGCAAGGATTGTTTCCTTGTCTTCACTTTCCTCTTTATGTTATTCTCTTCAATAAACTTTAGGTAATTGATGCTCCACTTCATTATTATCTGTTTCTTCCAATCGTGTTTCTAGGCTATTTTCACAAGTAGACTAATTTTTTCTCATTTCATGCTCCTCTGAACTTGTGGATTGATGATTGTCCCTTAATGAATTCACATTGGCATTATTGTTCCTATATCCATTAAACCATTCATCAAAATATTCAAAATTAATGGTATTATCTGTCTCTCCATGATGTAAACTTCTACTACCCCTTGCTGCCAGCTCATCCCTATGTTGGCTAGCCATCAATTCAAATACTTGCATAATCTGCTTGATTATGTCATCAAAATATGAATTAAGAAATTTCTTAAATTCATATATATCATACATAAATTAAATAGGCTCCAAGACCATTCTCTGATACCACTTGTAATGTCCCTTTTTTCGAATTTTTATTAATACAACCAATTTTTCACTTTTTTCCCTATTTCGACCTTTGACTAGTTTTGATGTCTAGGTCTCCAAATTGAACCAAGTGCTACCAAATATTCTGAGAAGGTATATGAATTATATTAATACTTGAATATGATGTTAAAGGATTATTTATTACCCTCCAAATACTTCTTCAAACTTTTTTAATATTATGTCCAAGGTGGGAGTCCTCACTAGCAAATTGGGGTTCCAATTCCCCCTGGGTAAATGCTAAAAATGGATTCTCAAATGATCCCAAACCCACTCGAATTTCTAAAAAGAGGAATAGTATTTTTAAGGTACATTGTTAATTTCTCATATGAATCATTATTCAGTTTATACATGCTATTATAACCCTCTCCCAAGAAGCTACAAAATCACTAATTTGACCCTTGGGGAAATGGCATCAAATCTTCTCCAATTGCAATTAAAATGAGTAAGATGAATTCAAATGCTTAAGTGTGGAACATGAAACTTTTAATAATCATAAATGAAATGCCATTCATCATAAATATATTAGATGTACATTCTCCCAATCTAAATAATCAACATTACCATGGCATACAACAATATAGTGGGGAAATGGTCATTGTTTGCTCATTAATATTCACATTTACATACAACCTGTTAGTACTCCATTTGCAATAGTCAATTTATGGGCCTGACAGAGCTCGAAAGGATCCTATTCATTTGAAAATTATGTGAGTGCCCTTTATATTATCAAAGGCACATTTTCCATGTTTTGAGACCGTCAGATAATGAAGAGAGCTCAATCTACGGTGGTAGATTCCTCCAGAGGTGAAGAATTGCAGCCACAACAATGATAGAGAAAGGTGTCATAGACCAATGATCTGGGAGCACAAGGAAGAGGAGTGACGATAGAGTGTGTTTTTTTCCAAAAGACACGAGAGAATAGTCATAGTTTAGCATTCGTAGAGTCTGTTAAAACTAGCAAACAATGAAGGGCCAAGATCAAGGTGAAGCCCAATCGATGGCTCGAAACAGATTCACTGAGTAAACATGCTCTATAGAAGTAACTTTCCCAAATCATGAAACAGGTTAAAGGGCGGAAGTATCTGACAGCAAGGATGAAAGCAGAAGAGGATCTATGGGCTAGCTGATTTTGCAACCCAAACTTGTGCAGAGGAAGTCACGATTCCAAATCACGAAAAGTGGTACCGGATGCAAGGAATCAATGGTCACGAAAAGAGTGGAGGTAGATCTATGGATATTTTCACGAAGAGGTGATAGGACCCACTCCAATCGATGATTGCATGGGAAGGTCAATCTAAATCAACAAGTAAGAACACGACGCGATCTAAAGCTGCTCATTGTATCAAGAGAAGAGAAATTGGAGGAAGAAGTAAAGAAACATGGATGATAGACATGAAAGTTTCCACAAATTGGAGGGCTAAGGAGGCCTTGATGCTACAAGTTTCACATCCAGCGTAGAGCTGACAGTAGAAGAGACGTTACCACATGCTACAACTCCATGATGTTTATTCACATTTGTAAATCGTGGCAATAGTTCCACTCTCTAGACTGTTAATGTTTGATTGCGACTGAAAATAGTTTTTAGGTTTGTTTTGGGGAGTAATCTCAGCACTGAAATAGTATAAATACACTCCCGATAGAGGGAGATAGAGGTTGGTTGGGAAACTTTCAAGGGATGAGGCTCTCCATTGTAATTAGTCTCTGATTTCTATGTTATGAATAAATTTGTAGAGGAAGGATTGTCTTTCAAGGAAGAGATTCATGTGTCATTGCTTCTTTCAAAATGTAATCTCTTTACGTGAAATGTTCATCTCATTTTCATTCCAGTTTGTTAATTTATTTCATGTTTGAAATGAGTGTATAATAGTTTGGAATTCATACATGCTATGCTCCATCTATTGTTTCAGATATTCATTTAAGTTTTCTTCTAAATTTATGTAGAGTTCATCTTGTTGGTGCTCTGCGTGATGGACTGTTCCCTCTCATCTACTAATCACCCACTGAATATCTCTTGATTGCAAGATCGATGACTATATTTCCTTTGTTTGTAAATTTACGCCATTCTTTACCTTCTGCAATATGTTCCCTACCTGGACCTCCGACTCCATTTCCCAATGGTCCCTTACTCTGATAGTCCCACCTACACCTTACATTAACGCACACACCCCATTTAGGAGTCTATCCTCCTGACCATTCTTAATCAAATATCCTACATGAAGTAAACCTGAAAACAAACGAGAGATCCCTCTCTGACTACACAGGGCTGGAGGTGCAATCTAAAGCGGTTCTACTATTTCCCAAGAGAGAACCCTCTTCCGCCCAACCTATGGGCTCAATCCTAGCGGTAATAAACTGACACCGTTGCCGAGGATGAGATTGAAGATCATCCCTGGGAAGAACGACATAGTTTTAGATCTGGTTGTTGATGGTGAACAATGATCAGACATCAAGAAGGTTGAGCACTTTTCACCTGGCGACTCCATTCTTGAAGGATTCAGACTTCAGCGACTCCGCTGGTGGTACAACCTTGAAATCAAATTGTCAAAAAAACTGGCAAGCTCCGCCGGGGAAAATGGACCCCTTGTAAGGCCCAAAATGCATGGTGAAAGGTTAGGATACTCGAGTTTACATTTCTTCCAAGATGCCTTGTCTTTTCTTGTAAGTTTTTTCCTATCCTTTCCTAAATTTATCAAAACATCCTTCTATGGTTCAATTCATTTGGAACAGAGCTATGAACATATTCATGTTTATCTTTCTTTACGAACCAAAAGCATTGCATCATCTTGTACATTTGATTTTGACGAAGATTTTTCTCCCGAAGCTCATGAAGTTAAAGGTCACCCCTGTGAACCTCACGAGACCTCGGTTAATAGCATAGCTATTGCACCTAACCCGGTCTCTCCCAGTATTCCAAGCGGGTACAAACCACTACAATTGCCTCCTATCCTCCATGATTTTCCTATGAAACATTACAAGTACCTCCCCAAATTTCATGGATATTCCAAAGACTTCACTGCTGAGAAACATTTACAAGCCTTTGAACATTTCTCTGACCTTTTTGAGATAGAACATGATGATGTTTGCATGAGGACTTTTTGCCAATATTTGCAAGGAGATGCTAAAGAATGGTTCAAACACTTGCATCCTGAGTCCATCAATACCTGGGAAGAGTTTTCTTGCACCTTTTTAAAGTTTTGGGGTAGGAGAAGACCACTAGATCAAATACTTTCGGAATTTTATTCCCTGAAGAGGCATAAGGATGAGGCCATATCTAGTTTTAATAGAATATTTTTAAGATTTTATTATAACATGCCCAAGGAGGTCCAACCTCTTGAGAACGTTGCCAAGATATATTATGCGACCACCTTTCCCCCTGAGCTATCCTTGCTTCTTTTGGAAAGAAAATCAACCACTCTGTAGCATATGTTTGCTGATTGTTTGGAGGTTAAGTAAAACCTTAAAAGATCCCAAAGATTTTTGAGATGAGACAATGGTGGAAAAATAAAAGATACTTTAAAATTGGTTGGGCCTTACAAACAGAAGGGGAGAGTCCTTTTTCAACTAAATATTTCCCTTTCTAGACAAGAAGATGATCAGCCTAATATAGAAAATGATGGTTCTGCAGGCCTGTTTTCTGAAGGTTGCAATATGCTCAGCACTGGGTCTATTGATGATGATTTTATAAGGGATTTTGATGTACCTATGTACGATGAGTATGAGGAGGAGTATCTTGGGGCTATACCTAAAGAGCTGTTTATAGAACCAAGTTCTGCTAGTGGATAAAATCAAGCTGCAATCCAAAGTCAGAAGGTTGAGACAGGAAACGATGGTGAATGTGTTGAAGGTGATAGACTACCCTTGAGTTATTCCTCTTTTGAATTAATATGGAACATGATTAAAGCCTCTAAGAAGAAACAGAAGTTATAGGGTATGTTGCATTCCATAAACTTATGTGGAAGAGAAGATGATAAAGAGGAACAGTCATGCAATCCCTCTCTGTTTATTAATACGTCGAGAATTTGTGATGAGGTGTTGAGTCACGAAGAAGGAGGCAGCAGCCCTCAAATAAATACATTTTTTAATTTTCTACCTTCGGGAATATCACCCCATAAAGGAGGAATATTCCTACTCAGTTCTGTTAAAGAAAAGGAGGACGTTCATGCTAAGGCACATGAAGAAAGTGAAACTCTAGTTTCAGAACTTTTGAGTGAAAGGATGGATGTTTCATTGGAGAACAATTCTATGGGCCCTTTTCTAGGATCTTCCAAGTATCAACCTGACATCTCACTAGAGGAAGGGAATTCTGGATAGCTTTTCCATGAACAGATGACAGAATATACTGGAGGTTTCCATGTTTTCTATGACCTCATAGCAGAATACATGGAAATGCTGGGTAATGGTAATGACTGGTCACATCTCTACTATAAATATCAGTTTATTTGTTATAGCCTTCTTCCATTTTGTATTTAATTCCTTTTCATCAAGCATGAAAAGAGAACACAACTATTAGACAAGCTACTTGATTGGCTTGTGCACTAAGTTAGGTAGAGTAGGTAGGAACAAATAAGCTCGGCAATGATCGAGCATTTCCTTCATTGCTATTTTAGTTCTAAGAACAGTTTTGCAGTCACAACTATTCTCAATTTTATAATATGGCCAAGAGCATGGTTTGCATAGTGGCATAACTTCACTAAAGTAGTAGCTCAAAGAAGAATGGAGGCTTCGATGGAAAGAATGGGGATGACCCAATGGATTTGGAACTTGGTCTATGGGGATTATTTGCTGCCTCACTAGAAGGATAGCATCCCTCATGGAGCCAGCTGTTAGCACTCTATTTGCAATAGTCGATTTATGGGCTTGATAGAGCTTGAAAGGATCCTATTCATTTGAAAATTATGTGAATGCCATTCAGATTATCAGAGGCACATTTTCCATGTTTTGAGACCGTTAGATAATGAAGAGTGCTCAATCTACGGTGGTAGATTCCTCCAGAGGTGAAGACTTGTAGCCGTGACAATGATAGAGAAAGGCATTGTAGACCAATGATCCTGGAGCACAAGGAAGAGGAGTGATGATAGAGCATTTTTTTGGCCAAAATACGTGAGAGAATGGTCAAAGTCTGGCATTCATAGAGTCTATTAAAACTGAAAAACAATGAAGGGCCAAGATCAAGGTGAATCCCGATCGACAGCCCGAAACAGTTTCGCTGAGCAAACATACTCGATAGAAGGAAATTTCCCAAATCGTGAAACAGGTTAAAGGGTAGAAGTATCTGATAGCACGGATGAAAGCAGAAGCAAATATACAGCCCTAGCTAATTTTGCAATCCAAACTTGTGCAGAGGAAGACATGATTCCAAATCATGAAAAGTGGTATCGGCTGCAAATAAACAACGGTCACGACAAGAGCAGTGGTAGATCTATGGCTATGGCTCTTTTTGTGATCTGAACTAGCGTGGACAACATCAGGATGTTGATTCATGAAGAGGTGATAGGACCCACTCAAATCGATGGTTGCATAGGAAGTTCAATCTAAATCAATGGGTAAGAACATGCCACGATCTAAAGCTGCTTGTTGTATCAAGAGAAAAGAAGTTGGTGGCAGAAGTAAAGAAACGTGCACGATAGACGTGAAAGGTTCCCCAAATCGAAGGGCTAAGGAGGCCTTGAGGCTGCAAGTTTCAAATAAAGTGTAGAGATGACAATAGAAGAGACGTTACCATGCACTATAGCTCCATGATGTTTATTCACATTTGTAAATCGTGGCAATAGTTCCACTCTCTAGATTGTTAATGTTTGATTACGACTAGAAACAATTTTTAGGTTTGTTTCAGGGAGTAATATCAGCACTGAAATAGTATAAGTACACTTCTGATATAGGGATATAGAAGTTGGTTGGGAAACTTTCAAGGGCTGAGGCTCTCCATTGTAATTAGTCTCTGATTTTTGTGTTATGAATAAATTTGCAGAGGAAGGATTGTCTTTCAAGGCAGAGATTCTTGTGTCGTTGCTTCTTTCAATATGCAATCTCTTTACGTGAAATGTTCATCGCATTTTCATTCTAGTTTGTTAATTTATTTCATGCTTGAAATGAGTGTATAATATTTTGGAATTAATACATGCTATGATCCATTTGTTGTTTCAAATATTCATTTAAGTTTTCTTCTAAAGTTACGTAGAATTCATCTTATTAGTTCTCTGCATGATGGAATGTTCCCTCTCATCTACTAATCACCCACTGAATATCTATTGATTGCAATATCGATGGATATATTTCCTATGTTTGTAAATTTACACCATTATTTACCTCCTGCAATATGTTACCTACCCGGACCTTCGACTCCATTGCCCAATGGTTCCTTACTCTGATAGTCCCACCTACACCTTACATTAACTCACCCATCCCATTCAGGAGTCTGGCCTCTTGACCGTTCTTGATCAAATATCCTACATGAAGTAAACCTAAAAATAAGCAAGAGATCCCTCTCTAACTACGTAGGGCCAGAGGTGTAGTATAAAGTGGTTCTGTTGTTGCCCGGGAGAGAACCCTTTTGTGCCCAACCTATGGGCTCAATCCTGACACTAACACAACCCTTTGGTATTTCGACCTGATACTTTATGAGAATGAAGAAAAGAGCATATTAAACTTATTAAAATCCTAAATGGACCATGATAACCTCTAAATCATCAGTATTCAATGTCATACATCTATATAGTGGGGAAATGGTCATTGTTTGCTCATTAATAATCACTTTTACATTCAACCGGTATTTCGACCTGAGAATTTATGAATATGGATAAAACAGAATATTACACTTATTAAAATCATAAATGGATCAGGATAATCTCTCCCAAAGAGTACAATAGCTCGCCCAAATCGCAATCCCTCTATGTGCAAGAATATGCAATAAAAACTAGAAATGGTTGAGAGAAAGTGTTGCACTAGAAGGAACCATGAGCTTTCCTGTAGCTTACACGTATAAATATAAAATACATTAAAGCTCCATGAAATAACTAAGTGGTCTCTCCAAACAACAACTTGGATGGGAATCTTTCACCCTCGAAATTGGCTAAGGCAAGAAACTAGTCATCCACTAGCTCTCTCAATTCACAAATGCCAATTTCTCAAATGATCAAAATCTCTTCTCTTGGTTGATTCCTGTATTTTATAAACATCCTTAGACTTCTAAGGTTACCAATATATCCAAAAACTCAATCCAATTTGAATTAGGGTGTGTGCTCAAGATTTTCCATGTGTCCTCCCTTTCCTATCCTTCCATCTTCCCCCAATTCGAGTGGGAACCCATTGAGCTTCCCCAACTCACATGAGCACCCTATTGGATTCCATATTTTGAAATAACATGTCAATATGGTCAGATTTCAGCCTTTAGTTCTGCAATATGTCATAAATTTTATAGAATCTTCATCATTTGTGCCATAGATGTCATAGATGTTAGGGAATCTATCCCAAGTGTCCAATAAGCTCTCATTTGACTCTTCCTCTCCCATGAAAGTTACATTTCTTTCCAAATTCAACCTATGAGGAATCTAGCCAAGTGTACTAGCATTCTAACTCATCCAAGAACATTAGGCTTCCCATGGATTCGAAATTGCAAGAGGAATATGCCATGTGGCACAAAAATTCTGGCTTGTGTGGGCCCCATAATCTCCATGTGTCTCCATGCTCCATTGCCACTTCAATTTTCTCTTGTATTTATTTAATAAGCTACATTATTAAATATTTATTCCATTCTAATGTTTGAACATCATTTATTACCTCCCTTATTAAAATTCCAAATGTATCCATCCAACCTAGGGAACTAGTAGGATTGATGGAATTGTCCTGTTATGCAATTATAAAAATGGGGACATTACATGCAAATTGTACAAGCCTAAAATATGATGAAAACCCCTCTTGGTTCGGTTTTGTTACTTATAGTTGAAGACTTCCATGCTAACCTTGACTTATTTCAAGGCATATATTTACCACAAACTATTTCGAAGAGTTCTTAGTGTTTCTGGATAGCTCTTCATTTTCATAAGGGACACAACTACATTTGAACAAAAAATTCGATGAAATCAATCGACGGCACTCTGAAATTTGGCCTTCCTATCGGATTTTACTTAAGAGCATTTTTTTGTTTTTTTTCATAGTGGCTCGATACCCATCATATTTTCGACACCAAAAAGACAATGTTGTCGGATTTTCAACACGAAATGGAAATTATATATAAAGCTCATGGATCACCAGCTTATAAAGTTCATGGATCGCAGCCAATTTTGATGTTATAGTTTACCCAGTTAGAGACAAAGCGGGGAGAGGAAGTCGTCTCAATAATAGAGCCATCCATGCTTTTCAATGAGCTATCGATCTGGAAGGAATGTTGACTCTCATCCCAGCCATCGAAGGACATACATTTTTGCCTTCTAGATTCCCAATCCCTGTGTGGAGTCAAAAAGTTGCGAGAACAGAACCATGAGAAACCCCCTTTTTATGTTTTCTCTATCCTGAATTTACAAACAAGCCTGATCGACTTCTGTGGGATCTTAATCAAGCAATGAGAATGGGTTCAGTGATGGATAGAGACAAATATTTTGGGTAAAACCAAAATTGAACTAGTGGAAAACGAGCTCGATCTAGGGAGATAAGGCCCAATTCACCTAACTTTACTCAGTGATTTGACAGGTTCATAGGCATATTTTTTCCATGGAAGAAATCAAGTTTCAATACATCTCTCTATTCATTAAATACCCATTCATTTTTGGATTTTCAATTTGTTAGCTTACATTTTTTTTAATTTTATTTGCAGCTTGGTTCCACTGCAGTGGGGTTGAAAACAAAACAAGGAATCATACTAGTAGTGGAGAAGTGCATTACATCACCTTTGCTGGTTCGATTCTGTATTTAATCCATTTGTTTACATTCTATGTCCATTTTTCTAATAGTAATGATAGATCCACAAAATGAAATATGATATAACCCTAAAGTTGTAACCCAAGGGTGGACCCAAACTCTACAAGACTAAAGAGACCTAGATTCTTTAATCGAAAATTACCATTGTGCTAACCTTTGTACTTTTTGAAATTCCTAGACCATCAATAATGATAACAATGTTGAAAGGACAAGTGTTGTCAGAGATATGAATCACAAATTTCCAAGGATAATCGTGGGTGGGGAGGTGATTTCATATCTGCAAGGGTGATTACTTCTTTCCTTATCTCCAGGTGATTTCATATATGTGAGGGTGATTACTATAGAGGTAAAAATGGTGAGGATATTATTTTCTATAGAGGTAATATAAAGTAAAACCCACAAACCTTATTTTCTGCTATAGAAAGTTGTGTAACTTTTACCCTAATAAAAAATTTGGAATACGAGGGCCTTGTGAAAAATTTGGGACAATCCCACTATGGAATTGAAGGAGTAGAAGGAGAAGTGTACCAACAAGAACAAAGTGAACCTTAATTTTGCCTTTTGTTCCCAAGTAATTAGTTCATTTATCCATGTATATTTTTTAAAATCCTTTGTTCTGTATTGTAGAAATGTGTCCCACGGGCTGTGCTGCAAGGTGTGGTCTTCCTTCGGATTACCTATACTACATCCAAGGAGTTTCTATTATACCAAAATCACCTAGGACTTTGTCTTATCCCCTTTTAAAGTCATGTCAATATGGGTGGGTAAGACCAGAGCTAAAAAGGAATCTCGATGGATGTGTCAATAGTCTTCCTAACTACATCATCTCTATTGGGCATTGGCAATTTTAACCCTATATAGAACCAGCTCTAAAATTATATTATATTAAAAATTACAAATTTACAAGCTATCCCAGCTATACCCAAGTGCAGAAATTGATGAGAGGTGATGCCTCAGAGTGTTTGAGAGTAGATAATTCAATTTATCCTTGGTTACATTCTTTGGATCTAGTTATTTTAAAAGTAAACATTGACAAAGGAGCTACTTGTCGTGTAAGATCCGCTAATGTTGGGGTTTTCATATCTCTATTCCTCCTCTAGATATGAAATGATTTAGTTGTGAATTTTTGAAATTTTTTCTTCCTTGATATGAAATGATATGAAATTTTAGTTGTGAATTTTTGAAAATTTTGCTTCCATATTTTCCTCAAGGCCAAAGAGAAAACCATCCACAGTTTCCATCTCTCAAGTTTCAACACTTATTAACGTGAACATAATTTATATTAAAAATTGCAAATTTACAAGCTACCCCAGCTATACCTAAGTGCAGAAATTAGTGAGAAATCATTGACAGACAATGCCTTAGAGCATTTGAGAGTAGATAATTCATTTTATCCTTGGTTAGATTATTTGTATCTAGATTTTTTAGAATCAAAGACTGGAAAATGGAGCCTCTTGTCTTGTAAGACTAGCTAATGGTGGGGTTCTCATTTCTCGATTTCTCCTCTATATATGAAATGATCTAGTTGTTGTGATTTTTTTGAAACTTTATCGTTCTTGATATCTATGTCTTTGTCATATGAAATTGTTCCCAACATTAAATTGACTTCCGCCTCAACTAGATTCCCTCTTTCTTGCTCTCTTCATGAATCAAAAAACATCTTGGTCCCCCTCTTAGGGGTTTCCTTCCCCCCTCTAAAGAATTACATTGAGGTTCAATTTTCTCTTTTGTTTCCCCAATCATTTTCGTAGAAGACACCATTAAGTAACCCATTTCCCAACAACATATGCACCAAAAGGATGTATTTCCCTAATCCAATGGTTGATACCATTGCATTTGATCACATTCAAGGATGATCCTATATGCAATTCCTTTCCCTAGATACAATTCTACAGACTCTATTAGAATTAGGGAAAAATCTACATTCTTCCTTTTGTGAAAATTGATCAACTTTCCCAAAGACTTTGTCCATTTTCTTGATGACCTCATATCGTTAGAGGTCAATTTGAAAATTTGGAAGTCTTACCTAGACATGCACTCATGAGATTATCATGGATGTCAAATTCAATTCTAGGAACGAAAGAGTTAGGAAGACACTATCTCTATCCCAGAACCAAGACCACCCTTCCATTTCTCTATTCCTATGCTTAATTTATTCAAAATGAACCACAATAAACCTTTGGCACAAAATCTCACTGAGACATTTGTTGCCCAGTTTTCGTTACTCCAGTGTACAAGAGAACCACAACTTGGCTAGTTTGTTGAAATAACTAATCAAAGTGCCTTATTTGAAGCTTTTCATATTGTCACAAAGTTTTTTTGACGAGACTTGTAGGACCAAAGTAGAATTTGATTTATCTCTATGAACCTCCCTCCTTGGGTACAATGTTGGGGCTAAAGGTCCCTGATGGATTTGACCACATCCATAAATGATCTCCTTGGAGAAAGAGACATTCTTGTTTGGAGAACCTAGATGTAGCGAAAGTTCCACAAAAAAATATGTAGCGAAAGTTCCATGAAAAAAGATGTAGCAAAATTTCCACGATAACTTGTTTTGCAGAAGCTAGTCCCAAGGAGAGAGCTCTAATACCAAATGTTATGGAACCAAATCCCATATATAGCATAGAAATAGAAAAAATATATAACAGGAGAGTAATCCATGCCTAAAAGATGAATAGCAGAGATAAATATTAATCCTCTTCAAGGGAGGAACCTCCTTCCACAATGTACAAGACAATACAAGATGATATGATGCTAAAACGAGAATATCTCCTTCCTATATATAGGAGATAATAGTGTACAATAACAACTAATAAACCCACTATTAGACCCCAAGCCTACATAACTAATATGTAATGCCCCACAATATAGGGGGTAATGTGCCACACTATATGGTGTAGTGTGTCATCAATAAGGGCTTAACATTCCCCTCCCCTTCAAAAAGTGTTGTCCTCAATGCTGAAGTAGTTCTAGATCTACTGTATAAAGGACTCATCTTGCCATTTTGAATCTTCTATGGGTAAGTTCTTCCATCTAATGAGATACTCTGAAATTGATCGATTTCGAAGCTGTCTAGTTCGTATTTTAGTAATTTCTTTAGGCTCCAAGACGACTTTTCCTTCCTCATCAAGTTTTGGTAACATCGTTTGAACTTGTAGCTTGTCATTGATTACCTTCTTTAAACAAGAAACATGGGAAACAAGATGGATTCGTGAAGATACATGTAGTTCCAATTTGTAGGCCATACTACCAATATTTTGTAACACCTTGTAGGGACCGTAGTATTTAGGCAATAATTTATTATCCTTCTTGGTGTTCTTCAGGGACATCTATTTGTATGGTTGTAGTCTTAAAAACACCCAATCCCCAACATTAAAGCTTTGTTCACTACAGTGTTGATCGGCTTGTTGGTTCATTTGATTTTGTGCCAGATTCAGGTTGTCCTTTAAGAGTTGAAGAACTTATTGTTGATTTTCCATGTGGTCTTCCACTGCTTGAACCTTAGAGTCTCTTAGTGAATATGTGATGGATGGTGGATGGTAGCCATATAGTGCCATAAATGGGGTCATTTTGGAAGATGTATGTAAGTAAGTATTATACCACCATTCTACCAATGGTAACCACTTGACCCATTCTATTTGTTTACCAGCTGCAAAACATCGAAGATACCCTTCCAAACATTTGTTTACTATCTTTGTCTATCCATCAGATTGAGGGTGATGAGATGAGCTATGAGCCAGTTGAGTACCCAAAAAATAAAATAATTCAGTCCAAAAATTTCCAATGAAAATGGGATCCCTGTCACTTACTATCATATTTGGAGTACCATGTAGTTTTTGTAATGTCTCCATAAAATAATTGGCGATCGTGCTTGCTTTGAAGGGGTGAGATAGTGCACAGAAGTGTGCATATTTAGTAAGTATATCAACAACCACCATGATGACACTCTTTCCTTCATACTTTGGTAAACCTATGATAAAATCCATCGAGACCTTTATCCACCTTTGGCTTGGAATGGAAAGTGGTTGTAGGAGACCAGGGGTCTTAATTGTTTCCACTTTATTTTGTTGGCAAACCAAACATTCTGCCACAAATTTTTGAACGTCGGTTTTAAGACCATCTCACAAAAAAAATTCTTTACCCTGTGGTAGGTTACTAAGAAACCTGAGTTCCCTCCTATCAATGAAGAGTGGAATTCAGAAAGTACCTTTTGCTTGAGCTGGGAACTTTTACCAAGATATAAGCGATCCTTGTACCATAGCAAGCCATCTTTCCACCTAAATGTATTAGAGGCATTGGGATCCTGTTGGAGCTTTTGAATAAATGTCCATATTTTTCGTCATTTTTCCATTCATCATTTGCTTTGGCTATCCAATCTAGTTGGATGATCGAAATAGCATAAATTAATGCTTCAACATCCTCATCTTTCCTGGAGAGTGCATCTGCGACAACATTTTGCTTCCCCTTTTTGTAGATGATTTCAAATTCATATCCCAACATCTTTGTTACCCATTTTTGTTGATCTTCTGAAGATAGCCTTTGTTCCAAGAAGTATTTAAGGCTATCATGATCAGTTTTAACCTTGAAATGTCTCCCTATAAGGTAAGGTCACCATTTCCTCAAGGCATGTATTATTGCCAACATTTCCTTCTCATAAATGGGATTTTTTAAGTTTTTACCCTTGATTAGATGAATAGTGAAGGAAATAAGGTGTCCTTCTTGCATTAGTATAGCTCCAATTCCATTTCCTGAAGCATCACATTCCACAATAAAGGTTTTTGTGAAGTCTGGTATCACCAAAACAAGAGCTTTACACATGGCCTCTTTGAGTTGTTAAAAGGCTTGAGTTGCCTCTGGAGTCCAAGAAAATGCATCTTTCTTCAATAACAATGTTAGAGGAGCTGATATTCTTCCATAGTTCTGAAAAAAAATTGTGGTAGTACCTTGTCAGACCTAATAATCCTCAAAGATTCTTTATCATTTTGGGAATTGGCCATCCCATCATGGATTTAATTTTTTTAGGGTCTACCTTGACACCTTCATGAGATACAATATGACCCAAATACTATACCTCCTTTCTCCCAAAGAAACATTTTGAGGGTTTTGCATACAATTCGTTCTCATTTAGTAGTTGTAGTACCTTGTCAACATGTTGAACATGTTCTTCCCAAGACTTGCTATAGATTAGTATATCATCAAAGAATACCAGCACAAATTTTATAAGGAAAGGATTGAAAATAGAATTCATCAAACCTTGAAATGTGGAAGGTGCATCTGTTAGACCAAATGGCATGACCAAACATTCATAGTGACCTGCATGAGTCCTGAATGTTGTTTTGGGGATGTCTTCATCCTTCATTCGAATGTGATGATACCCAGAACGAAGATCTAAATTTGTGAAAACAAATGCTCCATGTAATTCATCTAGCAATTCATCAATGACGGGAATGGGAAACTTATATTTAATGGTGATCTTGCTGAGCTCTCTATAATCAGGACACATATGCCATTATCCATCTATCTTGCATACCATTACCACTGGTGCAGAGTAAAAACTTTGTCTAGGCCTAATTATGTCAGCCTCTAACATTTCATCTACCATATGCTCAATTTCACTCTTTTGGCTATAGGGATATCGGTAAGGTCTAATGTTAGGAGGAACATGTTGATGTATTTGTAACTTCAGAATGTATTCATCTATGTATCTTATGTATTGTAACCCAATGTTTATTCCTGGATGTATCTATAATGTAATTGAGTCATGTTGTCATGCCTCGATGTTCCGATCGGGAGGATCAATAATGTAAACAAGTCATGTCAAGTCATTGTGGGTAACCCTCCGATTGTATAAAGGTTAATGTCCTTGCAGTTCCATGGAATTAGGGTTATTAGACTCTCCTAGTAGAGTTCGGCCCTGGTAGGGTTTTAGTCATGTCAGGATTAGTATAAATAGAGAATTGGAGTCTCTATTTATCACACAACTCATACACACTCAAGTGTAGCGCATAGTTGAGGAAGGAGAAGACACTGGGGCTAGATAAGAAGAAGGTTACTGATGTCAGGAGATCCCTTATTGTTTTGGGCTTTTATTGTTTTGGTGCTGATTCTATCTCTGAGGAAGTTGCAGGGTTTTCTCCAATTATGGTTTCCCTGAAGAAAAACACGGTGTTCATTGTCTCTTGTGTTTGATTTCTATACTTGTTATTATCTTAGTTAAAGATCCTAATAATGCTAGCTTAATGTTAAAAAACTAACAGAACACTTCCTGGAATTAAGTGGATAGCACAATCAAGGTCATGAATGGGTGGAAGACCTTTGGGAATATCTTTAAATACCTTGGAATTCTTATTAATGGCCCTTTGGAGATCTAGGGAGATAGGGACTTTTGAGGTTTGAACATATAATGAGAAGAATTGTGCAACTATACCTTGATGTCCCTTTTTTAACAACTTTGTCATTCCATTAGAGCTTATCACCTTGCTTGGTTTTCCTGTGATACCATTTAACTCATATTCTTTACCTTCCCATGAAAATTTCATGAAATTTTTTTGAAAATTAAAAGCCAATGTTCCCAATGATTGTAACCATTGGACACCCAAGACAACATCAGCACCACCCATTGGGGTATAAATCATTTGACTATTCAATACATATTCCCCCATAGCTAGATTGATATTATGGAATTTCCCTGAACAATTTATAGTTCCTCCATCTACAATCATTACTTGAAATTATGGTGCCGGATAAACAAAGCAATTAAGAACTTTTGCTAATTTACAGTGAATGAAATCATGAGTACTACCAGAATCAATCAACATTGTTACCTTCTTCTTTTTGATGTATCATTCTATCTTGAGAGTTTGAGGAGTGGTAATTCCATCCAATGCATGACAAGATATGGTGGAGCAAATTCTTCTAAAGTATCCTCTTCTATTTCTTCTAAATTCACCTCTTCTTGAGATGCTTCCTCCTCTTTTGTTTCTTCCTCTTCACAATATATGTAGAATCATTTCTTCTCATTGCACTTATGTCCCTTACTATACTTGTTGTCACAATTAAAGCATAATCCTTTTGCTCTTCTTTCATCTAGTTGTTGGGGTGTCAACCTTTGCGGTAGCTTAGAAGAAGGAACATTATTTTCTCTATATGTGTTGGAGAAGGCCTTTCTAGTATTCATTGCCATATTTTTATTTTCAACCTTCCTTGCCATCATGAAAGCCTTCTCTAGCAATGATGGTTCAAAGAGACACACCTCATGTTGAATTTTATCCTTCAAGGTTCCAATAAAGAGATCTAACAAATTATCTTCTAAAATATTCTTCACTCTTAGACTTAGCTGCTGAAATTGCTTGATGTGATCTGTAACTAAACCTTTTTGCTTGAGATTTACCAATTGACTGAAGAAGGTGTTGCTATTTATATCCCCATAATGTGCAATCAATTCTTCGGTGAATATAGATCAAGAGATAATAGACTCCTTTTTATGGTCACAAATCCATTGGTACCATACAAACTGATCAGGTTCTAAATACAAGGATGCAATAGCTACCTTTTGCATAGTGGGCACTTGGTGTAGATCAAAGAATTGCACCATCTGAAAAATCCATGTGATTGGATCCTTGCCATCAAACTTCCACATGTCAATCTTGGGGATAAGGTAGTTTATTGGGGCCTGAATTGAACCTATGATGTTGTAATGAATCATCAACTTTTGAGGACTCCAAATTCCTACTCTCCAATTGTTTTTCAATTTTCTCCAAGCGTGACTAGAAAAAGTCATCTTATTCCTCCTTATCCTCTTCTTGAGTATATCGTTGAGGAAGAAAGTTATGTTTGATATCCTTGATAAACTCCTTCAAGTCTTGGAGATATTATTTACTAGCCATCCCTTTGAGATCCTATTTAGTAGCCATATTCTTTTCTAATTTAGCAAAGTCATCAATTTTCACACTTTCTTTAATCTTATCTTCCAACTTGGCACTCTAAAAGAAATGTCTTCCATTTCCTTGTAGGTTGGGGATGAACCCTATGGGGTTTTGAGTGGAGTGTTATTCTTTCCACTTCCTTTTGGTGGCATTTTTAACAATATCACATGCTATGTTTTACCACAAATATATCCTTATACTAAAATTTATTCAAATGCAAAATGGCGTACCTTTTTCAATCACTGATTGGGAGCCTATTTTAGGTCCAAATTGTAACTGAATTAAAATTTGAATTGCAAGTCATCTGAGGCTGAAACTTCGTCTTGTAATACCTTTCTCTATCCTGTTTCCACTTCCATAGATCTCACCTAATTTGGATCAGCCAAAGAAAAGTTGTTGCAAATATACCAAAACCTCTTATTTTTGGCCTATCCAGAAGAGAGAACTTGTACTACATGCCAAGTGTCCACTCTTTTGTTTTTGTATCTTAAACTTCTACCACATATACCCTGTTCTATCTTCTTTCATATGCAACTGGTATCACTCCGTTTGGATCTCGGATTCCTCATATATGACCTTTTTCCTAAGAACACATTTTTTAGACTAGTTGTAGGACTAATAAACAACCCTCTCTTCCTATGCAATTATATCTGAAACTATAATGGTTCGGGATTTGAATGTTTTACTTGAGATAGTTAGGCATGTTTTGGAAGTGGGTTTTTAACCTCGATCTCTGATTCCTTGTAGAAACAAATATGTAGCGAAATTTACACAATAACTCGTTTTGGAGAAGCTAGTCCCGAGGAGAGAGCTCTGATACCAAATGTTATGCAACCAAATCCCAGATATAGCATAAAAATAGCAGATATATACAATAGGAGTAATTCACACCTAAAATATGAATAGCAGAGATAAATATCAATCCTCTTTGAGGAAGGAACCTCCTTACACAATGTACAAGACAATACAAGATGATATGATGCTAAAATGAGAATATATCCTTCCTATATATAGGATAAACCGGTGTACAATAACAACTAATAAACCCACTAGTAGACCCCAATCCTACATAACTAATATCTAATTCCCCATAATATAGGGGGTAATGTGCCACACTATCTGGTGTACTGTGTCATCAATAAGGGCTTAACACTAAATGCACTTGTTATTTTATTTCCCAGATTCCAAATGTAGTGTTTGCATTCCAAGAAACGACATAAAAAGGTTAGGTAGAAATAAAACATCATTTATGTTCAGAGATATGCTTTGATAAGGGAAAAGAAGAATCTTCAAATCACATATGCTAAGAGAGTATAGCTACAACCTAGAATTTTTCTTTTGAAATATAAACAACTAATTTCAGAAATACAATCATTGATGCCCATCATGTGGGACTTGTACGCCCTTCTAGGATAACAACTAAAACTGAACCTGAAACTCATACACAATGTTTAGACTGCAGAGCACCTAGACAAACTAAAATATTCCATAATGCCTTATACCATCCCCTTTTCTGCGAAAAGGTGTATATATGAAATGACATCTATAGTATCCAAATTAATGCTTATGCAAAATTTTTGCTTACGAGGAACTTCACACATATCTGGAAAAAAATTGGTAAACTCAATCTCTATCTACGGGCATTCCTGTTTGAATATGGCAGCGGGAGGAAATTGCACTTTCAAGGTAAGTTTTGTGTTATATATCTTTATTGGAATTAAATCTTATTTTTGTTGTTGCTTTTGCTTGTATGAGGTTTGATATCTACCAAATCCACTCAATATTATCTATTGAAAGGAATCTACAGTGGTTTGTATTTGTTCATTGAAGTATGCCCAATTTGTGCAATACCAAGGAGAAAGTTGAAGTCCTAGAGGACACCTTTTTCCATTGATGTTAGTGCATCGAATTTTCTAGGCATGTATTCACCTTATTTTTGAGTAAAATCCAGATCTAGAAATTTGGCATTAAAAGTCTGATTTATACCTTATTATTACTGCAGCATTTTATTTTGCAAGCTGAAATGTTGTGGATGGTAAATGTTACATATACTATAAGAACTTCCTTCTAAAATATAAGATTTGGTTTTTCTTTTACAAGTAGATGCATGTTTTGGTTTATTGATTTCATTTTTTTATTACTTCTTTTGTAGTGGTTTATGTGTTGCTACTGACGTTCAGGCATTCACTTCTGAGTTGAAACATAAGTTGTTGGCCAAATGTCGAGGAAAGGCTGAAACTGACTTTACTCTGGCAGTGAAAGAGATATGTGAGGAGTATGATGATAAAGGTAAAGAGAAAGAGGAATTTATGCTAGAGAGTGATGATGGGAAATCTAGATCATGTATTGATGAAATATTAAAGCATTCTATGAACAAGTAGAGCATCCCATTCTTTTTCTGAAGAGGAATAAGTGTGGGAAATGGATCAGAAGAAGAAATGATAGCAGGGTCCATTGGATTTGAATTTGTTTGATGCAAACAAAATAGGTAACTCACTTTTCACTTGGAATATCTAGTAATATACACCATTCTCAAGGTTCTGCATCAAAATTTCCAGTTAGCCAGTATAATGTACCTGTTTTTCAATCACAACACCATTGAATTTATATTGGATGATAGGAATTATTGTGAAGGGAAACTTTTGAAGATGATGTAAATACATCAATTTTTCCCTCGATGGTCTCTTGAATATACTGTGTAATATCATTTGTACATAGATCAGGCAAGGTAAGAGATACCAAGCTATCTTGGCTATCCATGGATCATGACGGAACATAAAATTCCATCCAAAATGAAAATGACTAGTAGGTGCTAATACAAACTTGGTACCCTACAATGGTTTGGGCATGTTGTTAAAAAATGAGTATAACTAAAAATTTGAAATGATATTATTGCATCAATTTTTCTTGGTTAGTATTGTATTCCAATCATAAAAGGTTGTTTAGGCGCATAGTAATCTATTTGTATATATTTACGTATGTGTGACTATTGATGCTTAGGCAATTATAGCTCAGAATATGGGAAGATGACTGAGAAAAATGATAGTTGGAAATGAATGATAGTGAAGTAAACTATTATCTCTTATAATATTCAAAGCTAAGAAGAAATGTGTAATGAGATTCCTATTGTTCATGATTTGTACTTTTTCCTGGAAGATCTAGAGGTATGTGGTTGGGGACTGAGCTTTATTTCATCTGATTGGGCCAAAGATGTGTGGGTCTAATTGACTATGCTACAACACATGTTTTTTTGTAAATGGTAATGTGATAGGACATCATGTAGGTAGAGTTTGTTACACAACCTATGTGCCTTGAAACAATTTTCAGATTGGTCTCTTTTGTCTATAGGATACGATCCATAGGCGATAAAATTTTGAGTTGAGAGTGATACCCTTTCAAACGTGTCATGGTCTCCTTAGTTTTTAATTTTCTTGTTCCATAGAAAAACCAGATATCCAACTGACAACTTGTTATCTTTGAATTTATGGTCAAACAATTGATTCACATGGTCCTAGTAATCCACAAAGTGACTGCTATATAACCAAGGATGGATATTATGGAGATGGTGAAAACAATTATGATTTGCTAACGAGTATATCTGAAATCATTTTATCATGACACATTTATTGGTTTTTGCATCCTTGTCATTATAGTTTCAATCCTGTTAAACTTTCTAGTATCTATTCTATAGTAGGGTATCAAGGCCATTCAATAATGACTAAAATTTGGTGACAACCTCCATAGTATAGGAAATGATCAAG
Organism: Pseudotsuga menziesii; assembly: GCA_001517045.1. Classification (NCBI taxonomy): domain Eukaryota; kingdom Viridiplantae; phylum Streptophyta; class Pinopsida; order Pinales; family Pinaceae; genus Pseudotsuga; species Pseudotsuga menziesii. Next base: position 129,692 of record LPNX010752644.1, on the reverse strand, counting down.
TGAAAAGGCTCCCAATAGGTGACAAAATCCCTAGAATCTGTAATTACCATGTAGAAAAAGAATCAAGGGAGTGATGACCTACTTCAAATCATGCCAAATCAACTCCCAAATTGGACAACCCCTCCCAATAACACAAAACCACTCCAAATTGGTAATAAAGTCTCCAAGTGGCTGAACAATTTACCAAAATTATGAGAGAATTATCAAAGACCCAAAACAACCTATAAAAGTGATCTAAATGCAAGTAAGGATACCTCCAACGATTGGGGTCTAAACTAATCCACATAATTCATAGTCCAATGTGATCATCACTCTAAAATTCTTATGTGATGTGATGAAGGGGATGCCAAACAAAGGTTGTGACATATAGGCATACTAGTGTTGCTACAAAATGGAGTATACTTCTCTTTGAAATATTCAACCCATATAAAACTTGGTTTTAAGGATACTACTACAGGAAAACCCCATATTTGTTTCTCATAATATTCCCATATTTGTAAATAGATATGATTATAGTTGTAAGCTCGGGAACAAGGATGTATGTTACAATTTTCAGTGGTATGATGACTGCATGTAGGATGAATCTAAAATGTTTTTCATATCCTCAAATTCTGAGTGAAAGTATGATGGAGAAGTGTTATAGGTATATGAATATTTATCCCAAATTTTCCATGGAAATATTAGAAGAATGTTTTGTAGGAAAAGGTTTCAAAATACCATTTTGTGGGAAAAGTTGACATTGTGTAATGTCCCCAACCCTCCGACCAACGAAGAGGATGCTACCATACCATTAACTATCTAGGAAACTAGCCCCATGAACATGTACATACATAAAAATTAACTGAAATACTTTGAATTAAAACATGCAAAGATGCATAATTATTCAACATACAGCGGAAGCAAAACATACATTTAGGCATTCAACATGTTCATCATAATTCATTAAACATCAAATATGATTGCAAAGATTGAACACAAGAATACTTATCTTATGAAGAACTTGTTCTACAACTAGCTACGTCGTTGCAACATTCCACCCAACCATAGGCCAATGTGCTCCTTAATCTCTAAGCAACACTGCCATCCCCTAGCTGGGCATGATTCCCCAAGGAATAAGGAACTAAGCAGGCTCACACATAGCCAAAGATACACAAATCAGCCAAGCCAACACAGTTGGGTTTATTAGGCCATCAGGGAACTGGGAAAATCTGAATGCTAAGATGGTGGGCTCACTGAAGAGCTAAGGACACCTACACCATAACTAGCCCGACTTCTAGGACACCCACACACACCCAACACAAGGAATCAGTCCCTTCTCTACTACACAATCCCTCAGGCCCTGACTTCCCTTCCAGTGTTATTCAGGGGTTGTGGAGAAGAAAGCCATCCCTCTAGCTCTGTCTATGTGGCTCCCAAACACACCATATTTATCAAGCATACCAAGCCTTCATTCCCACTCCAGCATAGTCTGAAGACCAACCACTGTATACACACAGCAAAATAAGCAATTCACGGCTCTAGGGAAGAAAATCAAACACCACAAAACAACCGAGGTGAAAATTTAGGTAATTCATAGCTCTGACTGGGGAATTTGATTCCTAAGTTGTTCTTGGCCCTATCATGGCCAAAAAAACTCAATAAGAACTCATAGAAACGCAAAACAAAAATGGACCCACATCAAACCAAAATCATGGGGAAACCAACAATGATTTCTCAGCTACGTGAGGAAGGAAAAACAACCCATGTGGAGGTGAATTCCAAGCCTGCGCATGAGTATCAAATGTCCATGAACCCCCAATCATAAATGAAAACCCACAACAACCCAAAATGTGAATGGCACATACATAGGAAAATCGTGAATTCCAGAAAACGGCTCTCCCAGCTCTCTGCATGAGGAAAACAATGATGAATGGGGTCGTGGTGCTTTCCCTGCCCACATGAGGGTGAATGAGTCTGCTGGTGGAGTGTGTGTCTGGGAAAGGATTGGCAGTCCTACCACACACCACTTCCCAACTAACATCAGAGGCTTTAATGTGGTAGTTGACTGATTGAGATAAGGGAAAGGTGAGTAAGACAAAAAGTTGGGTGACAGCTAAAAGGGTTTACCAAATGACATTGGATTTTCTCCATTGGCCCCAAGGGTTAAATAATTTCCCTCCATATCCTTAGGAAAATCATGCCCTTTTCATTATGGTTGCATTGGCATAGCTAGTTGGGGTTCATTTTAATTAAAATGCATAATTACATGATGCTAGAATTAATATGTGTCAGATAGCACGATATACCATCAGCAACGATTTCAATCGCCAAAAACATAAAACAACCAAATCGATGGTGGGGATTTTGCCTTTAGCTCCACACCACAATTAATTACAATATATACATCATATACATTTAATGCAAATGGGGTCAAAACTGGGGTGTTACATTCCCCTCCCCCTTCAATAGCACTGTCCTCAGTGCTTTACAAAATTGAACAAAATGCTACACTGGTATCACCTCAGTGTTCAGCAGAATTGAACAAAAATGGATGTGCCAATTGCATGGCATCCTCCAGCTCCCACGTAGCCTCTTCATGCCCTTAGTGCTCCCATTACACCTTTACTTGCCTTATGGCTCAGTTCTGGAGCATTGTGAACTTCTTATCGAGGATGCTCATTGGCTCGATTTGGAACTCTGCATCGGGTTCCACCCAAATCACATCCCAATTTATCACATGGTTAGAATCATGTACACATTTCTTAAGCAAAGAAACATGAAAAACATTATGAGCTCTAGTGCTAGTAGGCAATGCAAGTCTATAATCAACTGGCCCTATTCTTTCAAGCACTTCAAATGGCCCACAATATCTTGGCAACAGCTTGGCACAACTTACATGCTTCAAGGAACTCTTCTTTGCCCTCACTTTGAGGTAAACATGATCCCCAACACTGAACTCCCTATTCACCCTATGCTTATCTGCATAGCTTTTCTGTCTGTCCTGGGCTGCTTTCAGATTCTGCCTGATCTTTACAACCTCTTACTCCATTTCCTTGAGCAATTCTAGACCAAGCACAACCCTATTCACTAGACTATCCCAAGTCACTGGTGTCCTACACCTTCTTCCATACAAAGCTTCATACGGACTCATCCCCAAGGATGCATGTTGTCCATTGTTATAAGCAAACTCTACAAGTGTAAGTAATCTTCCCACTTGGTTGGTTTGTCCATCATGTACATGCCAAGCATATCTTCAAGAACCTGATTAACTCTCTCAGTCTGCCCATCTGTCTGAGGATGGTATGCAGTACTGAAGTTCAACTTGGTACCCAAATATGCAAACAACCCCTTCCAAAAGTTGGAAGTGAACTTGACATCTCTATTAGAGACTATTGCCTTAGGCAATCCATGCAATTTGAAAATATCCTTCATGTTCAAAGATCTTTGCAATGTCACCAGTCTTATGCATAGACTTAACCAGTATAAAATGCGCTACCTCTGTCAACTTGTCCATCACAACCATGATGGAATCGTGTTGTCTCCAAGTCATCAGCAATCCTGTAATAAAATCCATGGAAATAACTTCCCATTTCCATTCCAAAACTGGCAAAGGCTGCAACAAACCTGCAGGGTGTTGATGCTCAACCTTTACCTGTTGACATTTCATACACCTTGAAATGTACTCAGCCATATCCCTTTTCAGTCCTGGCCAAAAGTATTGTTTTCTAGATGTAGCAATGGTCTTTTGGTATCCTAGGTGACCGAAATATGGAGCTTGATGGATTTCATCCATAACAACTCTCCTCAAACCTGCTACATCTGGAATATAAATTCTACCTTTATAAGTGAGAAGCCCATCTTCTTCCAATTTATATCCCTCATACCTCTTCTCAAGACTTTGCTTTTGCAATTTTTCTTTTACCTTCTCATACCATTCATCTCCAGCAGCATGATTATCTTTGCAATGTCATCATTCTTATGCATATACTTCACTAATATAAAATGCACTGCCTTTGTCAACTTGTCCACCACAACCATGATGGAATCATGTTGTCTCCAAGTCATCGACAATACCGTAATAAAATCCATGGAAATAACTTCCCATCTCCATTATGGAACTGGAAAAGGCTGCAAAAAACCTGTTGGGTGATGATGCTCAACCTTTACCTACTGACATTTCATGCACCTTGAAATGTATTCATCCATGTCCTTCTTCAATCCTGGCCAAAAGTATTGTTTTCTGGCTGTAGCAATTGTCTTCTGGTATCCTGGGTGACCAGAATACGGAGCTTGATGGATTTCATCCATAACAAATCTCCTCAACTCTACTATGTTTGGAATATAAATTCTTCCTTTATAAGTAAGAAGTCCATCTTCTTCCAATTTATATCCCTCATACCTCTTCTCAAGAATTTGCTTCTGCAATTTGTCTTTTGCCTGCTCATACGATTCATCTCCAGCAGTACGGTTAACATTCTGCTGCCTCAAATCTAATTGGAAAATACTAAGAGATGCCACATGCATTTATTGCACCTTCCTACTGAGTGCATCAGCTACCTTATTCTCTTTTCCCTTTATGTGCTTGATTTCAAAATCAAACTCACATAAAAACTCCACCATCTCGCTTGCCTAACATTCAAAGTAGGATGATCAAATAGATACTTCAGACCGCAATGGTCTGTCCTTAGCTCAAATCTTCTGCTCATCAAGTAATGCCTTCACATCTTGAGAGCATGTACTATGGCTTCAAGATCTAGATCATGAGTGGCATAGTTCTTCTCATGCTCCTTCAGCTTTCTTGACTCGTAACATATCATGTGGTTGTCTTGCATAAGCACTCCTCCAAGCCCTTGTCTGCATGCATCGATACACACCAAAAAATCTTTCTCTGTGTCTGCAACTTTCAATACTGGTGCACTGGTGAGAATATTTTTCAACTGCTAGAAGCTTTCTTCACACCTCGATGTCCATTAAAACTTTATCCACTTCTTTTGCAAAGAAGTGATAGCATGTGAAACTTTGGAGACTCCTTCAATGAATATCCCGTAGTATCTTGCAAGTCCCATAAAAGATATTACATCTGTCACGTTTCTTGGAGTAGGCCAATTCATAATGGCTTCAATCTTTTCAGGGTCCACAGATATACCCTTTTTGAGATAATGTGACCCAAATACTGAATTCTATATCTATAGAAGTCACACTTTCTTAGCTTTGCATATAGCTGATGCTAACTAAGAAATTGCAATGTCAATTTCAAATGCTCTCAATGTCAATGTAATCAAGGAAAAAAAGAACAAACTTGTCCAAATACCTACTGAAGACACTATTCATAAGGCACATAAATGTAGCGGGTGCATTTGTGAGACCAAATGGTACCACTACAAACTCATAGTGTCCATACCTTGTTTTGAAGGCTGTCTTATGAATGTCTTCATCCTTTATTCTCACTTGATGGTAACCATACCTCAAGTCAATCTTGGAAAATACCTTTTCTCCTCTCATTTGATCAAAGAGGTCATCAATCCTAGGAAAAGGGTATTTATTCTTCACAGTGACTTTCTTCAACTATCTGTAATCAATACACAACCTGAGTGTACCATCTTTCTTCTTTACAAACAGAACTGGTGCTCCCCAAGGAGACACACTCGGCCTGATATACTTCTTTTCCAACAACTCTTGTAGTTGCATATTCAGTTCTAGCATCTCTGGTGTACTCATCCTGTAGGGTGCCTTGGACACTGGTGCTGCTCTTGGCACAAGTTCAATTGTGAAATCAATGTCCCTCTTTGGAGGAAGCCCTAGAATCTCATCAGGAAACACATCCTTGAATTTCTGTAACATCTGATAGTCCTCCAACCTGGGAGTTTTATCTCCTGTTGCCTCCAAAATATGGGCTGCATACAACTGGAAACCTTTCCTACAGAACTTCTTCAACTGCATTGGTGAAAATTGCCTTACTGAAATCACCTTCAGAATACATTTTACCACTGCTGGGTTCCCTTCTTCATCCATGCATTCGAAAGTCTTATAGTAATAGTCAAGCTTTACCTTGTGATATTGTAACCAATCCATTCCAATGAGAACATCATAGGAACCAAGTGGTAGAACATTCAGATCTACACAAGTGACCAATCCATTCATGACCAATGGACATTTCTCTACCACTTCACTAACCTTTCTCTTGGTTCCAGTGGCTAGCTGAACTAACCAAGATTTTCTATGCTTTTCTTTCTTAAAAGCACAAATATCCACTACTATAGGGGTAATGTAACTGTGAGTAGAACCAAGGTCAATCAAAATATAAATAGATTGCTCAACAATCTTACCTGCAACTTCAACCATAGTTGACTGGTGATCTACCTGGTAGTCCTCCAATGCTGCATAAATCCTAGGGACTGCCCTTGCTACTTGACCCACTGTTTCTGCTTCTTGAATGTTGTAAGCTGGACTTGCACTCTCATTATCGAGCAGACAACTTCTGTGCATGTGGGGTCCTCCACATTTCCAACATTTGAGTGGTCCTCTATTCTGTTGTGGATCTTTAGGATTTTCTCCTATCACTCCAACTGGCTTACTCGCAGCTTGGGATGGCTACTTCTGCTGATTCCTGAAGTTAGAAGGTTTGAAACCTTTCTTTCTTTGGTCAAACTTCTCATTCTTCTTGTCCTTCCATGCCTTACAGTAATCAGGTTTTCCTTTGCTTTGCTCATAGCAATACTTAGCCTTCCTTATTGCTTCTTCAAGAGTTCTAGGTTCATAAAACTCAATTCTATATTTGTAAGACTAAGGAAATCCACTCAGAAAACGTTGGATCTTCACCTTCTCATCTTTTATATACCTGACATACCTCAACAGCTCCAAGAACTTATTTGCATACTCTTCCATGGTCTGCTGTCCTAATCTCATCTCATGGAACTCCTTAATCTTGTCATCATAATACCTGTCAGAGAGGTATTTCTTCTTGAAATACTTCTTGAATTGTTTCCACTTAAGTCTCCTTTCACTGATCCTCTTTACTTGCTTGAAGTGTTCCAACCAAATGGATGCCCTTCCATTCATATTGAATATGACAACTCTTGCCTTCATATTTCCCGAATAATCCTAAACTTGGAAGTACTTCTTTATCCCAAGAAGCCAAGCTTTAGCCTCTTGTCCAGTCTTTACCTCATCGTCAAATGTAGGAGGTTTAGACTTCTTAAATTCATCCGAGAGTGATCCCTATGGTGCCTCTTTCTCTTTCCCTTATGAGAAGAATAGCTTGAATCCCCACTGGATTCTTCTAAGTCTGATGATCTACTAGAATTCCTTCTTCTCCTAGTACTGCTCTTACTTCCTTCTGGTTATACTGTACCCTGTCCAGAGTCTATCTTTCTTTGCAAGTCTGTCAAACTCTACAACATAGCAGCATTCAATTGATGTTGCTCTTCCTGGGCTTTAATCAAGCTTCTCATGGTGGCTGCAATATCTAGCGGTGTCTCTTGGAATCTCCTTCCATTAGACTCTATGTCATCATTTCCAACTTGGACATTTTCTCCCATGGAATCTCGTGCACGCTCGTAGGAATCGCGAGCATCATATCCGTCATGGGTTCTCATGTTTGAACCACAACTTACTTTACCAAATCGTACTACATAGAATACGGCCCTTGAAGATGACTATGATTCTGCAAAATGTGTTAGTAACACAATTTTTAGCTGCATAACATTTATACAAATCAGAATTACTTACCTTCTCTTGGAAAAATCATGCAATTACAATTTTTCCCAAAACATAGAATTTTCTTCCTCAAAGAACAACTATCTCAAGGGAACGACGGGGTTCAAGGGGGATTTCCCAATCTGGTGCATAAGATCGCTGCCATTTTTCTCCTTTTCGGCCCTGTAAATCCACTAAAAAACTGCTGAAAATTCGCTGAAAAATCCCACTGAAAACTCAATTATTTTTTTGTCATATCGGATCCCTTCCCAACTAACCATTCGATGTATCGGATCACTAGTTGACAATGCTTTCGATACCTCGACAGACGGATCTTCATTCATCTTTCGATGCACATCGGATCATTCTTCCTCTGCCTTCCTATGCACATCGGTTGACCAATCCTCTATTTTCTTTTGACATTTCGGACCGATCTTCCTCTAGCTTCTAATACACATCAGCCAAACGATCCTCTATTTTCTTCTAACTTTTTGGACCAATATTCCTCTAGCTTTCGATACACATCGGATGACCAATCCTCTATTTCCTTCCGATGTTTCGGCTTCCTTCAGGCGAGCCTTGCCGACACCTCAGCTCCACTTCAGCAAACGTCTTCCGAGATGCCTCGGAGAGCTTCTCCCGAGAGACATCAAAAATCTTTTCTGATTTTTCCTAGATTTAGAAAAATTTCGGGAAATTTTTCTTCTTATCTTCTTCTTTCTTCCACTGCCACATCGGTTGCTCAATCATCTATCCTTTTTCGATGCTTCAACTCCCTTCATACTTTCTCCTCCGGTGTCATCGGAAGCCCTTTGGCTAACTGAGCCGATGTATCGACTGGCTTCAGCAAACATCTTTTGACGATTTCGATATTTAGAAAATTTTTGAAAATTTTTTAGGCTTTTCTCTCCAGTTTCCTTGTCAGTTGTGTCTCAGCTCAACCCAGCCGAGACTGTCGGCTCCTCTCAGCGAAGAACCTCAGCTCCTCCCAGCCGAGATTTCTAAAATAAAGATTTTCTAACTTCTAGAAATTTTCCAAAATTTCATCCGCTGGTTCTTTATTGGGTGGACTTCCACCTAGGTTATTCGTTGTATTGGATGAGCTTCCAGCTAAGTCATTCGACGTATCAGATGGGATTCAACCTAATCCATCCGATAATTTTCACACTTAGAAAATTTTCTGAAATTTTCCTGTCATTTCTCTGATTTTCTCATTTCTTCTGCTGGGCAGAGGGAAACCTGCCTCTATCATTGTTTCTTCATGGCCCATTGAGGCCTATGCTGCAACGTGTGCTCTGATACCATGCTATAATGTCCCCAACCCTTTAACTGGCAAAGAGGATGCTACCATACCATTAACTATCCGGGAAACTAGCCCCATTAACATGTACATACATAAAAATTGACTGAAATGCTTTGAAGTAAAACATGCAAAGATGCATAATTATTCAACATACAGTGGAAGCAAAACATACATTTAGGCATTCAACATGTTCATCATAATTCATTAAACATCAAATATGATTGTAGAGATTGAACACAAGAATACTTATCTTATGAAGAACTTGTTCTGCAACCAGCTACGTCGCTGTAATGTTCCACCCAACCATAGATCAGTGTGCCCCTTAATCTCTCAGCAAAACTGCCACCCCCGAGCTGGGCATGATTCCTCAAGGAATAAGGAACTAAGCAGGCTTACACATAGCCAAAGATACACAAATCATCCAAGCCAACACAGTTGGTTTTATCAGGCCATCATGGAACTGAGAAAAGTTGAATGCTATGCTGGTGGGCTCACTAAAGAGCTAAGGACACCTACACCAAAACTAGCCCAACTTCTAGGACACCCACACACACCCAACATAAGGAATCAGTCCCTTCTCTGCTACACAGCCCCTCAGGCCCTAACTTCCCTTCCAGTGCTATTCAAGGGTTGTGGAGAAGAAAGCCAGCCCTCTAGCTTTGTCTATGTGGCTCCCAAACACACCAGGTTTATCAAGCATACCAAGCCTTCATTCCCACTCCAACATAGTCCAAAGGCCAACCACTGTATACACACAGTAAAATAAGCAATTCATGGCTCTGGGGAAGAAAATCAAACACCACAAAACAACTGAGGTGACAATTTAGGTAATTCGTAGCTCTGACTGGGAAATTCAATTCCTAAGTTGTTCTTGGCCCTATCATGGCCAAAATGACTCAATAAGAACCCATAGCAACCCAAAACAAAAATGGACCCACAGCAAACCAAAATCGTGGGGAAACCAATAGCAATTTCTCAGCTGCGTGAGGAAGGAAAAACAACCCGTGTGGAGGTGAATTCCAAGCTTGTGCATGAGTATCAAATTTCCAGGAACCCCTAATCGTAAATGAAAATCCACAACAACCCAAAATGTGAATGGCACATACACAGGAAAATCGTGAATGCTAGAAAACGACTCTCCCAGCTCTCCGCGTGAGGAAAACAATGAAGAATGGGGTTGTGGCGCTTTCCCTTCCCACATGAGGGTGAACGAGTATGCTAGTGGAGTGTGCATGTGGGAAAGGACTGACAATCCTGCCACACACCACTGCCCAGCAATAACTACCCAAATAACATCAGAGGCTTTAATGTGGTAGTTGACAGATTAAGACAAGGGAAAGGTGAGTAAGACAAAAAGGTGGGTGACAACTAAAAGGATTTATCAAATGACACTTGGTTTTTCCCCATCGGCCGCAAGGGTTAAATAATTTCCCTCCCTATCCTTAGGAAATCATGCCCTTTTCATTATGGTTGCATTGACATAGCTGGTTGGAGTTCATTTTAATTAAAATGCATAATTACATGATGCCAGAATTAATATGTGCCGGATAGCACGATATACCATCAGTAATGATTTCAATCGCCGAAACATAAAACAACCAAATTGATGGTGGGGATTTTTCCTTTAGCTCCACACCATGATTAATTACAATATATACATCATATACATTTAATGCAAACGGGGTCAAAACCGGGGTGTTACACACTGTGAGTATCATACTCCATGGGCCTACAAACTTGTTTGGACATCCAAACAATGATAGAATTTAGAAAGTGGACGTACAACTTAGACAATGGAATGGTGAATCAAAGGATCCTATGTCTAAGAAGTTTTTGTACACTTTCCAATGTCATTCACTGCATCTACAGATACCAGATAACACTATGAAAGCGTATTTGTGAATCATTACATCTCTGCTTATATTTTGCAACCACTTACATGCAGTGTTTGGGAAGCATATCTGGAAGCATCACTTCTATGAGTAGCGTAATGCACCTAGTAGCAAAGGGGATAATAGAGGATAGTTTTGGGAGTGGGAGCTAGGGTATTGGAAAGTAAGCAGACTAAATAGGGTGATTGCTATTGATGGAGGACCAACATCAATGTCGAAGATCAATGTGCTTCTGAAGCATGATGTTTTTTTTAAATATCCTCAGGTAGTCGGATTTCCAATGCCTACGCCATCCTCAGGCTGTCATATTTCCGACGCCTAGGCCATCTACAAGCCATCAAATTTCTAACGCCCAGAACATGACATCCAATGAATAATTAATTGAAATGACAGATTCCAGGTGTTGGATTGAAGTGATATCCATCGGTTATTCACTGTCTTGTCGTTGGAATTTGGATTCTTAATTCAAGGAAGAATTTCTTGATTTACGATGATATGCTGTCGAAATATCGATGGTGTTTGAAATGGTGTCGAATAACTGGCGAATTCCCATCGACACCAAAAAAAAATTGTTGTCGAATAACAGACACGTGTCTATCGAATTTCAGACATCAAAGTTGTCGGATTTTAGGTTCAAATTTACTTGTGGGAGAATCCAAACAACATAATGACGTGAAAATGGAACGCTAGGGCCTAGACACAATCTTTTACTTTTTGTGCAGGTAATTAGAGGGAATGACATCTACCAGCAACACAATCCTTTACTTGTTGTGTAGGCAATCAGACGGAATGATATCTTCCACAATTGAATTTGGGAGGCAGAACTGCCATGGAAAACTGCACTATATGGCTGAGATGTGCCTCTACTGGACTGGTTGTTCAACACAACAACAACAATGAATTTTACCATGCTCTTAGCATGCAACTTTCCATGCATGCATCGATTGCAACAAAGGCTTTCTACACAAAGCATGTGTTGATTTCAGCCCGAGGTCGCGTCCCAGGAATGGAAAATCGAGGATGGCGTCAGCTACCAGCCACCAATAAATATTTTAAAAAATAGTATTTTAAAAATTTATGTTTAATAAAATAGGGTTTCAAATATAGAATAACTATAGAAGAAAGAAAATTTTATAAAGTCTATCCCGTATCTAGGGAAAATTAATAGGGGATCACCGAAATATAAATATCCATTATCGAGGACATAACAAAACAAGATAAAGTAACCTATTTTTCCAAAAATTGGCTTTCATTAATTATAAATAATAATATTTTAATTTTCACAATAGGAAAAAAATTGGTTTATAAAACATATTAGATGATGATGATTAACTTTTATTTATCAAACTTTTCACTTTGATTTTTAATATCAAATAACTAGGAAAGTAAATATTCCACTTCCTTTAGGTTATTATGGGAATAATTGTAAATGGTTTATAAAACATATTAGAGGATGGTGATTAACTTTCATTTATCAAACTTTTCGCTTGATTTTTCATCTAGCGTTGATCAAATAACTACAAAAGTAAATATTTTATTTACTTTCCTTTAGGTTATTCCACTTCCTTTAGGTTATTATGAGAATAGTTGTATAGCTAGTAATTTTAAAAGTTAAATATGTTTATGCTTTAAATAAAAATATATATTTTTAATTAAAAAATATTTTTCATTTTTCTCACATTAATTTTTCACTTAAAAAAATATTTTTTTATTAAATATTAGTTTTATATTTACACTGAAGGTGTTATTTAAGGGGTTGTTTGCTCAGCAAATTTTGTTGTCCACTCGTTGTTTGTCAAGACCCTGTTAGAAGCCTCTCCATTTCGTACCGGTGACCACATGGTTAATGTTGACATGACGACATGCTGTCTATATCATCGATATTCCCTCGTGCCACAGGTCTTGGAATGGGCCTTCCAATCTGACTGAACCGTAGGACTTGTCGCACTTCCATTTCTTCTCGCCATGCTTTCGAGTTCCGACAAAACTATTTCTTGATTATCATTATGTTGCCAAGGGCCCTGGAAGGATCATGGTGCACGCATATGCTTCGGTTAAATGTAAGCTCGTTTTTGGATCTCCTTGCCGTCTGTGAGCTTCTCTGCTTTAGTAAATCTACACAGAAAAATGGATATGATCACAGCTTCATCCAGGCCATATGATTGAGTAATTATCGGCTAACCTTCTGGGTCTTGGAATCATTCCAATGAATAAGCATCAACTTGCATCGACTTGTATATTCTCTTCAGAGTCCAAACTCCTATGTCTCCTCCTGAAAAAAGTTATCCATCGAAAAGCTTTGCAATACTTGGCAAAAATCTTGTAGTAACTTACCACCAGTAAAGCGCTGCCTAGAACTACAACAATGGCTATCAGGGCAGGATTGATGGTGGTGGTGGCATAGTTGTGCTTGGTGGGTTCTTTACTTATGGCTGCATCTAGTGCTCCCCATCCAAACTCATATCTACCTACTGAAATTTCCCTTGGACGGGATTGCTCCAGAGAAAAACTCATGGTGAATCTCTTTAACAAATTTATTGAAATGGATTTCAAACTGATTAGCCTGTTATGATTAGGTTGGCCAAATGGAGTAGCCAGGGGGGATGATTAGTCTGATGATGAGGCACTGATACTGAACATAGGGATACTACAGATACTCATAGGGAGGTGCATTTACAGTCTACCAATAACACCTCATTCCCACCAGATGAAAGAGAGACAAGTTGTTAAATACGTTATATATCTTTTATCAAGCTCTATAATACCAGGAAACAGTGGTAACCAAATCTATGAAAAAGAAACATGAATAATATGCAACTAATAATCCCATGTAAGCTTATCTTAAGGGAGAGAAGAAAGGAGGTGGTTGATGAACCAGGATTGCCAACTGAACCTGTTAAGTAAGCACCTCCTAAAGCATTAGTCCCAGCTTCTATGGTTAAACCAGCAGTCCTTGGTTTAGTTCTTCATGATAGACTGATACTATTCAACCATGGCATCCTCCCAATAAGGATTTATTGTAGCTTCTGCATAATACTGCAGATCTGTAGCAATTACCATGTAATAGTGGATTGGAATAAAGGGATCTGTGGCAATGAGTTCTTGTGGAGAAGCATGGCAATTTTCTTTAACATATTTATTTCAAACCTATAAATTTGTTGAAAATACATAGATTACAACAAAATAGGCCACTCCATCTTTCACTTTATAAATTTGAGAACTTGGCTGGGCAAGTTGCATTCTACAGTCCAAGTTTGGGTGGCAGAGATTCATCAAATATTTGTGTGATATATATGTGTAATGGTGGAAAGTCTGTTATATGTGTAATGAGGTGATATCTTAAATCCTGTATAGGATAGAGTGGAGAGTTTGTGCTATGTTTTTTTTGTTGGAAGGTTGTATAACGTGTTGAAGGAGTTGCACCGTGTGGGAGAGAACCACTGTCGCTGTATTTGATTGCTGCGTCGATGTTGTGTGGAGGGTGAATTTGTTCTTTCTGATTGGTCAATAATGCATGCTCTGGAATAGACCATTACTGATAAGAATCTAATGTTAACTACAAAAAAAGGAACAATTGTCTGCTACGGTACAGCGCTCAAAGCCCAGAAATTTACATGAGCTATCACCAGACATTATTCCGTATTTATGGTGGAAATTGTTTGCATCCTAAGAAATGTTTGTGTCTAGTTTGTAATTGTTGTCTTAAAGAGCTAGTGCAATGTGGAAGTCTATGGGAAGTCTGCAATCATCCGATGGAAGAAATCGCCACAGTTGGAGGAGCCGCCTGCAGAGGAAGAGACGGCCATTTATTTGTGCTTGACAGGGGCCGCTGCCTTTTCCAGTCCCAAGCTGAAGTCCACAAAGAGGATAAGAGTCTAAGAAAATAGAGCCGTGTGAACAAAGGGGCATGAGGTTGGGCTACCCAGAAATTACTAAAGAATGGAACTGCAATTAGCAATCGCCTTCCTATGTGTTACTGTCCAGATTGACCACATCTATCTATAACTGAAGATCCCTTAAAGGGTGGATTTTGATGTGTTCTTCAGGAAAGATGTCACTTATGAGAGTGGCTTGAAGGGCATGAGACACATTAAGATGTGAGGTTCAGGTCCTGATAATTTTGTGCTTCTAGCCAATGTTAGGCTTATTACATTCCTTTGTTATACAGTGGATTGTCTCTTGACGGGAAGAAAATGTTTTTTATTTGGTCATCTAGATAGAGAAGAGAATGCCTCCATCTTTTGGTAAATGTTTGATTAATTGTGATATGGGTCATATGCAAGTAAGTTGATTTGGGTTATATGAAAGCTTCTCGATTGTAAATGAAATATGAGTCACTATGAAATAAGGGAGTGTAAAAAGTTTATTTTTAATGGTCATTCAAACTATAGATTGTGAAAGTGATGTTTTGATCAAAGGTCCTTTAAAATTTGTAAAAGTTAACTAAGTGTATTGTTATAGATTGTGAAAGTAATGTTTTGATCAAAGGTCTTTTAAAATTTGTAAATGTTAACTAAGTGTATTGTTGAGAGTGTAAAAGTCAAGTTAAAAGTTGAGATATTATTGTGATAAATAGTTGAAGTTCAAGTTAAAGTGAAGTTTGAAGGCCAAGTAAGTGAGTAAGTAATGACATTGTCAAAGTTTGTCAAGTTTATGGTGATATTGGTGCGTCAATTAATTTTGTCAATCCATTGTCATATATATTTTGTTGGACCTTGATCAACCCCAACAAGAAACATTTGTATGCTAAGGTGATGTAAAAGGAAAATGTTAATGACAAAAGACAAAGCAAGAAGGCTCCAGTGGAAAATGATATGAATGGTGTTGAGATAGAATAGCCGAATATTCAACCAAGCGCTTCAATCTAAACATAGAACCACAATTTTCACAACATATTTCATCTGAATAAATGCCATATCTGATAGACCTGTGCGTTGCCTTGGAAGACTACAAATTTGAAGGGACTCTGCAGCATAAAATGCCCATCCTTTTTCATCCATATTTATGGTTTGAATTCGAGGCATTCGGTACCCTAGACGGCGTCCCTGCAACCCATGGCGTATGGGTGGTAAGTCACAAAAGTTCCTTTGTGAATGATAGTCCTGTCAAGGACAACGTCGTTGTGCAAAGCGTGCTTGGAGTCCAAGGGGACTGGCTGATAAAGTCTCACTAATTCATAGATTGATGCGCGTAGGTAATGCATACTCTACAGATCCTCGTATGAAAATACCCAGGCTTTTCCATCCCGTTTGGGTTCAGTTTTGACGGCCATAAGAAAGGCAATTTCTTTGTGTATTGCTTCCAAGATGCCTACAAAATGTTTACATGTACCATAAGCTAGATATTTACATATGGATATTTTAATAGAAACTAAACATACAAACTTTAACACAACAAATTTCTATTTACTTGTGAATAATGAATTTCTATTTACCTATGATTCGTCTTGCCATAATATTTCTACTCTACTCCTCGATTCCTGTAGAAGCCTTAAATTCTTCATTAGAATCCAAAAAGGTAGAGAAGAGTTGGGATGTTTTTTCAAGCAAATCCATATGATATTCAGGGACTTCGTCGTCATTATATTGTGTTCCAAGAGAGAATCTTCAGTATCAACAAGTTGCAACCTCCTCATTTGAATACCGTCCAATGCATCATCTTCATGATAATCAACAAGCACCATTCTATTTCCCCACACAGTAATTCTGTATCCAATCATCAATAATAATGATTTCTATCCAACGTCAAATTCGATGGGCGAAGAGCTCTCAGCAACATCTCTTAGCCAACTTTCATAGTTTGTCATACATATTTGTATCGTTCCAATCATCTACTTCCACATTTTCCATGGGACATTTGGCGGTCATGCATATCATCTAAAACACAACTATGTAGGTCCACCAGACACTCGGTTTGTACATATGAAAACCCAAAATACGTGAGTCAGAAAGACATTGCACTGGAAAACACGTGGGTGATTTGAAGGTTTGTTGGGATTTAAAAAATCAACAGGCCATGCCACCGCCATGGTTTTGAAAAAAAATATCGAGCAATGAGCTATACTAATGGAGATAACCGAAGTTGTAGAACTTGAAAAAGAAATAAAAAATTATGCAAATCTGAAGGTTAAAGAAAGGTTTATGGGAGTCTAATGAGTGGTCATATTTACATTAGTTATTTTGCAAAGAAATGTAACAATTAGAAAATGACTTTGTGTTCAGTGGATTGCAATTTTCATTTTCATATATCAAAGCTTACGACTCAGAGGACCTCCACATTCCATCATGCTAGTTTTGGGATCCGCCAGGAGTGAAGAGAACCATGGCTTTGCCTTTATGTGTAGTGAAGAGAAAAGGTGAAAAGAAATTCAATGGAATTGTTACATCTATCAAAACTTGTGCCCCCTGAGCTATAATATGTGTGTGGAATGGAGTTGGCTTCTGCATCCATTACGTCATGAAAATTAAGCAACAAGCTACTAATGGACATCCTGACTATATAATATCGATATTCAATATGAAGATTGACTCGGGATATTAAAAACTTGAAAGAAAATCTTTTCTTCACATGTCAACCTTATTTTCCCATTCAATGATCTTCAATATATGAGATTATAAGACGACCCACGTGAATGGTCGATAGGAAAAATGGTGTCGCTTGTGTAAATTATGATGTGCATAAATTTTGATGTCTCTCATAGTTCAAGTTTCAATTTCAAAGGTATAGCCTCTCCATGTCAAGGATCGGTCTCATTTTCAAAGGTACAGTTCCTCCACATCCAGGGGTTTCGGGGTACTCTAAAGCTACCTAAAAGTTTGAAAATTCCTATAACTATGCCCCTTGGATGTTTGGAATTTTTTGCTGTGTAAGATTCCATTGGCATTTAAAGGATCAAGGTGAAAGCATTGACTTATTGACCAAATCTTTTCAAATTTAAAAACTTTATGTACAAAAGCCTTTTGGAGGAAACTTATTTTCACTTATGTGGTGATTTAGAAGTTTGATGTAACGTATTTTCATGTTTTTTATTGGACTTGCTTTAATCACATAAACTTCTATTATCTACATACAATTTTCTCCCATTTTTGAAACACATAGAAGTTTTCTTTAGTGTTTCATTTCCCCACTTTGGGGGTATGCTAGTTTTTATTTTTCTCATATTAATTTAAAATCTTAAACAAACAAATTGTTGGGGTTCATCTAACTTACTACTGGGGGTGAGGATGGAACGAACCCTAACTTCCTATAGAGAGAGATCTCGCTCCCTAACTTCCTCCATCTTGTTGATTTTCCTGTTAGAAAACAGGACCGCAAAGAAATAACAGATATACAGTTAAATTAATAAACAAGATGCAAAACACATTAAAACATTACAGAGAGACACAGATATAACGTGGTTCACCCAAATGATGGGCTATGTCCACAAAGAAATTTTCTAGTCCTTTTATTACAGTCCAAAAAGATGAAGGGATACACCCTGCAACAAAAACATTGCACTTCCTCTTCACACTCTCACAATCTCTCTTCCAAGACAATGCAATACCATACATAGTTGATTTACAATGCTTTATTTTATAGGGGAAATACAATGGGAAAATTCTAGGGTTAACCCAATACCATGGGTCCACAATACTGTTGGCCAACACACATCCCAAAAAAAAAAAAATCAGGGGCTCCACCCCCAAACCCCAAGGCAGGGCGAACGAGTGTACAGTACTCCTAGGTTACAATCGCAACTGAATAATATCTCTGGATCTGGAAGATTAGGCTCCATAACCAACAATCTCCCACTTGGAGACTAATCACAGCAACTCCATCGCTACTGCACTTGCTGGACTATGTTCTAGACATTGGACTTGGCAAATTTATTCTTTTCACCTTCATGCTTTAAGGCCAATAGAAACCGAGCAGGAACTCAGTTTCTCTCTGGTTACTCCCTTTGTCAATATGTCTGCAAGATTCTGGCTAGTGTGAATCTTTTCCAATTTTAACATTTCTTCATCTAGAACATATCTTATGAAGTGGTACTTGAGTTGTATATGTTTAGTCCTCGAATGAAAGGCTGAGTTCTTTGCAAGATGAATGGCACTTTGGCTGTCACTGTACAACCTACTATTCTCCTGTTTCTTACCCAATTCTTCCATGAACCTCTACAACCAAATCATCTCCTTACTAGCCTCTGTAGCAGCAAGATACTCTGCTTCCGTTGTTGAAAGTGCAACAACCTGTTGCATTTTTTAAATCCAACTTACTGTTGTTCCACCTATAGTGAACACATACCCTGTGGTGCTCCTCCTGCTATCTTTATCACCAACCATATCTACATCAGCATATCCCTGTAGAATAGTGTCTGAACCTCCAAAACATAATGCATGAGAAGTGGTACCTCTCAAATACCTGAGAATCCACTGTACTACTTTCCAATGCTCTTTACCTGGATTATTCATATACCTGCTCACAACTCCCACTACATGTGCAATATCTGGTCTTGTGCACACCATGGCATACATCAAGCTCCCAACTACTGATGAATAGGGAATCTTGGACATGTAATCTATCTCTTCCTGTGTCTCTGGACACATATGCTTGCTTAGTTTGAAATGCCTTGCCAAAGGTGTGTTGACTAGTTTTGCATTCTGCATTCTAAATCTCTGCAACACCTTTTCTATGTACTCACCTTCAGACAATGTCAATTTGTGATTTTTCCTGTCTATTGTTATTCTCATACCAAGGATTTGCTTTGCAGCACCCAAATCCTTCATCGCAAATGATTTAGCTAGTTTTCTTTTGAGCACATTTATATCCTGCATGTTAGACCCTGCAACAAGCATGTCATCCACATACAATAACAAGATAATATATCTTCCATTATCTAGCCTCTTGAAATAAACACAGTGGTCAAAATTACATCTATCATAACCTTGTTATGTCATAAACTTATCAAATTTTAAATACCACTGCCTTGGAGCTTGCTTTAGGCCATACAAGCTCTTCTTCAACCTACAAACCAAATTCTCCTTCCCTTTGACCTCATACCCTTGTGGCTGCTACATATAAATCTCTTCCTCCAAATCCCCATGGAGAAAGGCCGTTTTTACATCTAATTGTTCAAGATGCAAATCTTCTACCGCCACTAGACTTAAAATAGTTCTAATTGAAGTCATTTTAACAACAGGAGAAAATATTTCATCAAATTCTATACCTTTATTTTGTGCAAACCCCTTTACAACAAGTCTAGCCTTATACCGCTTCTTTCCTCCATCTTCTTCCTTCAACCTGTAAACCCATTTATTCTGCAATGCCCTTTTTTCTGCAGGCAACTTAACCAGATCCCAAGTCTGGTTTCTTACCAATGAGTCCATCTCCTCATCCATGCCTTGCTCCCACTTCTTTCTAGTTTCTACCTGCATTGCTTCTTCAAAAAAATTTGGTTCACCAGAATAAGTCATCAATAAATAATACATTGAAGGAGAGAACCGTTTAGGGGGTCTACTTAACCTGGTAGACTTTCTTACAGTTGCAGGAGTTTCAGGTACCTGCTGCTGCTATTGATTTTCTGGTGCTTTTGGAACTTCATTTTCTTTTATTTCATCAAGCACTATGTACTTTGTGTTTTCCTTTTCTTCTTTCTTTCCCTGCAACTGATCTTTGTACATGACATTTTCATTGAATACTACATCTCTACTCCTAATGATTTTGTGATTTTTAAGATCCCATAAGCAATAACCAAAATAATCAACCCAGTATCCAATAAAGGTACATTTCTTGGATTTAGCCTCAAGCTTTGTTCTATCATCTTTATCAATATGGACAAATGCTTCACAACCAAAAGTTCTCAGAAATGAGTATTTTACCTATTTACCTGTCCATGCCTCCTTTAGAATGCCACCATCCAAAGCGCTTGAAGGACCTCTATTTATTAAATAAATAGTAGTGTTTACAGCATCAACCCAAAACTGTAAGGGCAACCCTGCATGCAATCTCATACACCTTGCACGCTCCATGATAGTTCTGTTCATCCTTTCTGACACACCATTTTCTTGGGGTGTTCCAGGGACTGTCTTCTCTCTGTGAATCCCATTGTGTGAACAGTAACTGTCAAACTCCTTGCTGCAGTACTCGCCTCCATTATCAGATCTAAGACATTTCAACCTTTTTCCTGTCTCATTCTCAGACAAAGCTTTCCACTTCTTAAAAGTACCAAACACATCATATTTCTGTCTAATGCAATAAACCCAAGTTTTTCTAGTTGCATCATCAATAAAAGTAACATAATAACGAGAGCCACCAAGAGATTGTACTTGAGCTGGTCCCCACACATCTGTATGGACAAGCTCTAATTTTTCACTCTTCTTTTGTTTCCCAACCCCGAGAAATCTAACTCTCTTCTGTTTTCCATAAACACAATTCTCACAAAATTCCAAACTTACCTGCTTTAGATCTGGAAGCAGTTTCCTTGAGTGGAGAATCTGCATCCCCTTCTCACTCATGTGGCCAAGCCTATGATGCCACAACGCTGCACCTGTTTTTGTGGAAGCTACAGAAATAGAATAATCAGTATTATGAGGACATAAATATAACGTACCTATCCTATATCCTTTTGCAATTACCATTGATCCTTTAGTGACCTTCCACCACGTTTCTCCAAATGTAGACAAACAGTCACCATCTCCCAACTGCCCTGTTGAGATCAAATTTCTTTTCATAGCAGGAATGTGCCTTACATCCTTTAGCAACCAGTCATTTCCATTATTTAGCTTAGTTCGTACCTTACCCTTTCCAACAATTTTACATGGTTCATCATCCCCCAATAACACATGCCCAAAATCACCTTGAACATAATCATAAAATAATTTCCTATGGGGTGTAGCATGACATGAAGCCCCTGAATCTACTAACTAGTAATCACTAGTATTATCTAATGCAAAAATCAAAGCATCTGGTAACACATCACCTGCTACATTAGCTTCCTGGGTAGTCTCTTGCTGCCTCTCACCTTTCTTCTTTGGTGCTCTGCAATATTTCTTCAAGTGTCCTTTCTTACCATTGTTCTAGCACTCTATTTTTCCGAATCTAGACTTGGATCTTCCCTTTTTAGACTCGTCGTGATTTCCTGGGCTCCTTCCTCTCTCATTTTGTCTCCCTCTGCTCTCCATGGTCAACGCATTACCTGATGTCTCACCTTTGATTTTTCTTCGCATTTCCTCGCTAAGAATAACACCAACAACATCATCAAACTTAAGAGTGTTTGAACTGGGGACAGAGTTACTTACAGCCATGACCAAGCTATTCCAGCTTTCTAGCAATGAGCACAAGATTAGAAGAGCCCTAACCTCATCATCAAAGTTTACTTTTACAGAACTTAACTTACTAGTAAGTGTATTTAACTCATTTAAATGGTCAGTAACAGATCCACCTTCCGACATCTTCATATTAAATAAACGCTTCATTACAAATACCATGTTAGAAGTCAAGGGTTTTTCATAGAGCTTACTCAATGCACTCATCACACCCTCTATTGTTTTTTCTTTCAAAATATTGAAGGCCACTGACGAAGCCAAGCATAGCCGTATTGTTTCTAGTGCCTTTCTATCAAGAACCTCCCATTCTTCATCCTTCATAGCCGCCAGCTATTTTGCTTTTTCGCCCAACGGTAGGTACAGATCCTTCTGGTACAGATAGTCCTCCATTTGCATCTTCCATAACTGATAGTTTTGGCCATTAAATTTCTCGACCCTAAACTTTCCTTCTTCTGCCATTGCTCCCACTCGAACCAGGAACCCTTCTTTCCTGGGAGTTTACCAACCAAATAGACCTTTTGGCTTTGATACCAATTGTTAGAAAACAGGACCGTAGAGCAATAACAGATATACATTTAAATTAATAAACAAGATGCAAAACACATTAAAACATTACAGAGAGACATAGATATTGTTAGTTTTTCAACATTTAAGCTAGCATTATATTAATATCTTTTGATTGAGAGAATAACAAGGACAGTAATAACATAAGCACATCACATGAGACAAGAGACACAAAGATTTTTGATCGAGGAAACCATAAATGGAGAAAACCCCGCAACTTCCTCTAAGATAGTATCACCACAAGATGTGATACGCAAAACAGTAAGATGACCTCCCAATACAGCAATAGCCTTCTGTCTTCTGTCAAGCCCAAGTATTTCCTTCTCCAAAGGTGCGCCACACTTGAGAGAGCAAGTGATGTGATTCACAAGTGATAAATAGAGAGATTCTCACTCTCTATTTATATTCTTCTGTTGACTTGAAGTGCACTCAACCATGTAGGCTTAACTTACAATTACTTACTCGAGCCTACACCTTAATTAGTGTATAATAACCCAAGTGCCCCGAAATTGTGGGGACTTACCTAATGACTTGATATGACTTGTTTACATTATTAATTCTCCCAATCGAAACATCAGGGTAAGACAACATGACTCAAATACATAATAGAAACATCCCGGAATAAACATCGGGTTACAATACATAGAAGATATATGGAAGAATACATTCCGAAGTTACATATACATCAACAGATATAACGTGGTTCACCCAAACGATGGGCTACTTCCACAAGTACTGGCTCAAGGTGTTCACAGCAAAGCAAATATCTAGTCACGTGTTCGTCAGGTACATCAATGACCCAATCATCTGACGATACATCGTAGCATCAACCGTCTCTGAAGAAGCATCACTCAATAGCTTCATGTTCGATGCCATAGGTGTGGTCATGTAGTCCATCATCCTGAACCTCTTCAATATCTCTACTGCATACTTCCCTTGTCCAAGGAAGATTCCATCTGTACTCTACCACACCTCCATGCCTAGAACAATAGTGCATCGACACATAATAGGAGCATCACTAGTCTTCCACCTTCAACCTTGGATCAAAGGTTGGAAACCACTTTACTCTCAGTAAAGCCTAGAATCATCAGTAATCTACCCATCCTGTCATACCATGTCGAACCTCAGGATCTTCTGCAATCACTCCCTCTGAAGCGGAGCATCATACTCCCTCTGTCTTCCATACTCTATGCACTGAAACATTCTGTACTGGAGTGACAAGTAGTATCCATCTAGGCTCACTGGATACTAAGATCCTCTATCTTGAACTTCTTCAAAAGCTCATCTTGCACCCATCTGTGAGCTTTTCATCCTCTATCAACCTTGTATCAAAGGTTAAGATATTCATCAAGCTCATCATGTATGTGTTATCCCATGGGTGTCTTCTGAACTCGTACAAGGCCTTCTTTCATTTGCACACATGATTATGCATGTCATGTGGCTTCACTTCTATTAGCTGTAAATATTTCTTCAT
>LPNX010752644.1:10700-94143 GCA_001517045.1 Pseudotsuga menziesii | reverse complement strand
TATATATATATATATATATATATCAAAAATTATTCATTTATCACTAAATTAGTTTACATGCACACAAGCCACTTGTTAATTTTTTCTGAATTTTACAAAAACAAGTATATTATTAAACACAATTTTGACATATCAATTTTATTTTTTTTAAATATAGGTGGAAAGACAACATAATTCCTTACAATTTGGTTTTTGGTTGCATGTTGAAATTCAAAAACCAAATATAAATCTGAGAGTTTCAATCTATTAAATGAGTAAAAGAAGAATTTTCATCGTCAGTTTTGGCAATCAAAAAAAACATTACACATAAGTTTCATGGAATTACTCATAAACGTCTTTGCTTAGAACTTTCAATACTTGAAAATCTAGCTAAGGTTTTTCATATTTTCTCTCATAGTAACTCAAACTAGAAACTATATTTTAAACTCTAAAAAAATAAACAGATCCAACTTCCATGACACTCAACTAGCCACAACTACATCTATAACGTCTTATTAGATTTTAATAAATTTTGAACCTTACCAAAAAAAATATTTAACTAGCTCTAACCATCCAGATCATATTTCCTTAATATCAACGAGCTCTTGCCATCCACTTCATAATCCCTTAATATTAACTAGTTGATGTCATCCACTTCATGTCGCCTTAATAAATATGTTCATTTATTTTTAATATAAAGATGGAACTTAATCATAAAAAAATAACACTTTTTTTCACACGAAAAAAAACCTTCTTCTTGATATTCATATTGAATCAAAGAAAAAGATACATTGTTTATTTTCGTCCACTCAAATCCCACTGGTTCAAACATACTTTCCAGCTGAAGCCAAAACATTCTCTAAAAGACTATCAGTCTTAAGGATTTTCATCATGTACATAAACTACTTCCATCCTTCTTCCAGACAAAACATTGTAACCCACAAAAATATGAGGATACAAGAGAGTCCAAATACATAAGAAACTATCAACTAGTTCCAAAACTATTTCAAAAAATAAAAATAAAAAAGTTCCTAAAGACCAACATCTTTCATGCCTCTGCAAATAATTTTACCTTCCAATTCTTCCTGAAAACAAAGAAGACCTTCTTTTAAAGTAACTGCTTTCTTCGACATCTGCCTTCTTTAACATTGCCTTAATAAATATATACATTTATTTTTAATTTAAAGATAAAACTTAATCATAAAAAGAGTTTGATTTATTTTATTTAATCATATGAAGAATATTCAATATAAATTTACATCAAAATAGACATGTTATAATATGTAATTTATAATGAATATTATTGTTTATTAAAAATATTTATAATTATCTTTTTAATTTTATAATTTTTTATTGTAAAAGTTATTTTATTTAAAAAAAATGTTAGATTATATTTTTTATAAATAAAAATATAAAATATAAAATTTCTAAACTCTTTATTTTATTTTTTTGCCAAGCGAAAAATTATTTTAAAAGAAATTTGATGCGGTGGGTGTTTGATCGCAAATGTTGTATTTTAAAAAAGTCTTGTATTTATAAGATTTGAATCGTGTGAAACATTTTTTATTCGAATGGCAAAAGCTCGACAACTTTTAAAAAGCTTCATGGAAAAAGCATTTAACCTTTAAGCTATAGCTAGGAAGATGTCGTCAAAAAGTTTTTTAAATAAGTCCTTAAAACCCTAAAGGCTAAAGAAACTCTAACCGACATACAATGGGCAATGCGATTACGTAACCTATTTTGATTATCTTATGGATTGAATATTTGGTTTTGTTGTTTTTTTTCAGGCGAAAAAAAGCATTTCTTGCTATTCTATTGAATCAAAGGAACTGGCTCTATCTTCAAAAATACAGCAGTCCAATACATATGGAACCAATAACATCCGGAAGTATATTAGCAACCAACCTAACAATCAGTAATGGGCATCATATACAAGTAAAGTGTCCTCTCATAAAATGCACACTTTACAAGTGAAGTGTCCAATCAGTCATGTATGTCCCTGAAGAAAGTAAGAAGAGCCCAAAAACAATATCCAAGTGAAGGCTTGAATCACTCAAAAGCGAGAGACATAGCTAATCATCTTAACCAAAACTTTTACAAATAAAGAGCCAAGAGACTAAAAGTCTAAGCAAATGGATTGAATACTTGACTTTGCATTTAAGGTTGATTATTTTATGGATTCAATACTTGGCTTTGCATTTAAGGTTAAGGTTATTTTGAAGTAATTTTAGTTTGTTTTATTATTAAGGCACGCTAATTTTAACTTTAAATTAAATTAAAGGATTTGATTGAATACTTGGCTTTGCATTTAAGGTAAAGGTTATGTTGAACTAATTTTTATTTGCTTTGTTCTCAAGGTAGGTTAATTTTAACTTTGAATTAAAAGATTTGATTGAATATATAGCTTTACATTTAATGTAAAGGTTAAGAGTATGTTGAAATAATTTTAGTTTGTTTTGTTATTAAAATAGATTAATTTTAATTTTAAATTAAAATATTTAATGCACATTGAGTGTGTTAGATTATTGTTAAATATGTATTACACATAACAATAATTTGTTAACATGTAAATTGATAACTAGAATCTAAATAGTATAATTTTCTATTAATCTAATATTAAATAATTAAGAACAAATGTAAGAAAGAAGAGAAAAGAGAAAAGAGAATACTTTCACTCTTACAATCTTGAGCACCCACACATTACACTCTATCTTCACTCCATATAACAATGATACAATAATGTGCATACCCAAAAAGGTGTCATTTACCTCAGAATCTCATTATCCTTATTTTTAAAAGTGGGAATACACAGATCCCCTCTAATTATCAGACAATTATGATTAGCCCTCTCTTAGCCAAGATATATGGTATTATATTGGAAAAGAAGATCATCATATGGCTTGAAAGTGAAGGTAAGCGGGTTTTAGAAGACAACACTCAACAACAAACTACCTCGTTATGCTTAGGATCATTGTGGAGGAATGTCGTAATGATATCCAATCTCTTTTGTTGCTTTGTGGACTATAGAAAAGCTTTCAATATGGTACCTGGAAATTACTCATGGAATAGATTAGAAGAGCTAAAGGTTCCTTTCGAGTTGAGAACTGCCGCAATAACATTATACGAGAATGTCATTGCCAAGTTTAAGTGCAACGAGGGGTGGTCGAAAGATATTAAGTGTAATATCGGAGTTAAACAAGGTTACCCCCTCTCCCCTACCCTATTTGGCATTTACAACGATAAGCTAGAAGGTTGTTTAGAGGAAGCAGGTTGTGCTGCCACGATATTAGCTGGAATAGTCATCATCCTTGTTCTCTATACTGACGATATTGTTCTTCTGGCAAGGTGTCCATCTGATCTTGATAAGAATGTAAGACTCCTGAAGGATTTTTGCTCTACCATGGGTATGACTATTAACATTGACAAAACAAAAGTTATGATTATCAAATCCAAGAAGGACACTTACGCTAATTGTGTGTGTGACAATAGAAACTTGGAGAAAGTGTCTTCTTACGAATACCTAGGAATTGATATTCATCACAAGCTCAACTAGAACTATAGCATTGAGAAAATGATTAATGGAGGGTGGAAAGCTTATTTTGGTCTTGAAAATAATTGTAAAGCAGCAAACATTGTGATGTGCGATAAAAAGAAGCTCCTCTTTGAAACTCAAGTCGCTCATGTTATCTTGTGTGGGTATGAGGTTTGGGGTTGCAGCATATCTAGAGAATCCTGGAGAAAGATTGAGCAAATCCAGAAGCAGTTTATAACGTATAACCTCAAAAAGCAATACACCCTACCCCATTCTCCTTATAGAAGTGGGTCGTTCCCCTATCAAGAGCCTGGCTATGACTAGCCTCATGTTGTACAAGCAAACAATCAATAACATGGGAGACCATAGACTTCTTAAGCTAGCTTTAAATTCCATCCAAAACCACCTAAGGCTTAAGCGAGGTTGGTATAAAGATACCAGGGCCTGATTAGACCATTGGGAGATCGACGAAAATGTTGCATTGCAAAATATTAATAACATTAAAAATATTGTTACTTCTAAGTTTAAAGAGAAAATGTGGTGTGAGAAAGATTTAGAGGCTAAAAGAAAATTAAGATATTATAAGGAGGTCATCAACCTTACTCTAGAAGATCAAAAGTATCTCTCTATTTTAACTAGTTCAAAGAAAAATAATAATATAGCCAAGATAAGAACGAACTCTCATGAGCTCCATAGTGAAACAGGCCATTGAGCAGTTCCTAAAACACCATTTGTGGAAAGGATCTTCCATCTATGTGAGAATATGAACATTGAGGATGAAAATCACTTCCTCTTCGAGTGCCCTGCGTACATGCACTTTAGATCTCAGTTTCATAATCTTTGTTGCAATACTAACCTTCCTAGCCTTCTAGCATGTCAAAATTATAGTGAGCTTGGGACGCTTCTCTCCAAGCTCTTTGAGCATAGGAATACAATTTTAAAACAAACTAAATAATTCGTTTCTTTAGGTTTGATAGACCAAAGTTTGGTCTCAGGGGACGTTAACCACCATCATCATCACCACCAACTAGAAGTATGGATAGATAAAACCCCATAATACATGTGGGATAAATATTTTTCTCTCTTATATAGAATGATACTAAAAAATTTATTTCGTAATACATGTTGGATAACTCTTTTTAATAATATAGAGTGTAATAAAGAGTATTCAACCTTATTTAATAGATACAACCAACAATACCACAATAATCATCATTACATATTCCAACCAAATTATTTTATTATTATTTATATATTAAATCATTTTTTTAATATAATAATATTATACATCTCATCTCATTCATATAAGTTGAAGAGTGCTACTTGTTTTTCTTGACACAATGTCATTTTAAGTACCCTAGAAATGATAGCAAAGCCCACTAAAAACATCAATTATTCTAATGTTACTCCACACTTTCCATTCCACTTGTCATGCATCTCGAAATTCGAACATCAATTATTTACTCCACACTTTCCATTCCACTTGTCATGCATCTCGAAATTCGAGGACAATGGAAGTCAAAGTATTAATTTTGAAAATCACCAATCATTTGAGTCTATTAAGAATTGGGGAAATCTTTACGGACATTGTTTCAACATGAAACTTGAATTATAATGAAACTTTAAACATAATTTAATTTTTAATAAAATTGTTATGAACTTTTTTTTATTTAAAAACATATTTTCGATACAAAATCAACTGATTCTCCTCTTTTACCATGATCTAACATTAATATTAAATTCTATCTAAAACATTGTGAACTATATTAACCATCAGACGCGGAACCTCAGAACGCTTTTAGATGCCCTAACCACATCAATTTGATCATAGTGAGGATTTATAGAAATTATAATGATCAATTCTCCAGTTCTGTTATTAAATTTAGTGAGGAAAATCTTATCATTCAACCTTATAGCATGGTGAACAATATTGATCATGAGATGGAACCTTATTTCATATTTAATGTTGGTGGTTTATTCGGTTTCGAGGGGTAATTAGGTCCATTTGGATTATTTTATATGGCATATTTACATTTTTTTTCTTTTCTTTTTTCGCATAATTTGATTGCATTGGTATTTTATATATAGAAATTTGAAACGATTTGATTTCATTGAGTATTGGGGATAGATGTAATACAAATACATATCTTTACTATCCAATCTTTAAATAAAAATAAAAATAAAAATCTAAATTTTAATTATTTAAACACTAACAAATATAAAAATCATTAAATTTCATTATTCATAATTTTTTTAAACATTCACTAATTAATTAATTACCTTCAGCTCATACTCACATAAATACTTTTTTTCCTTATAAAAATAATTATTATTAAGAAGTTGCTCTAGGTAAATACAATTTTATTTTTTATTAAAATAATTATTTAATAGTTGCTATTTAATATTTTATTAAAAGTATTATATGTTTAGCTTTATTATATAGATGTAGATGTATATTTATAGTATATTTGTGTATATTTGATTAAATGTATTATATATTTTGTCTATATTTGATTAAAAGTATTATATATAAGAACTCCAGTTTTGTATTTTATCAGTATTGAATTTTTATGTTTAAGTATTGAATCATATTCATATTTGTATATGTACTTGAATTATGCTACTATGATTTCTTGTATTAAGGGTTCTAGGTTATTGGTGAATTGAGCTTGTGGTAAGTTCACATTGAGGGATTTAATTAATGAATAGTTGACGCTAAGTAATACAACCTACATACGATTTTCTGCATGGCCACTTTTAGTCTCTTTTGCAACATGGGATAATAGCTTCAAATGAAGCATCTTTAATGCATGTGGAAAAAATGAAAAAATAGAATATAGAATTCATAGTATTCTCTATGACAGGAGCCTTGTTTGTCATGGGGATTTGAGGAGGAATGGTGTGTGAGACATGTTTTTTATCATTTTTTTGTGTTGAGAAGTGATTTATACAATCTAGTACGAGGGAGAGGTGTAATTCCATGCTCAACATGGAGATTACAGGTAGAAATTATGAAAAGAATAAAATATTAATTAAAAAAATTACAATGTCATCCCTAACCTCAAACTATGCACATAGATATATGAACTNCAATTTAGTCTTTTCTTTTTATTTTAATTATATATATATATATATATATATATATATATATATATGAGATATGGAAAAACCATCTTCATGCTGCTAGGAAGCAATCGAGGAAATCTCACACACGCACGAGATATCTGGAGAAACTTCCCCACTTTCGTGGATGGTAGGTCGAGCAAACCATCATCTAGACATAAAAGTCAGAACATATCTCAATAGAATTGAGCCCAGGTGGATGGAATGAAATCCATCTAGGAGCCCCACATATATATATACATACATACATATATATAGATATATATATATATATATATATATAAAGAAAAGAATAAATTCAAATATATAAGCAAGAGTTGATAAATCTATGTGTATAGTTTGAGAATCTTGACATATTAGATATCAATTATAACAACATTTATTAGTGATAAAGGGAAGCATTGAAAGATCTATTTATAAGCAAGCTAGAGAAGTTTGAAGCTTTATTTATACAAAATTAAGTAATTGATAAAGAAATTAGTATCCTTTACCAATAGGTGGATGAAAATGGAAAACAACACCCTGATCTAATTCAATTCTACTAGGTAGCAGAAAATTATGTTAAACAATATAATGAAATTTTACAAGAAGGGGTTTGGTAGTTGGAGGTTTTTGTTTGAAACAAGGGATAAAAGAGATCATGAAAGGATAGTTAAAAATGGAAAACTTAGTAACCAAGGTGGAGTAGTTGAGTTAAAAAATTGTAGAGTTGCAAGTAACAAATATTAACTAAGTGAAGAAAAAGGATGAATAGAAGAGGAAATTTGGATCACTTCATGCACGGTATGTCAAGAAATATACAGTGATGGAGGAGAAACAATCTAATTTTTTTATAAAAGAAAAATAGGCAAAGAAAATCAACTCATTGGGTGGAGATATATAATGTTTCATCCCACGAGGTGTAGAATATACGATGATTGGGTGTACTGTTAAGGTACTCCTTGGGTAAGGTCAGTAGTTTGAAACTCCATGGACATTCCTTGAGTAAGGTCAATAATCTGAAACTCCATGGGCATGAGCCTCTAAAAAAAAGGCAACAAAAAATTATGAAGATTTTGTAGAAAAACTTCTACAAAAGTCAATATTCAACTATAACACAACAAGAAAGGAAAAAATTAGTTGATATTGTAAACCATATGGATGTGCAGGAAAAGACAAAATTTGAGCTAGATGTGAATGGAAATAAAAATCCCAACAATGTCAATAAAAAATCAAAACCAACTTATGTGAATGAAAAGCTAAGACATGCCAAAAATAGAAATCCCATGGGAACCAAAAGAAAGATAAAAATAATTTAAAAAAAAAGTAAAAACCAAATTATCAATATGGAACATTTTTGCAACCAAAAATTAATTAAGTTACTTAAAAAAAATTAGAACTCAGAGAACCATAGCACAAACTTAACTATCAAAAAGTTAACAAGCCTACCGAAGCTTACTATACAGTTGGTTGTTAGCCTACCGAAGCTTACTATACTGTTGGTTGTTATTTTTTCATAAATTTTGTTGTGTTTTGTATTAGTTATCTTATTGAAGGCTGGCGGACACTCCCTGATCTGATAATTGACCTAAATTATCGAAACTTAGATTGGCTCTACTCTTTGATTTCGCTTTGAGCTTAATCTTTAAACCGATTCCTCCAACTATGCTGTGTGGGTAGACCGTCCCCTTACCGCCAAAGGGATGAGTAGCTAATTTCTCCAGCAAAACCCAGGCAGGAGAACCCTAGTAACTCATTCAATACACACGTACAATATCACGAATGGCGAAATGGAGGATGAACGGGTGTCACCTAGCGTTAATTGTTATTTGCATCATGGCAGTGCTACCATATTCATTGCAAAAAGAGACCATTCCATTAATTTCTTGGAATCTTAGATCTTAGAATCGTTAATTGAGAAAAATCATATTAAATCTACCCTATTCTATACTGCTCTTATTAATAGCTAAAAACTTATCCTTAATTGAGAAATTCTTACTTGGTGAAATCTCCAATGAGTCTCTATGATACTCCCGTGATACCATCAGCTTGAGTTTTTAAATATCGATCTGTGAAATGAAAACATCCATTTTTTTCTACTGAAATCCTTTTCTCAAAAATATATTCACATATATAAGAGGCTTCTCATAACATCAAAACCAAATGTTCGAGGTTTTTCTGAAACAAATTAGTAATAGAATAGAATTAAAGTTTTTTTTTTCTCTATAATAATTTTTTTTTAATGTTTCAGGTTTTTCTAAAACAAATTAGTAATAGAATAGAATTAATGAATATTTTTTCTCTATAATATTTTTTTTTTTAAAAGAGTCTATACTCCTTTGGTAGCTATTTTGTTGAGTTTTAAAAACTCTATGTTAGTTTTAGTATCATGGCATT
Organism: Pseudotsuga menziesii; assembly: GCA_001517045.1. Lineage (NCBI taxonomy): Eukaryota > Viridiplantae > Streptophyta > Pinopsida > Pinales > Pinaceae > Pseudotsuga > Pseudotsuga menziesii. The sequence goes on along the minus strand of LPNX010752644.1, from coordinate 85,133 downwards.
ATATTTATTAATTATATATAAATTTGGTACTTCTCTTCATATATATATATATATATATATAAGTTTAAATATATTGAATAGTAATTTGTGATTATCAAATTTAAAAACCTAAAAAATTTAATAAGTTGGACACATCAGAGAGCGTATGAAGATTAACAATTATATCAAGTCATTTTGAACACATCATATATAATTAGATAGTAAATCCAAGAGAATTTTCACATCCAAATGGGTATCTATTAAAGACATAGACATCAAATCATAAAGAGTAGGCTTCAAAGAAGATCTAATCAATTTTACACACACACACACACACACACACATATATATATATATATTACCTAATGTTGAATCAATTACAAGATTATTCATCCAATAAACTATGGTTTTGAGATATTTCTATAAATAATTCATAGTCAAACTTAGATGGTTCAAACCTGAAAATGGTGAAACCCCACCAAATAGAGCTAATTCGAATCATCAAACATTATATCATGGCTAGAATTGATAATAGATTGTTCACAAATTTATGCCTCCAATGTAGTCTTACTTACAAGGTATCAAAAACCTAAAACTAAAAAATGTGGATTATGGGAACTCAAAAACCCTAAAAAACTAATAATATTGAACCTTTTTAAACATTAAAAAGATATAATGGAATTCTAAATTACAGTAAAATAGGTCCATCTTAACTCTATATCCACCATGTAAAACTAAAGTGATGTATTGGATCAAATAACACACCAAAAGATCCAATACATCGCAAGATCGATATAGATCTATTACATCTCCCCCATACATTGTGATGTCTATTATATGATATGTGTGGATCATTGTCATCCCACTTCAATTGCCTTGAATTTTTGTACATATCCATCTTGATCTTACTATTATAATGATCCATTTTGATGACTTCACTACACATTGAGATTACATGATTTTCATATGCTTGACTCTCTAATGGTTTTGGTTCAAAATAACTACTTGATTTCCTTGGAAAACTTTCATAAAGCACTACAATCCAATATTTATCATATCTTAAAGAGGAAATCCACAATCAAAACGATTTCCATTGTTGTACATTAACTTTATTTGAGATGCTATAAACTAGAAAATTACAAAAGTTTTTAAGTAATGAGTCATGTATTCATGGTAGTTTTTGTTGTTATTGCAAAGATTTCTTTGTTTGTTACATTAATAATAATATGTTGTTTATATTTTTATCTTCATAGTTTGATTTCAATTTTCGTTATGTTAATGGCAATATTTTTATTTTGATGTTTATGGATTGATTTCAGTATCCATTATATTAATGACAATATGGTCAAATTTACATTTTGATCTCCATACATATATTTCGTTGTCCATTACATCAAAACATTGTGTTGTTTGCATTGTAATCTTTGTGCAATTTTAGTATTTGTTAAATTAATGACAATATGTTTACATTTTTATCTTCGTTCATATATTTCAATGTTTTAATGTCATTATTTTGCTTACAAAAACTGAACAACAAAGAAGAGACTTGAATAAAGTCAAAACAAATGACAACTGAAAAACAAGAACAAAGAAGACAAAATTCTAAATGACAAAGAGCATATTGATAGAGAAAACAATATTTGACCAACACAGCCATAGTACCAAATGCAAAACTTTAATAAAATGATAATTCTACAAAAATAAGTTTAGATGATATATATTAAATGATTAAATTCATCTCAAACATCTAGATACACATTTGTTGTTCATCTACAAATTTGAGGTGACCTCCTACGACTTCAACCAACATAGATCCGTCTTAGTTTCAAATCTACCATGCATTGAGAGGGATGAAATCCCTCAAGGTGTGAACCCTTCATCCACTTTTACACATTGAAAAGAGTTTGCATCTCGAGGGATTTGGTCCCTTTCAGTGCAAGGCATATCCAAAGTTAATATGGATCTATAATGGTGTTACAACAATCATGTGTCTATTTATTACACTTATGCATGCTCCCAACTTCAGTAATTAAGACAAAATTAAGGAAAAAAATTAAGATCATATTTTTTCTAAATGTAGAAACTTTTGTGAATATTACTAATCCCTAAATTGTCATCCATAAAATGTCTCGTAATGTTTAATGTTTAGTGTTTAAATACAAAGTATCATGTAGAATTTGGGTGAAGATTAAAAAAATGGCAATCCTTTTGAGAAAAATATCAAAATTAATGCATGGATTAAATTTTAACCCTAAAATTTTTCCTATAATAATTATTATTTGTTTGCATTTAAAATTTCCTTAACATTTGTTTCACATGATCGGGACTAACTCATGCATTCACCACAATCTCTACACTCTATTATGAACATGTGTAATGGCTCAATTTTAAAGAAACACTTCATTACTATATGCAACATTTGAATTATCCCATCCATGAATTCAACACAATCTCTACACTCTATTATGAAGATGTCTAATAGCCCAAATTTAGAAAAGCACTTCATTAGTATATGTAACATTTGTTATGACATCCTAACAAACTTGCATGTTCAGAGTGCATGACAAGGACAAGTAATAAACAAAGATATCTCTAAGCTCCTTAATATTTATTAAGAATATTATTATTTCACTCTTGCATGACAAGGACAAATAATAAACAATGATATCTCTAACCTCCTTGATATTTATTAAGAATATTATTATTTCACTCTTGCTTTAATTCAAATGCCTTAGATGTTTCATGCTTAAATATTTGTACTTAATTACTTATATGTTTTAACTTTCATTTTCCATTATCTACCAACCTCTAAAAAAACATATTTGTTTCCAACTTTTGTGTTCTATATGCAATTTTTACTATTCAACAATTTAATATTAACATGGAATTTAGCTAGAAATAGAGGAAAGTCAATATGGTTGTCATAGATTCTTTCTATGTTGGATGGAGGAAAAGTCAATATGGTTGTTCATAGCTTCTTCTTTGTTGATTCATTAATAATGAATAACAATTAAATATTTATTATTAATATATTTTAACAATATGTTTTTATTTAATTTACAAAATTCTCAAAATCAATTTAATGATAAACTTTACATATATGTTTAATATTTGAATATTCTACATTAAAAAAAAACAAAATGCTTTGAAATATTTCATCAACTATATTCACCACAAATCCAAGGGTAATGATTAACCTCTTGCATTCTTTCAGTTAATTTTGCATCAATTCTAAAGTTTAAATTAACAAACTTAAATCAAACAATTTAACTCCAAAAATAAAAATAAAAATTATGATAATAAAAATAATTTTAAAAAGCCATAAAATAAGTTTATTCTGAAAAAAAATAAAGGAAAATCCATATAAATTCTTCAAATACATAAAATTATACTACCTAGATTTAATCTATATAAATTATTCAAATACATAAAATTGTGCCACCTAGGTTTCATTTTACTCCCATCAAAGTATATCTATATACAACTCCAAGAGGAACGCCCAAGAAAACCTAAAATTTTATGCCATTACCCATGCTAAAATCTGAACAGCCATCACAAAACTTGTGTGCCAACCATCAACATGCATTATTCACCACCTTTCGATCCATCCAAACCAAACCATAAATATAAGCATTGAAAATAAGGCAAAATTGCAAGAGATGTTAAAATCATGCAACTTTCATAAAAACAGTGCATTTAATAGCGTTCTGCCCAGAGTCAAATGCATGTTTAAAATCATGCAACTTTCAAAGACCTGTGCACTTAATACCGTTTTGCCCAAAGTCAAATGCATGTTTAAAATACAAGAGATGTTAAAATGATGCTTTTAAAAACAGTAGTGTTGGATAAATTTAGGTATGTACACACAGAACACAAAACACAATACAACCAAGAATAATTGAGTAATACCTGCTTCACAAATCATCAAAAGCAACCCCTGCCATTAAAAATGAGATTGAGAGGACATTCCAGATATGTACTGCATGCTACCCGGTAATTCAGGAGTGAATGAGAGAAGAGGATCACGTGAGAGAGAAGAAAGAAACATATCATTCAAGAGGATCACGTGAGAGAGAGAAAGAAACATAGCATAAGAGAGAGCATACCCTTTAACTCCTAGGGTATAAGAGTAGGGCAGAAATGAAGGGCTAAAGGTCTGGTGGAGATATAGTCTCGAGGAATGGCAATGGACCAACTTGTCTAAGAAGGTTGACCCAGTACTCCATTCCCTGATCCTGATCTGCTAAATTCATGTCTGGCCAGCGATCGTAAATATTGCTTTTGCCTTCCATACTCGTGCCCATGCTATGATCTGCCAGTTCGAGAAATTGTTCCACTGAGAAATTAGTACCCGAGGGTTCCACTTTTACTTTTTTCTGCTGCCCGTTCACTGGTACTGCTGCGCCATTCGAGGAATCTGAGTACGCCACAGCTTGGTCTCCAAGTGTGTTATTTTCTGTTGTTGCTGGCCACAGAGATAACTCATGTCTCCAGAACTCGACGTTGCTGTTTAGCATGGAAGAATCGTATACTAGCTGATTGCCCTCTGGATCCGCCTGTTGCACGACTGCCTTGTCATCTTCTTGAACTTCCCCGCATCCCAAGCTGACGAAATTCTGCTGATTCCCAGCTAAAGGCTTCCAGTTGACCTGATACTCGATAGAATTCGAATCTTCTCCATTGTCATCAAGTATAAACTTTAAGGAATCAGTGTAACTAGACTGAAGCAAACTGGTATAATCTACGGCCAGCGTTTTCTTCTCACCTGTTTTGATATAATCGAAGGGCATCACTGCAGCTCGTTTTTCACTGTTGTTGTGCTCTTTATCCATCGCACTGCAGAGCCCAAACGGAGATGCAGGAACGAGCTCCATTGGTTTCGTTGAGAGGACTCTGGACGAGTCACTCGAATACGAGTAATTATTGCCCGAGCAATCGAGACTATAATAGGCTTCATGCTGATCAGAATTTATCATATTTTGATCATCAGGTGTTTTCTGAATGAGAGGCAAATTATTTGATGCCCCTTGTTCTTGCAGAGCCTTTGTTTCTTGCAAAGGTTGGTGGGGAAGAGACTCATTACTGTTGCCTTCTTTTTTGAAAGCCTTTTTAACTGATTCTGATGTACAGCCATGGCTTTGGAAATGATGATCGTCCTGCTCTGAATGATTGTCCCTGATACTCACAGCGGCGTAACAGCTAGATACATTGTATCCTCTAGGCGCGTGGGTTACTGGGTCTACCCCAATTTGCATGAGGCGCTTTTTCAAATGAGTGTTCCATACATTCTTGATTTCATTGTCTGTTCTTCCAGGGAGATGAGAGGCAATAGCTGACCACCTGAAGGCAAAAGAGCATGGTAAAAATTGTTAAGAAAAAACATAAATGATGAACTAGTCACCATTTCATAGATTTGTAACTTCGCTGAATAGCATGCTTAAACTTTGTTATAAACTAACTCATCGAATCTCTGTAGAATTGCCACTTCTTCAACTATACAAATAAACAAGTTCCTTTGAAGGTCAATTTGGCTAAAACTTAAAAGCTTTCCATTCTATATATATAGCATTGATTTGTTGAAGAATTGATGAAGAAAACAAAATTAAATAAAAAACTAATTTCCAAACCATCAGAATAAGTGAAATGCTATATATTGTCCCAAGCAAAGTAAGTTCATTCATTAAAAACAAAATCAAATCTTTTTTAAACATAGTGAAAACCTTCAAAACAAATAAACATAAGAGTCTAAAATAAATTTGATTCTTCTTTACTTAATACATTACAGACTAAAATGAATCTTTATTATTTTTTATATACACATTCTAAACTCTGCGGAAAAGGAAATTCAGTCTGTGTTAAAACCAGGAATGAATTACTAAGGAAAAATTTAGAAGTTTAAATATTATTTTTACTATATAAATTTTTTGAAATATTATTTTATTTTGTAGAATAAAATAATTTAGTTTGTTTTAAAACTAAGGTATAAAACAAGTAACAAACTTTTGCAAAATGAATGATAAAAGACAATTCAGTTGGTGTAAAATGTAAGCAAGGCTAGAAAACAAGCAACAAGAAGTTCCAAAATGAAATAGCACAAGACAATCATAAGAAGTTCCAAAATGAAATAGCACAAGACAATCATAAGACAAGAGACATTCTATCAAAATGAAGCTAGAAAACAAGTAAGAAAAAGTTCCAAAATGAAGTAGTAAAAGACAAGATCACAAGACAATTCAGTCTATCAAAACAAAGGTAGAAAACAAGTAGCAAAAAGTTCCAAAATGAATAAATGTAACAAGTTCAAAAACAAATTAGTATAACAACAACAAGAATTTGCAAAATGAAATAGCCAAAAACAATTCAGTCTATCAATACAAGGCTGGAAAAAGATATATATGAGACAAATTATTCCATAAAAACAATTTACTTTATAAAAAAATTTAAATAATCTTTTAATATAAAAAATAAAAGTTATATATTTTTTAAATAAAATAAAAAATTGTTTCTTCATATATTTTCATAATTCTATACATTGTAAATAAATATAAATAATATAACTTTTCATAATTTTACAAATTTCAAATAAACATAAATAATATATCTTTTTGAAAATAGAGATTTCCACAATCATTATTTCATATGTTTAGTTTTTCTTAGAAATGAACTCTCTTGAAGTTTTGAAACTTCACAACCTTTTTCTATATTCTATTTTTTCTTAATTTAAATAAAAGTAATTTATCTAAATTCTTTAATAAAAACTTAAATTTTAAAATAATTAAAAAAACATCCATTACATTTTATTTAGCTAAATACTATTTGTATTTATTTTTATATATTCTTAGTAACTATTTTTTTGATAGAACATTGATAGAAAATTGTTGGTATTACTTTATATATTTCAAAAACACTATTTAAAATTTCATAATACTTTTAATAGACACCAGCAACCCAGAAAAATCATAAATTTTAACACATAATGCAATTAAAAAGTACTATATTTTAACACACAGCAATTAGAAAGAACTAAATTTTTATCACATAATGCAATTAGCAAACCCTGGAGAATCTTTTCTATTCAAAGCATTATTATAAACCAGTGAAAACAAAAAACATTGTTGATCAACATGAAACAAGTTAAAACAAAAGGCTATAGAAACAAATGAAAACAGAAAGCTATTGTTATAAAAAACATAAAGAAGTTAAAATATAGAAACAAGTGAAAACAGAAGGCTATTGTTGGTCAACATGAGAAGCCCCTCTCTCATCTTAAAAAAGGAAAAATTATCTACCTTTTCTTATCCAAATGGAGGAATGCAGGTATATTAATTCAACTGCAAAATACAGGCCTATCATGATTATTTGCTCTCTTGCTTTTGGTTTCTTTTGGAGGAATGCCGGTATATTAACTCAACTGCAAAATACAGGCCTATCATAATTATTTGCTCTCTTGCTTTTAGAATGATATCTAGGAATTAATTAACTAAATACCCAATACTAATGTTTTTTTTTTAAATATGGATGGTTTCATAAATTAAGAAAAACACAAAAATAAATGTTTATTTACTTAGAACTAACCAAACCTTTACAAACATTTCTGCTCGATATAACTGTCAAACTAAAATTTGAAAAACAGTACTCCAAAGCGGTGATTAGATAGAGGAGATTAAGGGATTAGATTCCAACCTTCAGTACCCTTCTGAGAATGTTCCAATTTTTTATGTCTTGTAATTCTATCCTTTTCTAAGTTTTCTTGAAGATTTATCAACTCCATGGGCTTTTTTAATTCATGTACTTATTTGCGGGGATTAGATATAGGAGATTAAGGGATTAGATTCCAACCTTCAGTACCCTTCTGAGAATGTTCCTATTTTTTCTTTCTTGTAATTCTATCCTTTTCTAAGTTTTCTTGAAGATTTATCAACTCCATGGGCTTTTTTAATTCATGTACTTATTTCCAGTCTCACTGGCAATTTTTTTTGCTCAGTAGTGTACTTATTTCCAGTCTCACTGGCAATTTTTTTTTGCTCAGAAGTGTACTTATTTCCAGTCTCACTGGCAATTTTTTGGTTCAGAAGTGTACTTATTTCAAGTTCCTCTCGCCATTTTAGCCTCACAAGTAAACAGTATTTTCAAAATCAAATTAAAATTAAAATCTGTGTACATCTTATCAGAATTTTAGTAGTTCGACTTTAAATTATAGCACACGATTTTTTTCCTTGCCATGCCGAGTAATGTTCAGACGCCTGTACAAAGTTTAAGTCGGCATCAAATACTAAAGATGTTTAGGGTTTTTCTACAGATCAGTTTGCTAAACCGCTAAACTCCTAACCATATGTGTTCTTTAACTGTAAAACTGTTAAACTAAGCTGATCCTTCATGTAGAAAAAAAAAACAAACAAAACCGAAAACAAAATTGTTTGTTCTTGGTCCCAGCTACAATTTTGATCATTTTTATGCCCTTGAAAAGCCCATAGTCTAATAATCTTGTCTGCCAGAAGAACAGGTTATAAGATGTTGTTGTAGAGATTTACCGGTTGCCAAGAATTTGATGCAGTTGAATGATAGTCTGCTCTTCCTTGAGACTAAAGTTCCCACGTTTTATGTCGGGTCTGAGATAGTTTGTCCAGCGCAGTCGACAACTCTTCCCGCATCGCATAAGTCCTGCACCACATGAAAAATACGATTCAATTAGTTAATCCTCTGAGATCCATGAAAATATATATCAACACATTATACAGAAACCTAGGGCACAGTATAGATCACCTGCTTGCTTGGGCAATGCACGCCAATTTCCATGGCCATGCTTGTTGATATAAGAGATAAGTATTTGATCTTCTTCAGGTGTCCAGGGTCCCTTTTTTAATCCCATTTCATCACACCAGGGAGCTCGGCCCATACCCTGTCTGTTTATGCAAAAGGGTTTCGGTTATATATCATTTTATGCCGAGCTCAAGAGACGGGTAAATGATGCGAATGAGTTAAAAGCTAGACAAGTTTGGCAGTCCGGAAACTACTAGAAGTTGGTGACTCCAAAGTCAGAGGGTACAAACAGCCTGATTAGATTCCATTAGCGTCGGCCACGAACGTCGTCATTCGTTTTGTGTTTGTCAGTGTTACTAGAGAGTCAAAGGCTCACGTTGTTTTTCTTGTCAATTCACATTTTCACAATGGTCAAGGCTGGATGTGTGACCGGCGGAGATTTCTGCGGGTGACATCATATTTGATGTTTCATTTTCCATTTAATAGAGCACTGGGCCTCATGTCAGTAAATAAGCCTGGTTTGTCCCAATCTGCCTTTGGCAACAGGAACACTGTGACTTCACATTCAATCCCTTGCTTCGTGGTAAAGAGTAGACTCCATTCAGCTCAAGTTACTCGTACCTCCATTACGTTAACACGTGACTCAACGAATATAATCGTCCTTACAAAGGATCCAAATACAACTCCGTACCTAATCACACAAGATTCGCAATTTTACATCTTTCAAGATTACAAACATCTTTGATTTGTAACTATGGCTTCACAAAAAGTTTAGTTGAATTTGGAACAGTGTTGCCTTACTATGGATTGTGTTGTAATGGTTCTTGTTTTGCAAACATCTTTGATTTTTAACTATAGTTTCACAAAAAGTTTAGTTGAATTTGGAACGGTTTTGCCTTAAGCTTTTTAACATGGATTGTGTTGTAATGGTCCTTATTTTGCAAATATCTTTTATTTCTAACTATGGCTTCACAAAAAGTTTAGTTGAATTTGGAACAGTTTTGCCCTAAACTTCTTAACATGGATTGTGTTGTAATGGCCTTTATTTTGCAAACATCCTTGATTTGTAACTATGGCTTCACAAAAAGTTTAGTTGAATTTGGATTGGTCTTGCCCTAAGCTTCTTAACATGGATTGTGTTGTAATGGCTCTTATTTTGCAAACATCTTTGATTTGTAACTATGGCTTCACAAAAAGTTTAGTTGAATTTGGAACAGTTTTGCCTTAAGCTTCTTCACATGGATTGTGTTGTAATGGCCTTTATTTTAAAACTAGAATTAGTTATGTAATGGCCCTTATTTTAAAACTAGAATTAGTTGTGTAATGGCCTCTATTTTAAAACTAGAATTAGTGTTGTAATGGCCCCTATTCTAAAACATAGAATTAAGTTGCATTCAATTTACACTCTCCCCTTGGACTTTCAACAAAGGTTTGTTGTCCTCTTGACTCTACTCTCAATCATATGTGCCTTGCCCATATCATCTTCCATATGAGCCTTGCCCATATCATCTTCGAGGTCAACTTGTTGAACAATGTAGGAGAAAGAGTTGCTCAATGTCTAATTCCTTGTTTTTACATACTTAACATAACATGTGTTGCATGAAACTTCTTTTTGTTCACATCTCCATGTTTCACATCTCAACATGTGTAACATGGCTCTTAGTTGTGTTAATCTATATTCTTCACACCTAAGGTGTTAGGCTTCAAGTAGTTGTGTACTTCTATTTTTTCATGTGTTAAAGTTCTTTATCTTGTTGTTCTATTTGGTGTGTTTGCTTCATTTTTCCTTATTTTAGCATATTTGAACATGACTTTCAATGCCTTTTTATTTGATGGACACCTTTGTTTCTCCCTTCCATTCTTAAACCAATTGTTTCATTCAATGCCATGATTTCTTTCTTGGTTTTAGCATGATTGATTTCCATTAAAATCCTACCACTATCCATCATTGCCATTTTTTGTTTGTAGCAAATTAAATTTCTTTGTACTTCCATTTTTTTCCACATAAAAAAATCATAACTGTTATTTATGTTAAAAAAAAATTACATTTTTCATATGCGTTCATGAAAGGATTTCTTCCAGATAGAAAGAGACTATCCATAAATATATTCCAGGATCTTCACATCTTATATTTTCATAAGTATACTCTTCACTAAACCTCCAAATAAATATTCATGTAACTAATATCATAATACTACCATTCAAATACCTCTATCCAACAATTTCAGAAGTAATGCATATTAAATCATTTTCTTTTTACACTACAGACTATTCTTAAAGAACAATGATTAAAATTTACTTTAAGCAAAACAATCGCTCTCTATGTTCAAAGATCATAATCATTTACAAAAAAGGATCATGAAAATATCATGTACTAATATTACCCACATTTTGAGAGATGTACCAAGAACCTTCCTACATACCCACTCCAAATTTTTTCAGCTCATCTGCCTTATGGTTTCTTTCTCGATAAACATGTTTAATATCCAAATTTCTCAACATGTCATAAAGTCTTTGAGTCTCTTGTAATAAATGAATCAAATGAATATTGTGTATCCTGTTTTGACCTATGATCCATTTAATTATTAATTTGTGAGTCTCAAAAAATCTGTAAATTTTGAACCTCTTTTTCCACGACCAACCAAAGAAGAAGCCTTAAAGCGCTTAGTTCTGCATAATTATTTGTGCCATTTCCAAGCCTTGCTTTAAAGTTGTACCAATGCTTATCAAATATATCGATTAAACCACCAGCACTACATCTCTTCAACTCACCTTTTACAACCCCATCAAAATACCCCCAACGTCTACTTTTGTCAATTTCTTCCTCTATTACTTGTGGAAACTTGATCTTCATGTTTTCCCAAGGATAATAAATGATAATTCCTAAAATTTGCATAGCACATTTAATAGGATGAACAAAAATATCATCAAATCAGATAGAGTTCCTAGCAAGCCAGATTCCCATGCTACTATCAAGGGAAGAGATCTCATAATTTTAAGGTCTTGATTTGAGCTCCAATCCTTTAGACACGATTCCACTGAGTCTCCTTTCCACAAATCTTGCTTGTTTAATTTCTTTTCAATCTCTAACTAGACTTTCCTAATATATGCACATTTCACTGCTACATGGAAATTTGATTCTTCCTCATTTTGACACAAACAGCACCTGCCAAGTCCCTCTCTACCTTTTCTATGTAGAACATCCAAAGTAAGAGCCTTGTTCAATAGGAGAAACCACATAAAGATCTTTGTTTTCATTGGACTTATATTTCCATACAGCTTTCCACCACCAAGTTTGTTCCCTGTTCACCAAATCCTTAATCAAATAATTATATCCTTCTTTTGGATTATATTCTCCTTGGAGGAGTATGACCATACAAGCATATATATGCTTCCACCTAACCAAACATTACTTCTATTTAAGTTTTAAATAAAATATATCCAAGTATTTTTTTCATTACTTGATAGGCCCACTGCATCCACTATTAACCACCCTTGACATCTAAATGATGTAGCTCCAGGATCTACTATGTTGTTTAAATTGAAATATCCTTTGTCCTGTAAGAACTCAATCATATGCATAGGCAATTTAAACCTTGGGTTACATCCCACCCAAGGATCCTCTCCCAAGCGCACCAAAATCCCATCTCCCACCTTCTATGTTAATTTTGTGCAAATAATATCAAATGATTGGATTACTTCCTTATGTTCAATAGATGTATTCCTTCTTGTCTTTGACGTGCTACGGATCCAATCCGGAATAGTACTAGGGAAAATATATTTCCATACAACAATCTGAACCCACAAACCCTCGCCCTTAATCAAATACCAAGCATTTTTGGTGGCCAAGGCTTTTGAGAACAAAGCTGGAATCTTAAAACCCCACCCTCCACTTGCTTTAGGAAGGGCCAAAGATTCCCACTCAATACACATGATACCCTTTTGTTCCTGACTAACAGACCACAAACAATTATAGCATAATCTTCTAATTTTTTCAATGACTTCAGCCAGAATCCAGAAGTTCATCTAGAAAACTAGAACAACCTCTAAGATAGATTTTACCAAAACAACTTTCCCACCTTTTGAAAGCCAATGATGACTCCAATTTTCAATTCTTGCTTCACATTTTGAGATTAACTAGTCCCAATCCATGCTCTTATAAGCAGTCAATTTTAAAAGAAATCCTAAGTATTTAATACCAACTTCAAAAGGAGATACATATAAAGGAAATCGATTATTGATGGATTGTATTTCCCTATCATCTAAACCTATAATTAAGATAGTCGATTTGCCATTGTTTAGCTTCATACCCCAATCCTTACAAAAATCCTTAAGAATATCATGAAGGTTTTTGCAACTCCCTGATCGAACCATCTGAAAATAAAATGATATCATCCACAAAAAATATACGTGTTAAACTTATCGGATCTCGATATTGGATACCTGAAATAACCCCGTTTTGTTTTGTATCGGGTATGGCCCCTCTCGAACCTTCAACAACAATAAGAAAAGGGAGTGGGGTTAATGGGAATCCCTAATGGATACCCCTACTAGGCATAAATAAACTTGAAGCAAACCCATTTATAAGAATAGAAAAAGATACAGAGGCAAGACAACCCATCACCCATGATATGAAAGGTATAGCAAAACCCACATGAGAAAGAACAACCCAAAGATACATCTAACTAACTTTGTAATATGCCTTGGAAAAGTCTATTTTGATCACCACTGCTCGAGATTTATTTTTCTTAATAGTGTGCAAACCTTCCTGTGCGGGTCCTATGGCTTCATGAATGTTACAACTTGGGACGAAACCAAACTGTTCACCAGAATTATAATTACATGGCATTTTCTTTGTTCTGGATGAAATGACTTTACCAATGATTTTGTAGATACCATTACAAAGTGATATCTGTCTAAAGTCCTCAAAAATCGTTGGAGAATCTGACTTAGGTATTAAAGCAACCAAAGTCAAATTGAACACTGTAGGTATTTTTCCACTCTTTCTATACTCTTCAATAATTGAAAGACAATATGGAGCTAGAACATCAAAAAGTCCCTAATAAAATTCCATAGGAATCCCATTTGGACCCGGACTTTTATCTTTCTTAAGGTTAGCCAAAGTGTCTTTAATTTTATTTATGGTTACTTCTTCCATAATCATATCATTGTCTTCCTCTGAAACATTTGATGGAAAAAAATGAGCAATTTCCATAGTCTTTAGAAGAGATGTTTTCTCTTTGGCTTTAAATAAAGATTGGAAGTGTTGAATACCTTCCCTAGAGATATCTTCACTACCTTCAGCTTCATCACCCAGATATGATTTAATATTCCACATTGAATTAATGTTCTTCCTCTAATTTGCATAATAATGAAAAAAAATTGAATTCTCATCTCCACTCGATAACCACACTGCTCTGTTTTTTAATCTAATTTCAACTTCACGGTACTCTAGAATATTTCTTCTACGATCTTCCAATCCAACAATTTCCTCTTTCTTCTCCTTAATGAAATAGCCAAACCCCATTCCATTGTAGATTTCAATCAATTATGATTCATTTTTTTTAATTTCTTTCTCCTCAAATTCTTTCTTCTATACAGACCACTTAAATGGAAGTATTTTATCTTTTTCAAGTTTATGGAAAAATGAGCTAATGGAGTTACATGAGAGTCTAAATCATAAGGGTCCCAGGTCTCTTTCATTAATTTAACAAATCCTTCATCATTTAGCCAATTTGAATTAGATTTAAAAGGACATGGTGGTTTTTTTCTCCCATCTTTTACCTCAAAGATAACAGGAAAATTATCATAATGCCCTCTCATCCCCAGCCATTGTCTGAGCCTAAAATAATTTTCCAGCATATATTCAGAAACCAATAAATGGTCCAACCTTTTATATATAAATTGATTTCCTATTATTTTATTATCCTTTGTAGGCTTCAACTTTAAAGCCTTTCAATATCAATAATCCCCTCCACCTCCAATTTCTGCAAAAAGTAATCCATCAAAGAGTCTGCCTGAGCACATGGAACCCAACTTTTAGACATTCCCAAAGAGAAATTTAGATCTCCACCCAAATCAAGTTCAGTCTCCCAATACAACTTTTAGACAAGAGATTATCCCAAAGAACCTCTCTATACTGATATATACCATTATATTTACAAAATAGAAAGTAGATTCTAATTCCAAGGAATGAAGGAATAATCCTGATGTAGGAGCATTTTGCTGTCTTTAACAAATTTCTAAATTGGTTAGACCATGGGGTCTTGAACTAACCCAAAGAGGGGTTTCACTTGTAAATTCATTGTAAATGATATAGTTTGTGAGTTAATTTAGAAGATTCTAGAAGTGATGAGGTGTGAGTTAGTTAACAAGTCATAGAGTTAGGTGTCCATGAATTATGTAAACATGTCCAAAATTAGTGGCATCATTCAAAGTGGGATCAAAATATTTAGGAGTGTTTCATTAAAAGAGATAGAGGGTGATTTCTATTCTTAGAATAAGTTGCTTAAATCTAGAAATCAAGTGCAGGTTTGTAGGGATTTGTTAAGGAACTAGAGAAGCTCAGTTTTCTAACTATTTGTAAGCCTACGGGGCAATAGTGAATAGGGCAGGAGAGAATGGACAAGTGATGAAAAGTAGGCCAATAGACATAGTAGGTCATGATCTTTGAATTTTTTGTACAATTTACTTTCTTAATGATAAGGATATTCACCAGTGATGGGCGTATTGTTGTCTCTTTTGCAATCTGTATGTAATATGATTGAGAAATTTATGATGAACTAGTGAATAGAGTCCTTTTCTGTGTGAGGAAGGCTTGTAGGGTTTCAGTGCCTGTATGAGCATGAAACTAATATTGGAATTGGGTAGAATCACTGTGTGATTCCAATTCATGGGTAAATGGTTGGGTATAATTATTATATTTGGTTCTAGTTTATACTGGTTTGAGAATGACTTATAGGAAATTCATTCTCTGTAGAAATCCAAAGAAGTCATAGTGGGTGTTCGACTGTGTGACGATGATGCTAGTGACAGAGAGAAAGACCAAAATATCATTCAGGGTTTGGGAAGATGGCAAACAGAGTGTTTTTCCATAAATGCAAGGTCGAAACTACTGAGAAGGCGACTGAAGAAGTTCTATTGTTCTATTATTAAGAGAAGCAAAGTGTTTTGAGTTTAGTACGCAGAGCTGACAAATGGACATGTTAATATTTTGTGTTACGTGGTAAATCTATGAAGAGCATAGATTAAGACACATTTGGAGTACTTTGGAGGAATACTTTGTGTGGATAACAAATCCATAAATCATTATGTTGGAGAAGTGTGGAGAAGATTAGAAGCCATTTTCCTAAAACCGTCATTGAACTTCTAGTTAAATTTATGAAGGAACGAAGACAAATTTGGAAATTCTGCAACTTGGATTTTGTGCAGAACTGAGTTTGTTGTGTGACTCAAGAGAATTTTCCAAGAAATTGTTTGGTTGAAGTGCTATAGGTGGTTTTCCAAACTACGTTTACAAAGTGCGTGAATGGTTGATAGTGAACTAAATGAAATTGACAGAGAGTGAGAATTGATTACATTGAAGAGTGTTGAAGAATGTGTATGAGGCCTGTCATATGAGCAATTTGGGATAACTATGCTAAAAATCCCTTATGGGAGGGATTGAAATCCCATAGTGAGTATAAAAGGGTTGTGAGTCTATTGAATGAGACACAACACCTAGACAAGTCTTCAAATAAATATGTGGAGTCATATTGAGTGTGTGAGAAGACTAGTTAAGGACCCCGTTGAAAGAAAAGATTGGAGCAACAACTATTGTGAGTAGTTATGTGTTACCCTGCCTAAGATAGAGTTGGATTGGTACTGTTATTAGCCTGGGTGGTCATCAAATCCTAAACCAAAATCCATTGACCAAGCATCTTTGAACATCATACATTTACTCCTCCAACAACAATAATACCACCCAATCTACCTTTTGCATCCACACTTTCAAAACTCCACCCCTTCAAAATATTATGAAGATCTCTAACTATACACCCTCCATCACACATCAATTCCTAAAGAAATATAACATCAAGCCTTTGTTCTAATTTTGTTAGACATAGCCATGCTTTGGTTAAGAGTATTTTGTAAAGAGAGTTGTTTTTCAACGTTAGACAATTGGTTATCACAAGTTTATATACTCACTTTCCAATTTCATAAATATACTTGGGCACCATATTTCACATCCATAAAAGAATATTATGATTGTCATGATAAATATTTGAAAGATGAAACATAGCCCTTTCTAAGATCAAACCTTTAGTGACAAGTATCTATTTTGTAATAGGAAGAATCCCTTAGTAGAAGCTTCCTAATATAACTTTTATTTAAATATATTACCAAATATTTGTAATTTTTGAATTATATTTAGTGATCTAGTCTCTAATCGAAATTACTCTGAAAACTCAAAATCATCTTGTAAGTTCTACTTGTGCACCAACACTTAAGTGGCACATATATTCACAACATTTTTCTCAAATTTTTGTATACCCATGTGTTACTCAAACTATCTTGTAAATTGTTCACAACACAACATAATTTTATGTAAAGTCAGAATTGAATTCTTCAATATAGGAATTTTACCAACTTGTTCTTTTCTTCCTTCGATGCGATTATATCAATCGATTTGCCAAAAAAAAAACTTGCAATAGAACATGAGTTTACCATCATGGATAAGTTTATATCTATTATAAGAGTATGTGTTGCTCTTCATCATATCCATAGTCCAAGTATGGCTAACAAAGATAGAAAAACTAAGGTTATTGCTAACAATAAATACTTATAAGAAACTAACATAGAAATTACTATATGATTTATTCATCATCAGAAAGAGAAATTGGATGAGCCTTTGAACCAGATGGCACTACAAAGGTTTCTTTTTCAAATATGACTCTGCATGAAATTTTGGCAATCACGTCCAACTTAGAGTCTTAGTTCTTCAAGTGAGACTAAATATCATCTAGTTGTAATCGATTTTCATTGTTTGTTACATGTTACTCCATCAGTTCCTTTCTCCATTTCAACTCATGATTCACAATATGAACGACCCTCATAACCAAGTTTTTGATGTTATGGTGTCAAGTTGTGTAGTACACTTCCCAAGCCCTTCCACATTACATCATGATGGCTCCATGTTCAAGGTTGTAAATGCTCACATGCTCAATTGGTTGTCCTCCATTGCCACCTGTGCCTTGTGTCCCAACACTTGGGAATAGTTGGTTGCATTGTGTGTGTTAGACAGAATATTGAGCATCCATCAAGGGTGAAAAATTATCATTTTTATTCATATATTGAAGAAAATTTACTTTTTTCTTAACCATTCTATAATCAAATTACTAGTACAAATTTAATGGACATTTTTCTCTTTGTGAAAATAATATTTAATTTTACTCTTTTTTTATTATTATTTTTAACCTCATGCCACCCTCTTAGAGTAGGTTTTATAATGACTACTTGTAATTTCAAGAATGTGAATGAAATATAGAGAAATTTCAACTTAAAATGGGTCTTTCAATCTTAATTCAAATTCTATGTCATTATGTATTAGCCAATGAAATTGCTTTAAAATTCAAATACTTTATAGATCTTAAAGAATTTTTTATTATATAATTTGGGACAGGTGGGACAGGACACTGCCCAAGTTGCAAGAAATTATCTTGGATATTTAAAATGATCCATATATAATATCTAATAGTTAAAATAATTAATATTATAACTAATATATGATAATATTACTAGTCCAATAACTTTAACTAATATCATAACTAATATATAATATATAATAGTAACTAATATCATAATTAATATACCCATCCATCTTTTAGGTAATAGGTGACCAATAAATATTATATTATAGCAATATTAATTAATATTATAATTGAAATATAATAATATTTTATTGTAATTAATATTTTATAATAATGGAACGGCTTCTAATAAATTTAACTAATATATAATATTGAATTAATTTATAATAATAACTAATATCATAACCAATATACCCATCCATCTTTTGGGTAATAAGTGACCAATGTATAATATATAATAGTTTTGGTAATTAACATTATCACTAATATATAATAAATTATATTATAATTAATATTTCATAATAACCATCTAAAGTTGGGTCCAATAACTTTTAACTAATATATTCATCCACCATTTAGGTAATACATGACCGATATATATAATATATAATAGTAATAGTAATGTTGTCACAATCTTAGAGTAACCCGAGTTCATACCAACAAAGTCCAATATATCGACCCGACAAGATTTTACCCATGTTGGCAACACCTACAGAGCATATGAGGTCTCACCTGAGGTACCTATGGGATATGCATGAACCAGGTTTCCATAGTATTG
Source organism: Pseudotsuga menziesii (assembly GCA_001517045.1). Taxonomy (NCBI): domain Eukaryota; kingdom Viridiplantae; phylum Streptophyta; class Pinopsida; order Pinales; family Pinaceae; genus Pseudotsuga; species Pseudotsuga menziesii. The sequence continues at coordinate 65,987 of LPNX010752644.1, read as the reverse complement.
AAAGGGATCTTCACTATACCTGGCATCGACAGAACTAACCCCAATAATTCAGAAACTACGACAATAACATAAAGGAATATCTACGACAATAACCATATTCATAGTAGTAGAATTTATTAAAATTGTGTTGTTGCATTCAATCATTCATCCATAATTATTCATTCATGCATTAGAAAATAACATACAACCATCACATGAAACATCATGCACAATAGACACTAAGATTTAACATGGAAACCCAAGATGGGAAAAATGACAAAACCACTCATTTATTATATAGAGTAGCAACTCGAACGCTTTAAGTTTGTGCATAGAACCTACAAACATTTGTCATCATCTCCATTACATCAGATATGTGCACACAGCTTGCATATCGACCTCATAACTTGCGATTCAACTTAATCTTTGATAGGAACATTACATTACATATACAAAACTTAACGTTCTTTAAAAAATAGGCTAACCTCCAAAATTTCGAGCCATTACATTTTATAGGCTCTATTGGTTGTTTTTACAATCCGTACCCACTACCCAATCCCATGAATGTAAGTGGACAACAATTTTAACCAACTAACCAAACTTTTGATTGGACTTCGTCAAAACAGTTAGTCTTCCTCTATCTTCGCTTGGATCTTTGGACTTGACAACTTTCTTGGCACCCGTAGTAATTTCATTCACACTTTGACCAAAACTCAAAATTGGTACCAAAAAATAGCTAAAACAAACATAGGGCCAATAAGTAATTAATATTTTATAATAATTGTCGAAACTTGTGTCCAATAACTTTTAAATAACATCATAACTAAACTTAATATATAATTAATGCATAATAGAAACTAATATTATAAGTAATATATAATAGTAATTAATATTAAAACTAACATATAATAATATTATATTATAATTAATATATTATAATAATACTACACACCATGAAAAGTTGGGTGAAATAACTTTTAAGATGGAGTTGTGTATTTAATTTTCTATCCCTATTGTCGGTGAAAACACTACATCAAAATTAGTCCTCATAAATTGATTTTAATATAAAATATATATATTTAAGGTAGCTTTGATAAAAGTGAAATAACCCTCGTAGTCTCCATAAAAGTGAAATAGTATAAAAAAATTATAACATGACATTTTTTTATCATTTGCCATAGGATGACCATTTTTCATCCAAATTTCCTCTAATGGGCCTTTCATTATTGAACTCAAAGTTCTTGGATTCATGAAGTAGCTTCATGCATCTTAATGATGCTTTGATTTACGATTGTCTCCCTCAAAGGGGGAGGTCTAGTAGTCTTGTCTTATTCTCTATTATCTAAGGGAACATTTGATTCCTCAAACTATTCTTCTAGATATGCATTAATATGCTTCTTCAACTCGGATGTTGATTGATCTTTTGTATGTCAATAATCTACATCATTCTAAGAAGAATGCTCAAAATATTGTGATTGTTTGATTTTATTTTATTTTCCTTTGTCCCTTTTGGAATAAGGTTGCACTTGCATAAAAGAAACCTAAATATGTTCTGTTTATTTGCAGATCTAACACTAAAACATTATATTTTCATGATCATGAATCTAATCCCATCTAAAATTTTCCTTTTGTGAGATCATCTTGTCAAGTAGACCCTTGTTGATATTGATTTAAGCACATGTCTAGAGACCCAACTTAATTTGCTTAAAGACAATTTTTATGTCATTTCCCAAAGTATTCTCGATATCTTCAAAACTATTAAATGGAAAGAATGTAGAGGAAATTTTGGAAGGTGAACACAAATAAGTATATTTGTAATATACATAGTGTTACGATCAAAATTTGAGAACCATGGGGTAACAAAAAGTCCTTCGGCTTCCCCAAAACCAAGGGCCCTTTGTAAATGTTTTTTGATAATCGACAATGTTGAAAAACTAAACAGTAAGAATGTATTGGAGCATAGATATACCTTATACCACTTCATCGAATTCAAATAGATCCATTGATACAACTTTGATGTGTGAGTCTAGAAACCATTGAATCTGCAAATGACTTGAGATGAAATATGAAATGATAGGAAGTTTGTACCCTTTTCCACGGATACCTCCATCATTGGAACCTCTTCTAATTTCTCCGCTATATACACACTAGGAAAAGGAGAACTCGGAGCAACTAAAAGAGACGAATTGTTTCCATCCACGTCTTTGAAAGAGATACGTTGTGACAATGAAGGTACACCATTACACACCACTCCATGTAGACACATGACCAAGATGACAGATGAGTGTTTGCAAATATTGTAGTCAAACAACAAAGAGTGGTAATGAAGTTGTTTACCTTCAAACAAAGTTTTTTGTTGGTTGGTTCAGTGGAATATAATTTTTATTTTAGATCTACAGTGTAATTGTTGAAGTGCATCCACGTTGAAGGTATTCCCTATGAGAGACTTGAGCATGATTTGAAAACTAACTAAAACATTGAAACCCACATAGATTAAGGCTTCCCAAACAAGTTCTAGACATCATGCATTCCATCCAACACTTGTCGAGTAATAATTTTATTAGACAATTTTCTTGCATGCATTTTGTCAAACACTTGGAAAACATCCTTGTGATGAGAGAGAAGATGGCAAGATGTAGAAAGGGAAAGGGGGTAATCATGCACAACATAGAGGGCATATATAAAGAAAGATTGGAAAATAGGCAACCCTAGACTTGATATTCCACCTCTCTAATGTTACATGTAGTGTACCATTCTTAGTCAATGAAAGATCACAACAATTATAATTGTCCATTTGATCTATATGACTCATAAAAAAAGTTAAAATAACTTTCTTGCATACATTATCATATATCTTAAAAAATAGCTTTTTTCAATGACTAAAAGCCCATATTCCTTTAACTTAAATAAACATATTAAACCCAAAATAGAAAAAACATTTTAGATGCCTATATTTTAGTTACACACATTTATGTAACCCCACATGAAGATTTTAAAATTGTATCAATAAATACTTGATTGATAACTCTTTCTTTATATTAATAAATACTTGATTGATAACCTTAAAAAAATTGTACAAAAATTTTAGGTTTTTAATTTTATTGATTTATTTTAAGGTAATCTTTTGTCCAATAATCATTTTGCATCATTCAAATTTTATTTTTAACTAAAAAAATAGATTCAACTCCCTTAAGTGAAACACTAAATTATACCATTCCATTCTAGCAATGTACATAGCAAAAATCTGCTCTGGAAACAAGTATACCTTGTTGCTCTCCCCAGTAAATATGTAGATTACTTTAAAGCCCAAGGCATTTTTCAAATGCCCTATGAAACCTACACTTGGGGAGAAATCTACTCTATTATTACTTCTGCTCTGGTTGGCCTATGTACTAACACTAAGGTAAATAAATCTATTCAAAAAATGTCTAGATTTCCTGATATCAAATCAATATGTGCTAAGTATGGATTATCAATAGAAGATCTGATTCGCAGGAAAAGAAAGGCCAAGAAAATATTGAAAAGAATCAGGAGTGTCTGAAGACCTCAAAAGAATTCTCAGTTTGGTAAACCTCCTAATAGGTTTCAAAAGAGAGCACATTACAAGAGGGTTCCTAATACCCATTACTATTATCCAAATGATATAAAGCTAAAAACCTTTAAGGCTCAAGAAAAGAAGAAGCTCACTTGTTGGCTCTGTGGGAAACCAGGACACCTCGCAAATAGATTCCCACAAGGAGAGGCATCAAAAAAGACCAAGGGAAAAGATTCCCAAAATAAGGTTCACAGAAATACCGAAAGAGCAATGGCTTCTAGAAACCTTATTCATTGCAACCGATGTGGCTCAGATATGCACATCACTGATGCCTGCTCCAGAAGCCCTTTTATTAAGCAAGAAGAAGTTCATATAGCTCAAGGAAATTTCAGTTCTAGTCCTGAAACTTCTGAATTTGAATATGACATTGATGATTTGTCTGAATTAGAACAGGAAGTTCTATTTATTTCTCAGAACTGTCAATGTTCAAACCCAAATCATTGCTCTTGCATCTCTACAAAAGAATTAGAAATGGATGAAAGCATAGAAGAAACAGAAGAAGAACTCGACAAAAAAATGCCTAAACTAAACGTATGCATGGAATCAAGCAACACAGGAGAAGATGCACAAATGCTTGACCAAATCCAAGCATTACCTGAAGGAGAAATGAAGGCATCCCTCCTTGACTCTTTTCTGAAAACTATGGTGAAGATGACACAAAAATCTCATGATGAAACATCTTCAGGTAAGAAGCCTGTATTTGTTGATGCTTCTTTTGAAAAGAATACCAAATCATTCATAAAGCATAACAGGAATGAAAGATTGCAGGCTCTCACATTGAATGATTTAGGTAAAGAGTTAAATAATTTGAAAAGAGAAGTTTCTGATCTGAAACACAAATTTCAAGGTCTTGAAAGTCGATTTTTGGAAGAAAATGCATACAAAGTCAATCTGTGGGCTCGAGATGAAATCCAAAAACTTAAAAGAGGTGCTCCTTCAGAAGAAAGATCAGAAGAAGAGCACATAAACATAAACATTATTATTTTTGATACTAATAGTCTTGAAGGCCTTAACTCTATGAAAGTTTTGGCTATTGAGCATCAAAAACCTTTGGTACTAATACATTTAAAAATTCAAGATAGAATTTTCAAGCTCAAAGCTATGATTGACTCTGGTGCAGATGTAAATATGATGTATAAAGATCTTATTCTGGCCAAATATTGGAGAAAAACTTCTCATGTCATTACCGGAGTAGGCAATACTCAAATCTCCTTGGGATATAAGATCCCCAAAGCAACATTGTGCTTTGAGAAACATTGTCTGGAAATGAAGTTTTTCCTCTCAGATATTCTGGTTGCCTGTATTCTTGGCACTCCTTTCCTTGCAGCTATCGAACCTTATGGCTCAGCAAGAACTCCAGAAAGAAAAGTTGCATTCTTCATCACTCTACCTAATATAAAAATCAGACAAGGTTCTGCAAAAGCTATCCAAGCAACCAAAGTCGTCCTCCCTTTTGTCTCTTCTCCACAAATTTCAACAATGGTCCAGATTGCCATGACAATCCAGCAGAAAGAGAGAAAGATCCAAGAATTCAAATATTTGAAAGCAGCTATGAGAATAGAAGACCAATTGAAATTGCCACAGGTTCAACAAAAAATTTCACATCTCAGAGAACAATTTGAGACTCAGGTATGTTCTGAAAACCCAAATGCATTTTGGAGAAAAGCTAAGTATTTTATTCATCTTCCCTATAAGGAAGGATATGAGGGAAAACCTTGTAAAAGCAGAGCAATTCCCATGAATGCCAACTTTCAAAAATTATGTGAAGAAGAAATTAAAGGATTGTTATCAAAAGGACTTATCCGACACTCTAAAAATCCTTGGAATTGTTATGGGTTCTATGTAAATAAACACTCTAAACAAATAAGAGGTGTTCCACGACTTGTTGTGAATTACAAGCCTCTGAATAAAGTTCTTGCAGATGACACATACCCAATCCCTCATAAGTCAAGTCTAGTAAACAGAATTACAAGAGCTAAGATATTCTCAAAGTTTGATCTCAAGTCTGGATTTTGGCAAGTAGCCATTAAAGAGGAAGATAAGTTCAAAACAACCTTTAGTGTTCCTGCAGGACATTATGAATGGAATGTCATGCCATTTGGGCTCAAGAATGCTCCTTCCAAATTCCAGAGGGTAATGGATAATGTGCTCAAGCCATACTTTGATTGGCTGATTGTATATATAGATGATATTCTTGTGTTTTTAGATTCAATTGAGCAGCATTTTAAACATCTGGCAACATTGTTAAAAGTTGTCAAAGAAGCCGGTTTGGTCCTATCAAAAAGAAGCTTGAATTATTCCAAACCAAGATCAAGTTTTTAGGGCATGTTATATCCAGTGGAACGTTGATCTTGCAACAACATGCAGTCGAATTTGCTGATAAATTTCCTAACAAAACCCAGCTGCAAAGATTTTCGGGTAGTCTTAACTATGTCAGTCATTTCTACAAATATTGTGCTAAAGATCGAAATATTTTGAATGAAAAGTTGAATAAGGAACCAGTTCCCTGGACCCATGAGCACACCAGAGCCATGCAAAAAATCAAAGCAAGAGTAAAGACTCTACCTATTCTCTATGTCGTAGATGATGATCTACCAAAAATTGTTGAAACTGATGCTAGTAATGAAGGGTGGGGAGCAGTTCTTAAGCAAGTAAGGATCAAAGAAAATAAAAAGAAGTCAGAGGAAATTTTACAATTTTCTTCAGAAGATCCGATTCACACGAAAAGAAAGGCCAAGAAAATATTGAAAAGAATCAGGAGTGTCCAAAGACCTCAAAAGAATTCTCAGTTTGGTAAACCTCCGAATAGGTTTTGAAAGAGAGTACATTACAAGAGGGTTCCTAATACCCATTACTATACTCCAAATGATATAAAGCTGAAAACCTTTAAGGCTCAAGAAAAGCAGAAACTCACTTGTTGGCTCTGTGGGCAACCAGGACACCTCGCAAATAGATGCCCACAAGGAGAGGCATAAAAAAAGACAAGGGGAAAAGATTCCCAAAATAAGGTTCATAGAAATACCGAAAGAGAAATGGCTTCTAGAAACCTTATTCATTGCAACCGATGTGGCTCAAATATGCACATCACTGATGCCTACCCCAGAAGCCCTTTTATTAAGCAAGAAGAAGTTCATATAGCTCAAGGAAATTTCAGTTCTAGTCCTGAAACTTCTGAATTTGAATATGACACTGATGATTTGTCTAAATTAGAATGGGAAGTTCTATTTATTTCTCAGAACTGTCAATGTTCAAACCCAAATCGTTGTTCTTGCAGCTATACAGAAGAATCAGAAACGGATGTAAGCATAGAAGAAACAGAAGAAGAACTCGACAGAAAAATGCTTAAACTAAAAGTCTGCATGGCATCAAGCAACATAGGAGAAGATGCACAAATTTTTGCCCAAATCCAAGCATTACCTGAAGGATAAATGAAGGAATCCCTCCTTGACTCTTTTCTGAAAACTATGATGAAGACGACACAAAAATCTCATGATGAAACGTCTTTAGGTAAGAAGCCTATATTTGTTGATGTTTCTTTTGAAAAGAATACCAAATCATTCATAAAGCATAACTTGAATGAAAGATTGCAGCCTCTCACCTTGAATGATTTAGGTAAAGAGTTAAATAATTTGAAAAGAGAAGTTTTTGATCTGAAACACAAAGTTCAAGGTCTTGAAAGTCAATTTTTGGAAGAAAATGCATACAAAGTTGATCTGTGGGCTCAAGATGAAATCCAGAAACTTAAAAGAGGTGCTCCTTCAGAAGAAGAGCACATAAACAAAAACATTAGTATGTTTGATACTAATAGTCTTGAAGGCCTTAATTCTATGAAAGTTTTGGCTATTGAGCATCAAAAACCTTTGGTACTGATACATTTAAAAATTCAAGATTCAAGATAGAATTTTCAAGCTCAAAGCTATGATTGACTCTGGTGCAGATGTAAATATGATGTATAAAGATCTTATTCCAGCCAAATATTGGAGAAAAACTTCTCATCTTATTACTGGAGTAGGCAATACTCAAATCTCCTTGGGATATGAGATCCCCAAAGCAACATTGTACTTTGAGCAACATTGTCTGGATATGAAGTTTTTCCTCTCATATATTCTGGTTGCATGTATTCTTGGCACTCCTTTCCTTGTAGCTGTTGAACCTTATGGCTTAGCAAGAACTCCAAAAAGAAAATCTGCATTCTTCATCACTCTACCTAATATAAAAATCAGACAAGGTTCTGCAAAAGCTATCTGAGCAACCAAAGTCGTCCTCCCTTTTGTCTCTTCTCCACAAATTTCAACAATGGTCCAGATTGCCATGACAATCCAGCAGAAAGAGAGAAAGATCCAAGAATTGAAATATTTGAAAGTAGCTATGAGAATAGAAGACCAATTGAAATTGCCACAGGTTCAACAAAAAATTTCACATCTCAGAGAAAAATTTGAGACTCAGGTATGTTCTGAAAACCCAACTGCATTTTGGAGAAAAGCTAAGTATTTTATTCAGCTTCCCTATAAGGAAGGATATGAGGGAAAACCTTGTAAAAGAAGAGCAATTCCCATGAATGCCCATTTTCAAAAATTATGTGAAGAAGAAATTAAAGGACTTATCCAACACTTTAAGAGTCCTTGGAATTGTTATGGGTTCTATGTAAATAAACACTCTAAACAAATAAGAGGTGTTCCATGACTTGTTGTGAATTACAAGCCTCTAAATAAATTTCTTCCAGATGACACATACCCAATCCCTCATAAGTCGAGTCTAGTAAACAGAATTGCAGGAGCTAATATATTCTCAAAGTTTGATCTCAAGTCTGGATTTTGGTAAGTAGCCATTAAAGAGGAAGATAAGTTCAAAACAGCCTTTAGTGTTCCTACAGGACATTATGAATGGAATGTCATGCCATTTGGGCTCAAGAATGCTCCTTCCAAATTCCAGAGGGTAATGGATAATGTGCTCAAGCCATACTTTGATTGGCTGATTGTATATATAGATGATATTCTTGTGTTTTTAGATTCAATTGAGTAGCATTTTAAACATCTGGCAACCTTGTTAAAAGTTGTCAAAGAATCCGGTTTGGTCCTATCAAAAAAGAAGCTTGAATTATTCCAAACCAAGATCAAGTTTTTAGGGCATGTTATCTCCAATGGAACGTTGATCTTGCAACAACATGCAGTCGAATTTGCTGATAAATTTCCTGACAAAATCCTTGACAAAACCCAGCTGCAAATATTTTTGGGTAGTCTTAACTATGTTAGTCATTTCTACAAAGACTATGCTAAAGATCGAAAGATTTTGAATGAAAGGTTAAAGAAGGAACCAGTTCCCTGGATTCATGAGCACACCAGAGCCATGCAAAAAATCAAAGCAAGAGTAAAGACTTTGCCTATTCTCTATGTCGCAGATGATGATCTGCCAAAAATTGTTGGAACTGATGCTAGTAATGAAGAGTGGGGAGCAGTTATTAAGCAAGTAAGGATCAAAGAAAATAAAAAGAAGTCAAAAGAAATTTTTCAATTTGCTTCAGGGGTTTGGCAGGATGCAGAGAAAAACTATGCTGCATTAGACATAGAAATCAAGGCTGCACTAAATGTTGTGCAAAAATTTGAAATTTTCTTGATTAACAAAAAAATTGTTTTAAGAACAGATGCTGCTGCCATGAACAAAGTCTTGAACAAAGAAGTTAAAAAGGCCAGTGAGGCCAAGTTCGCAAGATGGCAAGCTTTGTTTTCAAACTTTGAATTTGATATTGAACATATTAAAGGTTCTGAAAATTGTTTTCCTGATTTTTTGAGTAGAGAAAATCTCTTACAGACTGCAGAAAAACAAATATCAAATGAACCTACCTCCTGTTTAATCATAGTCAGTGAGTGGAAAAACAATCAGGAAGAAACCAGAGAAATTCCAGAAAGCATGAGCTGGACCGAATACAAACAACGATGGAGACCAACCTGGCAGCTACGAAGCACTCAAGTGATTGATAGGAACCTACAGCCATGTTCTCTACTCCCACAGCTTGTACCGGAGATTCGATGAAGGCCCACTTCCATAAGTGCTATTCCAAGTTTGATGTATGACAGAGCACTTAGAAAAGTTGCAGATGCATCACAAGCATTGATATATACTTTTCATGATGTCGAATCTATTTGGCAAAAAATTTCTGTCGTTCCCGCAATAGAAAATCAGTACTACTGCATAAATCGTCCATGAAATCTTGAATGGTGGCCAACAGGACATGCAGATCGAATCTTTCCTGGCACTCCTTACAATTATTTAAAATACAAACAGATGTGGTGGGACTTTTTATGCAAGGACAATTCTGACAGGACATGTGTCTCCCTTCTCAAGTTCGGATATTTTAGAACAGCTCTACAGTTTGATATCCCTGATTGGTTCTTAAATTGGTGGAAAACATTTGGCATCAACCGAAGCGCAGTGGACCCATATATCATTGAAAATGAATATGAAGGACATGGTGTTGGACTTAATAAAATAAGAGATCTGCAAGAATCTGAATTCATGGATGAAAAACAAGTGTTTGGTTGCTTTTTGAGTAACCATCACCATTGGTTAGTACATATGAAGATTAAGGTGCAGAATTTACAAGGACAACCTATTATTATCTGCCAGATATACACCAAAATGTGGGACACATTGTATTATGATAACCAGTATGGTTCAATGTACTCTGATTAATATCTTTCAGACCAACTATGGTGTCTGACAGTTTTCGTGGGATTCTGTAAAAATCTCCACTGTGTAACCTTTAGTCTTCTCAATAAGTTTTTCATGGGATTTGATTCTTTAAAAAATATCCACTTTGTTCATAAGCTTTCCGAACGAATCTCTGTAACTCGAAGGACTTCTTCGACTTTTGGTGCAGTTTGACCCACATTACAGAGAATCTACAGAAAAGCCAGTACTAGCTTTATTCCTGTCAAGGACATACATGTCCCAACACTCAGAAAATTAGGATTCTACTTGTCCCCCAAATTTCCTATAAATAAGGGGCAAAGTAAGTCATTTCCATCATCGGAGTTTGGAGGTTAGAGCTCTACAAGTAAGTTAGAATTTGAGTGTGGGAAATGAGCAGAAGGTAGCTTTAGCGCCTTTGAGTTCCCAAGTCTAAGTGTGGGAAATGAGCAGAAGGTAGCTTCGACACCTTTGGGTTCCCTAGTCTGTCAAAGAATCTGTATGCTGGATCTCTTCAGATCTATCCAATGTAATCATTCTATAAATTGCTATCAGGCGTTCTTAATAAAATAAAGTTTTCTTTCTCTTGGCTCTATGTTGTCTAAGATTCATCTGAAGTTCTCTTAGGATCTAAATAGCATAAGAGGTCTGTAATCCCGAAAGGCAGGAGGCCACTAATGGGAGTAGACAAGTGTTGATCCGTTTGAAGGTTCATGTAAGAGTTCGTGTAGGAGTTTATGTAAGAAACAGTTGGAGCCGAGAAATTGTCAAGCTTCGTCTTCATTAAAGGAAGCCACTGGCGAAGGGAGATAAAACCTTCAAAATTGGTATCAGATCCCAGTTCATCAAATTTACCTGGTATGATGGATAGATCTATGTCTTTCAAATATATTAAGCATGCTAAATCTCTAGCATCCACTAGTTCTTCTACTTTGTGAGATATGTTTGAATCTAGTTCTACTAAAACTTTAAATTCTGTTGATCTAGAACTTGTGGAGAAAAATACCCAAGCTTCCTGGAAACTACCTAGTGTTAACCCTAGTCAAGTCTATGCAGATTTAAACATGTTTCATCTTAAAGCTGTTAGTCGTGTTAAAATAAAAGAAGTTATTTATGAAGTACAAGAAAATTGTGATACTACTCAAACTGTTGCACTTCTAGACCCAAAAGAAATTCAAGCTGAAGCTAAACGTCATGGCACTAAGTATCTTCATTTAGGTTGTATTCGAGTAGGCATTAGTGCTTTAACACATAAAGGCTTGAACACTTTTGTTCTATGTACAGTTCGAGATCTTACACACAATAAATTCACAGATTCTTTGATAGGAGGTGTGGTTGCTCCTCTGTCAAATGGCCCTGTCTGGTTCGACTGCTATCCAAATTTCTCAGTCTATTCTTTTGATGAACACCTCGCTGATATTCTCGAAATTCAAATCAAAACCACTGGTTTTGATATGCGCAGTAAATGGACCAATATCTCTATCTAGACCAGAGGATGTTTTTGCCACACTAATACCATGTATCCTGCTGTTCTACATTCTCCTAGCCAATATTCTCAGGCTAGTACTCTGGTACTTACTGATCCCCTGAACTAAAAAATTGAACATCAGACTATTAAATGGGATTAATTATCATTTCCATCTCATTGGGTTTTTGATACTCCCCGCATCCCTAAGCAGCGTGCAATCACTACTGCAAATATCCAGGAAGGATCCTCTTCTGCCATCATCTCCTTCCCTCCATCTGCATCTCCTATTCCTGCACACTGCCTTCATACTTCGTTATAGCCTCTGCTGTCCTCTCTGGGATCTGTCCCCTTTTCTGTCAAATGCCCCGATTGCTCTCAACTTATATCTCTTCATAGCTTAGCAGCCCAACGTGGTGATTGTTCTACTTCAGAGCAAGAAAATACTATCCTATATACACAACATTAAAACCATAATCCTCACAACAATCTTTCTCCACCTACTTTGTCCAAAGAATCTTGCCCTCATCCCAAATGTGCTGATATTAGTTTTCCCCATGATGATCATGTCTTAATGATACATTCCATCCCTGCACTAGAAACTGATGACCCAAGACTCAAAGAAATCTTTAGCTACTGCAGACCTTCTGGTATGCCCAAGTATGGTTTAGGATACATAGAACAAGCCAACATAGTCATCCCTGACTGTTGTTTCAATAATCCTCTACCGGTTGATATCCAAGTGCCTTCTATCCCTGAAATGCATAAATTCTTTTACTCTCATAAAAGGCTGCAAAAAATGGCAAGTAGATAAAGATTGGATGAAGAGAATGATAAATTGGGATCTCTTTTCTCATCCAAATGCAGTAGAATTCAATGCATTAGTTCCCGCAGAACAAAAGCAAATCTTAGCAAAAGAATGGCAATCCTATATGAATAATCAAGATTGTTGGATTTCCTTCTATGAATGGAGAAAAAATATTTCTGAAAAATAGCTAGTCCAAATGATGGACTTTGAAAAGGGAAAAGGAATAGAAATTCCTAAACATAAGTGGAAAAGCATTGATGGGCAACAATTAGAATCCACTTCTACCTTTCCCCCATTCAAAAGTATTCTTCTTCTTTAAGAAGAGAAACAATCTAAAGCTGTCCCTCTAGTTTTGGCTAAAGAAGAATCTCAAATGAGTAACACTGATAGAAGAATACAGGTTGTTTCAGAACAAATAAATTGGACAAATGTTGCTTTAAGAGGAATGGCTGCACATACATTTGTCACAAATGAGTATGCTCGTAAGAGACATATTGACCAGCTACAGGTCACCATGAATGAATTAGTCTCCTCAAATAATTCCCTTTCTCTAAATATTTTGGGAATTAGAACTGAAGTCACAATAATGGCCTCTGAAGCCAAAAATCAGAAATCCAAAACTGGAAGAGTTACAAGACTCTTATTCTGGAATGACCCATAAACTGTTTGAACTTGATGAGAAAACGGAAGATATCAAGTACCAATTCAGAAAAATCCAAGCAGATCTTCCTTCAAAAGATCAACCTGATAGAGAAATCCCCCTCTCTAATCTTTTTACTAGACCAGTTGAAGGAATTTCTAGTGTTTATCATTCAGAAAAGTTTGAAATCAAAGAAAAAATTCCCCTCCATTTTCCTAAAGAAAGCATTGAGGCAGATTATGCCCTTGTTACCCAGCTTGCACTAGAATGGGCTTTGCCTGTTAAAGAAAGCCTGCCATGGAACATGTCTAGGCCCCCAGCTCCAAATTTGTACGGCAAAGGAAAGTTACCTGAAGTACCACAGTTTTTTGAAGAAAGCTACCTAGAGTGGAATATTGATAATATGTCTGTAGGACAAATCAGACAAGTGTTAGACAGAATGTATGTATCATACAGAATTATGTGCATGAAAGGAAAAGGCGAGATAGAAGCATGCAAATGTCTTATACAATGTTTTACTGGTACTCTAGCCAAATGGTGGGAAATAGAATCATCTCCTGCACTTGTGGAAAAAATGGAAAAGGAAGTATTAAGAGATGATGTTGGAGATATAATTTTCCATGAAGAAAGAAAGCCACAAAGTAATATGATCAGTGCTCTTACCACTATGATCCTAGAGCACTGGTGTGGAATAGAGCACGAAATATCTGATAAGCATTCTCTTATTTTAATGAACTCAAAATGTAAGAGTATGGCTAATTATGATGATTTCCACAGGGAATGGATGCAGCGCATCTATGAGGTAGCAAATAGCAAAAATCTGCTCTGGAAACAAGTATACCTTGCTGCTCTCCCCAGTAAATATGTAGACTACTTTAAAGCCCAAGGCATTTTTCAAATGCCCTATGAAACCTACACTTGGGGAGAAATCTACAATGTCAATCATTCCGGCAATGTGCATCTAAGATTTCAACCATTCCAACTAGATTTTATTTTTTATTTTTTTATTAAAAAAATAAATTCTATTCCCTATAATACAAACACCAAATTATAAAAATTCCAACACCAAATTATAAAAATTCCAACTGTTTACATCTCAATTTTCAACAATTCTAATATGATTTCAAAATCTTATGACAAAGTCACTCCTTTTTCACATGTAAACATGCTCGGAAAACCAGCAATACTTTCTCACATTTGTGAATGGTAAACATAGTAAACTGCCCATCATCCTAGCGAGATGAGCTAACCATTCAGGCTATGGCAAAGTCACTTTAAATGCTTGTAGTAACGTATGAATACGATGCAGAGAAATGCGTGCCCATTCAGCAGTCAAGATGACTCTCGGACTTCGCACTATTGAAGCACAATTTACGTGTTGCATCACTACTGCCATATATTAAACAATCGTTACTGCCATATATTAAACAATCGTTTCAATGTACATTTCTGCCTGAAACGTTTCGACAGAGCACCGATTTCGTCCATTAAGGAAGACATGGCAGAGCAAACTTGACAGAGGTAACAACTACAGCATTCAAGATGGTTTACTAGATATCTGAAATTGTTGGTTGCAGTGAGTAATCGCTTCAGTTGTTACGAGTACTTACTATAAAATAACAAGACTACTCACTGTAAGACTGTCACCCTAAATATGATTTTTTATCATCGATTATGACGAAAGCCTCTGGTCAGATGTTGCAGATAAATCCCAGGGACCCAGGCAGAGTTCTGAACAACAACGACGCATCATATAAATAGCTTAACATAGATCTGATCATGTAAGATATGAAGATGTGAACGTATCCTGAAACAAAATTTAAGGTTCTTGGGATCACCAACGGGGTGTTAATCGATCAAGATTAATATTAATGAAAACAATACCAAAACGGTCGTTTTAAATTAGGTCAATATCCTCTTTCTTGTTTTATAAATCTTCACTGGTGTTTCACGATTGACTTTAATGTACACGATCTACACACGACACACGAATAACTCCTGTCTCTGAGGCATATAGAGTGTTTGTACAAATGCATTCAATATAATATAATGGATTGATTGAATCTCATTTCTTCGTGGCACTTTTTTCAACTTGTCAACTTTGAAAAAAATGTCAAAATTCATCCCGGGTCAGGCAATCATGGATAACTGTAAGACTTCACGCGAATGCGTTTGAAGTCAAACTACTAACAATTGCAATCATGGATAACTGTAACCCTTAGCACCAAATGATTATGAATTCATAATACTAAACAATCTCCGCATTGAGGGAACTTCGTCAAAATCCAGCAAGAGAAATCTGATGCGTTTTGAACTATTTAAGCAACTGCTCCTTTAGATGTCATACTCATATTTGCTTTGGATACTGTCAAAATGCTTTCTTGTAATGGAAAATTGTGAATAAATCATATAGTGAATTTCTGATTGAATACACCTTTGGATTTTTCTCTTCACGTTACAATATTTTTTTTAAATCATTCTTTTTGTTTTTGTTTTGGGTTTGTTTTTGTTTAAGTTATAAAAAAATTTTTATAAAATCAATTTTTTTTTTAATATTTATATATAGATTTAATGTTTTCAAATCTACAATTTTAGTTAAAATAAATTAAAATTTTCATACTTACTTTTTTAAATTTTAAAAATATATATATATATTGAATAACATTTTGCATACATCTTTAAAAGATAATAAGAACATGAAAAACATATATAAATCATGGTAAATTGCCACGATATTATTCCACATTTATTAATTTATTCATGTCAAATATACGTACAAATCAAATACAAATACAAAAAATCAAGATGTTTACCCTAGCAAATTATGACTATGTAAACCACAACTAAGTATAAGCATTATAAAGGTCACACATGCTAAGTGCCTCACATCCAACTCCTATGTGCTCAGACATGCTTCGCGCTCAAGCATGCTTAATAGTAATTGTATTTGTATTCTAACATATGCACATGTTCAATGGCTGGTCTACACATGCTCAATTATAATTGTTATTTACACATGCTCAATTATAATTGTTATTTCCATAATTGCTAGTCTACGGCTACTTAATTATAATTGCTATTGACGCTTAATTATAATTGCTATTTCCATTGGATTCTAGTGCATGTATTTTTAGTGTATTGTTGCCTTGCTTCCATTGTTTGCATGTACATAGATCTCATAGAGCTTTTAGATCCTAGAATGTTAAAAACACTTTAATGAGCACGAGGGTTAGGGTTTGAAGGATTCATAGCCGGGGGAGGGTTTGCAGGAACACAGCCATGGCGGCTGTGGCTCTCACGAACGTCACAGTCTTCCTACACACTACAGACTTTGGTTTCACCATTCACTGTCAGCTCGACGTTTTTATTCAGTGAACTCGGTTTTCATGCACGTCGGCTGGTGGATTAAGCACTCTCCCTATTTCTCAGCTGCTTTCACGAGATTTTGCCACCCTATTGACATTGGATGATTGTTGTATGGGCCTTTTGTGGTCTTGTAGGTTGACTTCTCATCCACCTGACGACTAGCCGGCTCAGTGTACATCGCTGAGAGTCACCACCTTGAAGCTTGCAGTCTTCCTCAGAACAACACATTTGGTGGGTGACGGTCTCCTCATTGATGTTGTCTCCCTCAGGAACGTATTAAAGGTATTCTTCTTTGTTACTAGTCTACCTGATAATGATTTATTGCTTTGATGGGTTTAGCGGTTACTTTGACTGATGATTAGGGCTTTGGGTTTTACCTCATGGAGTCCACCCTCTCACGAGGGTTAGTACCAACCATGCTAAAAAAGTGGGAAGTGGTTTTTTTTCTGTTTTCTTCTTCTGTGTATTTGGGTAGACTGTCAACCCTTCATTTTTTAGTTGTTTTTTACTCTTTGGGGTTTCTCATCCAGTCGGGTCGGTCCGTTTTTAGTCTTATCTTGTTCTGGGTGCACTCTATCTCCTTTCTGGCCACTATTTTTTACGGCCCGTCTTCTGGGTCTTAGGGTTTTTTGGCAATGGAGTCGTCGAAACTTTGCCCACCCATCAGTCCTTCTGGGGACTCTACCCGTTCCTCCCGGTTTTCTTTGTGTAGAAAAGTGAAGCAATACAAAGCCCTAGACTCTAAGTGTCGGTATGTCCTAGGCAGAGACGTGATGCTAGATAGAGTTTCGGAACTTTGTCACCGGGCTCTAATAGGTTGAATTGAGTATGTCAATATGAGGAAGGATGAATGGATTTCTTGGGCTACGGTCAATTGGAAGCCCATCCTCAACTACGTCCCGACTATTAGTCTTTTGGCTAATAAGTGGCTAGTTTTCGTGTTCATTGAAGACGAGGATGCATCACGTATACTTAACTCACTCTGGACCATTGAAAACAGTTCCCTGGTCGCTGGCACTGATTCGATGACATTCCAGGTTTGATCCCACGAAGGAAAGGGTCACCAAACGTCACCTCTGGGTACTGTTATCGACCCTTTCATACCCTTTGTGGCATAAGGGCCTCTTGATTGGTTTGGCGAACTCGTTAGGAATATTTGTGGCACTGGAAAAGAACTTTCACCTTCTTTTTGACAAAAGAATGGTGAAAGTATTAGTGGAACTGGATGTTTCTAGAGGGATTTTACCAAAGGTTGAAATTGACTGTGGCAGCTCTATTCATGTCTAGAAACTGGACTATCTGCACATTCCCTTTCGATGCAAGTTTTGTCGAGAAACTGGACACTTAAGGACTAAATGTAACTCTCTCCATTATGGTCAATCCCTTAATCTTGGCTTCTCTGATTCTGATCCTTAGTCGGATTCTTTACTTAATGACTCCATTCCTATTTCCTCGGCCACTCCTTCTCCCCCTGATACATATAACTCCTCCACTATCTTTGGAGACCTCACAAACACGGATCTACAGGTTATTCAAGACCTGGAAAATAGGGCTAGAGCCTCTCTGGCTCAGCCTATTACTGAACCATCGACTTCCTGGGATACTGCTCTTGCCCTAACACTGTCTCTCCATCAGCCCTCTTCCAAACCCCCTAATAAGGACCCTGATTGCTCACTTCCTTCACCTCATTCCCTTGTGGTCCATACACTCAAAGTCAACACAGTGCCCCCTTCCCCCCCCCCACGTTTCACTATGGAGTAGTTTCCCCCCCTACAGCGTGCCCCTTCTCTTATTACCTCAGATATTCCTCAAAGTCCTTTATCTTCACCTTCTTTTTTGGATCCCTCACTCTTGAGATCTCTGGAAATATTTTCGGATAAACCTCCTATATCATCATCCACCTTGCCCTTGGACTCTATCAGGTATAATAACGTTACCATAAGGAAGTCAAGGAAAAATAAGTCCTCGGTGGACTCTACTCCATCTGGTTCCTACACACCACTCTCAACAAGAATAAAAGCTGCTATCAGATCCCATCCTTCTTCTCAGGTTCTTAGAGCATCGTCACCTGCTTCCCAGGTGGATTAATGCGGATTATATCTATGAACATTCGTGGGTTTGGGGGGAAAACCAAAAAAAAATCCCTCACTTTTCTCTTCTCCTCTCTATAAACCTGATATGATTCTCCTTCAAGAAACAATGTGTGATCACTTCACTGCTCTTCTCAATTTCTCCAAGATGAAGCCCGACTGGGAATTTTGTGCCCTAGACTCCTAGGGTATGTCGGGGGGCCTTCTCACTGGCTAGAACCCTCACTTTACTAGATGCAAGGCTTCACATTCCTATGTTGGTATTCTAATTAAAGCTAGGTTTAAAGGTATGGAATCTGTCTTTTCTATTGTGAACTGCTATGGACGCTACACAAATAGGGTTTTCTTTTGGGATAATGTGGTGGTTGGTGGAATACTTGACTATCCCAATCTCATCCTTGTTGGGGACCTAAAATTTACTCTAACTGCTACTGAGACTTGGAGGAGAAAATCTCATCTAGACAATCAAGTCCATTATTTTACTGATCTCTTGGACTTCTCTAATTTGGTGGATCTTGCTCCACTTCACCCTGGACCTACTTGGAGAAATGGCAGACCAGGGATAGATGGGATTAGTAAATGTATTGATAGATTCTTGGCCTTGGTTCATCTTATTCCTATACTGGATAACTTTAAATCTTGGATCCAGCCCTCAAAAATTTCAAACCATTATCCTATTTGCCTTGATTGGAACCTTTCTCCCCTATGCCATCTTTACCCTTTTAAGTTTAATAGGGCTTGGATGATGGAGAAGGATTTCTCCAAGATTGTACACTCTTCTTGGAATACTCAGCTTCCCTCCCCATTGGAGCCTATGTTGGTCTTGACTTACAAACTTAAAAGGATAAAGGAGACAGTCAAGGCCTGGGAAAAGAAAATGAACCAGATCAGAAGCACAGAGGCTAGGGATGTGGATCAGGCCATTCTCTCTCTCCTGTCAATCCACTCTTCGAGTATTCTGTCAATGTATGAGTCAACTCGGATTTCCATTTTAAAGTCTTGGAAGAACTCATTATTGAACCAACAGATATTAACCTGGAAACTTAAAAGTAGAGTTGATTGGATAAATGAAGGGGATGCAAACATGAAATTTTTTCACTCCTATGCCTCGGCTAGGAGGAACTCAAAATCCATTTGGGGTCTTCAAAACTAGCATGGTGAAATGATTGAGGATGTTAACCAACTCAAACACCTTAGTGTTTCACATTTTTTTTATATGTTCTCTGATGACGGGATGAAAAATATAGAAGATCAACTAAAGGTTAGCAGACTGTTTCCCTCTATGGTTCTGGAGGAGGAAAAAAACTCTTTCTTGTCAGAGTTCACACTTACAGAGATTGAGGGTGTTCTTGAGGGCTTCGAAAAGGACAAGAGTCCTGGTCTTGATGGTTGGCCTGTGGAATTTTACTTACATTTTTTTGAGCTCATTGGTCTTGATATTCTGAAGGCTGTCACATAGTCTCGCTCTAAAGGTAGGGTCACCGGTACATTGAATGCTATCTTTATTACACTTATCCCCAAGTGTGACAAGCCCCTATCCTTTTCCAATTTTTGACCGATCTCCCTCTACAATCTAGTTTATAAGGTGATCTCAAAACTTGTTGCAAACAGACTAAAACCTATTCTGGACAAAGCTATCACTTGGAATCAATTTGGTTTCCTCCATAATAGGCAGAGTGTAGAGCCCATTGGCATAACTCAGGAAGTATTGCATACCATTAAAACTGAAAAGAGACATGTTTTTATTCTCAAGCTTGATCTTGTCAAGGCCTTTGATAGGGTTAATTGGAATTTCCTTAGACTGGTTCTTCTACAAATTGGGATTCTTGTCATTCGTGTTAATTGGATTTTGGGCTGCATTGAATCCTGCAATTTTGCAGTTCTTATTAATGGTACTCTCAATTTATTTCCGGGGTCAAGAGGCATTAGACAGGGATTTTCACTCTCCCCTCTAATGTTCATACTGACTATAGAAAGCCTTAGTCTGCTGATTTCTAATGCTCAACGTAATGGACATATAGTAGGTGTTAAAGTTTCTTCCTCCCTGAATCTGACCCATTTGTTANTTTTAGCCCAGTGGGCTATTTTTCCATGTTTTTCTCCCAAAAAACATTCGCCATTTTGCATTTTTTGAAGCCTTGTTTCGCCCAATTTTGATGGGGTAAATTTTGTTCACCCTAAAAATCGCCAAATTATTATATAAACGATATAAAATGCTTGGAAATTTAAATATATTTTGAAAAATATTGCCAATCATTTTATAGTTTCCATTTTAAGAATTGGTAATATTCGCCAACATTTATACACTTTTAAATAAGTATGGTTCCTTAAAATCATCCCTGATTTTTTATTCATTGACGATGTTATTTTTTTGGATTAGGGACTACTGAGGAATGGCAACATTATAAAGGTTTATTAGATCTCCTTTGCTCTGCTACAGGATTGAAAATCAGTGAGGAGAAGTCTTCTTTTCTATACAATGAGATTGATGAGCTCACCAGAGCAAATGTCACAGCCTTACTTCCATACAAAATGGAACCTTTATCCTCAAGGTTCAAGTATTTGGGCTATTACTTGAAACCACTGAGCTATCATGTTAGTAACTGGCGCTGGCTCATTAAGAAATTTGAAAAAAGAATCAACAATTGGACTTATAAGCTATTATCCCTTGGTGGTAGACTGATACTGGTAAAAGCGGTATTGATGGGGCTAGCAACATACTGGCTCACTCTGGCGAGGATGCCCAAATCCATTATGAATTTCTTGAGACGTGCTATATTCAATTTTCTTTGGGGTAAGTCAAATGGTCATCATAGAGGTCACTTAGTGGCATGGCAATAGATATCCAGGCCTTATGATTTAGGTGGATGGAATATTTTGAATCTGGAGTGTTTCAGTCAGGCTCTCAAACTCAAGTGCTTTTGGATGGTATTACAAGGTAATGGTATCTATTATCACATTATAAACTCCAAGTAGCTCAAAAACAGGTCACTAGCAGTTTGGATCTGCACCCAAGTATTCACTGTCATGGGTACTTCTTATATTTGGAATGGATTTATAAGGACATTGTCTTGGATTACTAGTTCCTTAGGCTGGAGAGTGGGGAATGGTAGAGATATTAGGATTGGGGTTGACCCCATTGTTGGTCTTTGTACTAATTTTGTCCTACTCGAGGATCTCAAAACTTATCTGGAGGACTATGGTATTCTGTCTCTTGCTGATGCACATCTTGGGGGTATAGAAGACTACAACCATAAGTATTGGCTTACTGCTGAAGACTTGGATTTGGCTGGTACCTGGAAAGTATTATGGACCAATTATATTGATGGACTTTCACATGGCTGTATCCGCCTGAGTAACAAGTTAGACTCACTGGCTTGGATGTATAATATGAAGACTGGACAGGTCTCAGCTCGGTTGGCATACGATTACATTGCTTCCTGTCATTGCACAGAATTTCCAAAAAATATTATGGTTATAATATGGAAATACAACTTACCTCTAAAAGTGATTTGTTTTGTGTGGCTATGTTTATCCAACCAGATCAATTCTTGGGACAACCTTCAGAAGAAGGAATGGATCAAGCCTAGATATTATTGCCTATGTCATGAGGACGCTAAATCAATTAACCATAATTTTATTGATTGTAAATTTACTAAGGATGCACTAGTGGGAATCAGTGCAGCCCTTCAGCGTAACTTATTATGGAATGAACCAACATTTAGGAAATGTCTGGTAAAATGGACCGAGATGGAGAAAAGATTGAAATATCTCCCACTATTAATGACTTGGCAGATATGGATCTCTCGTAACCGTGCCATATTCGATAACTGCAAACCTTCTATGTAGTTGTCTATTCACACTATTCTAGAATAGCTACATAGATATAAGGTGAAGGATGCTATTAGTTCAAACAGGAGACTAAAGGGATTGGAACCGGTCTATGCTTTCTCTGTAGGCTTCTTTGATGGAGCCTCTGCAAAGAAAATAGGTGGAGTAGGTATACACATCATTCTGAGCAAAGAACATCATTTTCATTTGAAACTTGGATGTGGACAGAGTACCAACACCCGATCCGAACTACTTGCTCTCTGGGTGCTTCTTGTTTTTTCCAAATAGATCAAACTTCCATATTTACATATCAGAGGAGACTCATCTACTGTCATTAATTGGTTTAATGGAAAGGTTGCCTTAGATACTCTGGAGCTTGTAGGATAGTGTCATGAGATCTTGACACTCTGTTCTTACTTTTCCCATCTCGAAACAGCTCATGTCTATAGAGAGTTCAATGTCCAGGTGGACCTCTTATCTAAGGAGGCACTTATTTTACCTTCTGGGATTCTATATTATATGGAATTTATTCATGAGGTTTTCCATTGGCAAGGAAATATTCAGCTCATCTGACTATCTTCTCCTTTGTGTTTCTTTGGGGAATGTTATTTTTTGACACCATCTTTGATGATTTGAGCAACTTTGGAGCTATCCTAGCAGTGTCTCCTTAGATCAGTTGACTGCTCGGATTGGAATCCTGTGGCTGAGCTGTTTTGAGATGGGGAATGGAAATAATTTCTTATTTTCTCCTTCCTCTGACATAGCTCCTTTATGCTATCTATATATTGAAGTAGTGTTTTGAACCGATGTTTGGTTGAGGGCTGGCTCCATATTTTCTATGTATAGGTGTTGTACTAGCTTTTAGGCTTACTGAACACTCTGATGTGAACACCATATATGTATTGGAATGGTGACTGATTACCTGTCCCTAGCTATGGCCTGTTATTGTACTCTTACTGAAGCACAAAGTTTCCTTTGATTCAGATTGAATAACAAGGAAATGCTATTTTTCTCCTGGAAAAAATATTCATGTTTAAAAATAGTTAAAATGTAATTCTTGGTA
The DNA here is from genome assembly GCA_001517045.1 of Pseudotsuga menziesii. Classification (NCBI taxonomy): domain Eukaryota; kingdom Viridiplantae; phylum Streptophyta; class Pinopsida; order Pinales; family Pinaceae; genus Pseudotsuga; species Pseudotsuga menziesii. The sequence continues at coordinate 42,463 of LPNX010752644.1, read as the reverse complement.
TATTAAAAGGTATTAAGGGGATGATGGAGTTTTTAAAACTAGACTAAGAAATACATATTGAGGGTTCATCCAACAATATTTTTGTTATTGAGGGGGTCAATGGGGTTGAACAATCTTTTTGTTATTGAGGGGGTCAATGGGGTTGGGTATGGGAGGAGTGTTAGCAATGCTAGAAGATTTGTATTTGTGATTTTTTTTAATGCAATTGAAGCATCTCATGAAATGGAAAGGTGATATATTTATATCCCTTCTCTTAACAAGTAATAAAACAAACCACAAATTTGATGATCGAGGATTCAAAGATTAAATGGTATTTTAATTCCTATGAATGTGTTCGATGTTTATGGATGAAAACTCTATTCAATAGATGTGAATACATATGTAAAATATTGAGACCAACATGTTAGGGGTAGAAATAATAACGAGTATAAAAATGTTGCAAAAAAAAGATTAGTTACAATATTTGGTAAAAATATGGAGTTGTTTTTTTGGAAACTTGTATTTGGAGGAGGTTTTGAATTTTAAATTTTATATTGTGCGAGGTAGAAATGAAATTAGGTGTATACTTTAATACCACATTAACACACATTATATGCCATAACTTCACTAAGTAGGCACCTCATGAGGCTTTGGCACGAGCTCATATGGTTCATTTACAGGCACACATCATTGGGGGTTGAAAACATCTTATAGTTTAGTCGGGGAACTTGGATTGGCACCACATCATGAGTATGAATGACAATAAAAATACCACAACCCAACATACCAATCATTGCAATTTTAACCTTCATTGTCCAATCCACCTACTTGCAATAAAGAAAAGTCCAAACCTACCTAGAACCATCATGTCCACTCCTTGTCAAAGCTTAAGAATGCACAATGTCCTCCCTACAACCTTAACTCTCTAATCAAATCAGCTATGGGTGAAGTGCACCCACTACTTACCATATTCCACTCATACCACACCATCTAACATGGGAAAAACATTAAGACAATATTTCCCCATGTGTGAAAAATCAAGAACTTGTTCTCACCACCTTCCATTCAAGTATCTCCTACTATCATCGATGCTCATGTCATAGTACCATAGGCTAATGATGGTTCTTGTTTCTTGTATTCTATGTCATCTCGGTCATATTCCTCACATGGTATTCACTATCTTATTGATTCATTGTGCCTTCTCACACCACATGATCATGCACTCACTACTTCCAATAAGACAATATGACCCTAATGCCCAAATCTCACCACCCCCTAGATTTTGGTTGGTCTCCCACTATAAATATCACACCAGGTTTAGCTTAGTTGTTCCCTTGTTGGTCCCCATGTACCCAATTCATAACACCAAATCAACATTGTATAATTTTCCTAGTTGTGGTCATTAATTCTATAAGCTCCTTCATAGTTCCCCAACCCCTTCTATCTGATGGGTGATGCTTTGTATATAATTGTAAGCACATTGCATGACCAATACATGAATGTCACCATGAAGGTTCAATGACATTAGTAGCAAGTGATTACAGTCCCTACCATTCTAGGTTGTAGAGACTAATGGTATTCATTAAGATATCTAGATTTAGAACTTCATGGTCAATAAACCATAGGTCCAACAACAAATTGAGGACATCTAGCATAACAACTAGTTACTGAAAAAAAATCTGGTGACTTCCTTGCTTGAATTAACTTCAGCGTTTCCCTACCAAATTTAGATAGCAACTTTGATTATATAGAGGTCAATGCATAATCTTCTCTGGCACTCATAATGACAACAATTTGGCCTATAATGGTGGCAATTACATTTATAATGTCTGGACCCAAGGCAATGTTCCTCCCACATTCATCTAAGTAGGCCCAACTCAGTTTACAATTACTACACTCCATTACATTTGTGCACATGATAGTGATAGTTTTCTCCCTACTTATGGGTCTAGGATGGTATTCCATGCTCTACATGAGATTGAATGCATAAATCATGCATGTTTACCTTATTTTACTTAGTCAAAACCATGCATAACTCAAAGTACCTCAAGCACCCCTTCTAGATGATGAACATCATCATTCCACTAGTTATGCATGCAATGATGATAGGCCTACCCCACCACTTTTTAGAGGCTTCACAATATAGTGATACCTCTCCCACTACAACTCCATTGGAATTACTTTTCCTATGCAACATTACACCCACATCCTTAGATCAAGGAGAAAATATATGCTTAGAGTATATTGATACATTTTGCAACTCGTCATCCCACTTTTCATCTAGAGTTTTGATCAATGTTGAATTATTATTTAATCATGCAAATTGATACCACTATTAAGATTATTACATCATATGGTCTTTGATTTCATTGAACCTTGTTTGAATTTATACCAACGTTTAATATTTTATTAAGAGTGTTTTGAACTTGGCTGCCAAAATTAGAAGATCAACATGGAGAGAACCAATACTAACACATGGTCAATAATTTTTCCTTTTAGTTGACATTCACGAGGAAAGGATACTGACCTCACTTTCACATGGAAATGTTTTGAGATTGCTCCTATTCTTTTATGAAGAATGGTATGAAACAAGGAAAAAGTAATTTTGATATGAAGATAAGAATGTTTAGCTTCTAGATTGTTCCAACCTTGTTTTAAAGCTAATGATAATGACGACCCTTTCCCAGTGTTGCAACAATTTGAATACACCATTCAAGTTGTTTCAAAAAGAGTTGGGCCTTCCCTTAATACATCTAAGGCATTTCACACCAATGCATGTGAACATACTAATGAGAGAATTGAGGTCCTTGACCCAATGCACACCATAACCATCCCTTTGAAAATGTTACCAACATTTCATAGTGCTAGTGCCAAAAGTAGATAACATGTAAGGACCTTTACTCCCTTCCACATAAACATTATGCAGTAACAATATGTGCCAAGTAGAAGATAGTTTAATGTAGAGTAGTGAAAAACTATAGGATTTCCTATCCATGTGCACACCAATCATGCCACTATACTAGAATCCTTTACACTCTTGCACACCAACAACATCCTTTCCACTCATCCAAAATCATGCTCTTCTATTGGTGTGTATCCTAAAATATGTCACATTTGTAATTACAAACCCCTCAATATTGGCAGAGCACCTATATGATAACAACTCAACACATTCCATCCTAATTAATGTTCTAGACCTTTTCTTCATCCTTGGGTCCTTTGCTTCTCTCGTATAGAATTCACATGGTTATGTTCTCATCCATACCCCTTTTCCATAATATTCAATTCAACCCCATTGATGAATTCCCCATCATGCACTAAATATAAATAATTAATTGATACCCCTTTTGTTCCTTCACAAAACATTTAAATTAGACCACCTTACACTTGCTTGCAATTGAGCACTTAGTATAGTAGTGACTCCCTTCTTCATATTAGTATTCTAACCTACATTCACTAGTTAACAATGCATTGAATAAACATAGGCCAAGTCACTTCAGCATAGTCAAAATACCGTAGATTCCAAAGGACAAACCTTATCACAATTGGTCCCCACATTCCCACATTTTATTCTATGTGCGTAGCTCACTTCAATCCTTCCATTTGAGCACACTTGGTCCACTAAATTATTTTTACCTCTACCTATGCCAATCCATTGAAGGGATTAACTAGGTGTCTAACTCATATATTTTAAGGAGAGCTTCAACACCATTTCAAACTTGGAGGCTTTCTTAGTGCCTCAATGACATAAGACCTATAAACAAGGAATTTATAAGTGTGATTGCTTGAAAAGGTGCTAAATTGTTGCAAAGTTGTAGCTTCTCAAAGGAAGAACAAGATATTCTCTATTACAAGTTTTGCTTGGTTTCAATGAGAAATGCGTTAATCAACTATGCATCAAACTTTAGGCCTTTTGACATGAAACTTTACTCACATATACAGATTAAAATACAATTATTCCATTAACATCCATTATCAATAAATAATGGAAACTACTACATACTAGAAAATAACAAATAATGAGGATAAAGAAGAATATTTTTTCAAGGAAAAGCTTAGGGACTCCCCCCCTCTACCCCCAACTTCCCTTGAATATTTGGATGGAGAAAATCTCAATCGATAGGCACAATAATGGTTGGTAACCTCAAACCAATTGGGTAGATTTGAACATATGATCTTTGGCATCCTTGTTGGAAACACACCTTCGGCCGATGGTTTAATCAATTGGGATAACCATTAGGTCCAAAAGAAGAAGATATATACTATAACATGGAGGTAGATTTTAAAACTTATTTTAGAGTGCTAATATTTTTAGTGACTTAGCTCTGAGGGTTAGCTCAAGTGGTCATGAGCCATATGTGAGATCTCTTCCCCGACGCAGGGGATCTCATGGGTTCGACTCTCTTTGATTCCTTCATTGTGAGGTGCTTGGAACTTAGAACCTTTGACTTTAAATTAGGAACCATCCTTGAAATGAGAGGAAGTGCTAGAGAGAGTCCCTATAAATTATATTCTAAGGAAAAAAATATTTTTAGTGACTTTGAGTGGGTAACCACCAAAACCACTTTGAGGGAGTAACTTCCATATGTGTTTACATAGATTAATATGCCCCCTCCATATATATGATGTCTTATTTAAAGAGTGAAAGGAAGGAAGGAAAGAGCAAGAACATAATGGATGCAAGATAAATAGTGTAGTTTTTACATATCATGGTAACAAAAGAAGAAGATAGAGAAAAAATGTATATACGAAGAAAACGAGAGTAATAATATTTGAAGGTGCGTAACACCTCTGAATGCAAACCCATTGTTGTTGCTATAGATGTTCATGCCCAATTCAATTCACTCGAGATAGAAAACACATGCTTTTACACCCTTTTGGTGGAAGTCTAAACCAAAACCTTTAGCTCACCATGGTCATCGATGTAGCAATGCTCAAATACATACAATGTTGAGTTATTGGTTAAAAATTCTCTATTCCAAGCCAACCTCACCAATGCCATCAATGAAAGAGATGTTTCTAGGTATGTTTTTTTATATGTTAAGATGTAGAGATATCATCATGACATTAGAGTGTTAGTAGACTACTTGGACACACTAGTGAATGATATGGGCATGGAGAAATCTTAGTTGGTTGACACACACACATTTTCCAAAGTACTTAGTGTAGCTTTAAGCTTTGTCCAACCATATTAACCCTAAAATAGTCATTTTGGATGGATAAATCTAGTCCAACAACATGGATAAAAACTTACTAAATATTTCACTATGTCTAAGTGCAATCAAATTATTATTGATACTTTATTACTAACTTTACAAAAGTGGAAGAGAGTAGCTACGCTCCATTGATCCCTTTGATTCTTAAACCAACACATTTATGGCTAACATGGAGACTCTTTTATCTCTCCAGATGTCATAAAAACAATGTAACAAGGCTCCAACTTTTAATGCACCAAGACAATTGCATGCCATGGTTTCAATACTCATTCATTGTTTCATTGTATATCCTTTGTTGCATTCCACCACTTGTTTGCTAACACTACCTAATATTGAACAACCATTGTTCCAACTCTAATGCTCAATCCACAATTTGTCATCTTAATAAACAAATCAATCCATTATTTTGCATGTCTTCTAAGCTAACATATTATTACGATATTTGATATTTCATTATATAATTAATATAAGTTAAATAATAATGAGGATAATTTGTTTGTGATTGCCAAAAACCATTTTATGTAGTTTGAGTACATATTTTTTTATGTTCTTTGTAATTCAAAATAAATTTTTAATTTTAATTTTATTAGCATAATCACTTAACTTGTGTTAGGTGAACACAAATAAGACACACTTCAACTACATGCTATCACTCGCCTTCGTCTAGTTAAATGAGTTTTTTGCTAGGAAGTGCCTTATCCATGCATCAACTAAGACTTATCCATGCATCAACTACCAGTTATAATTGATATTCTTTTTTATTTTATAATTGTTTATTTCGAATTTTGAGCAACTGCCATAAAATAAATCTAGACAATACATTTGTCTTATCCTCAAGCAATCTAGGAAATACATAAGTACTAGTCCACCCAAGTTGTCTTATCTCATAGTCTTTTGCACAGTCTCCGGTCTAGAAATATCTCTGTGCTCTGTCAGGCTCGGTCATGTGATGGGGATTCATCAACAAAGTGGATGAATGACTCTTCCTTGGGCCTGTCTAGTTTGGATGCCCTAGAGTGGAACTCTTTTATTAACAGTCTTATGGAGGTGGACACTTTCTTCAGTGAAGCGGTGGATACTTTAGTTTGGGTGGGCAATAAAGTTGAGGGTTCAATCTCGGCTTGTCTAGCTTATGATTCCCTTTTAAGATCCATCCACATTTCCCAGTCTGTGTGGTGGCATCATATTATCTGGAAACTGCATATCCCGTTGAAGGTAAAGTGCTTTTCATGGCTCGTTATGAATAAGAAAATCCTTACGTGGGACTCTCTCCAGCGTTGGGGTTTCCAGGGCCCTAGAAGATGCACTTTATGTTTGTGTTCTTTGGAATCTTTGGAACACATCTTTTATTTTTGTCCTTGGTTCAGACGTTTGTGGCTGAAACTATGTGATATGCTATCTGTTCAATGGACTTGCAAGTCAGATTATTTCTTGGAATTCATTGTTCAAATTCATGAACATCTGATCATTCCTCTCGAGATGGTTATGATGTGTTTCTGGGAAGTTTGGCGAATGCTTAACTTCCATATTTTCGAGGGGAAGTTCATTGACATGTCTCTCTTAATATGCAAGATCATGTCTTGTTGTTCTGGTTTCTTTCATGTCAAGCATCCGCGGCTGAGGCTTATTGTGTTTCCAGAGATAGATGTGAGTGAATGTATTGGTTACTTTGATGGGGATGAAGTTTGAAAAACAAGGTTGCTGTGGAGCAGGCATGGTCATCAAACTGGATGTAAATCACTTGTTTCTTCTGTGTATGATCGTCGATAAAGGTACCAATACTCGGGCTGAACTCTTAGCATTATGGGGGCTCCTACATTTTGCAAATGTTCGTAATATTGGGTTGAATTTGATCTTAGGTGACTCCCGTGCGATAATTGATTGGGCCATGCATCGTCAGAAACTTCAGTCGCTGGTTCGTGTTCGTGCTCTACTTGATCTCTCCTTGCCTCTGCCATGCCAACATGTTCATCGAGAATTCAACTCCCAAGCGAATAGGCTGTCCAAACATGGGATTGAAATGCCTCCGGGTGTGATTGGCTGGTAGGAGATTTCCCATGGGTTGGTTATTGCAGATGGTTCTTTGTCCTGCTCATGAATCTTGTCATGACTTGGATTATGGTGATAGTTGTTTTGTTGGTTGATTGTGAAAGTTTCTCTTTTTGGCCTGTATGGTGTTTTTTCTGGACCCTTTATGAAGGATGTATGTCCTCTAGTTTATTTTGGACTTTTGATCACCTATTTAGGTGGACTGTGCATTGTCTTGATGGCTTGTGACTCTTGTTGATGACTTTTTGTTGGACTTAGTTATGTTAAGTGATGGTTAGCATATTCTTGAGAAGTTTTTGGGATGCATTCTGCGCAATCTCTCTTTGTATTGACTGTATCAACTATTTTATGACACAGTTTTATCTTAATATAAAGTTGTCCTTCCTTATGAAAAAAAACCATGTAATAAGTGTTTAAAAACATTTATAAAACTTTTAGATAATAATCTATGAATTTCTCAAAGTAAAAACTGATTGCCACTAGCAAAATCAATGTCTTGATTATTTATTTATTCATTGTTAAAAAAAACAGCATTCTCTATTATATTAATAATAGACCTAGCATAATGATCAGTTGGCAAATATCAATCAATCAACCCACACTAAGTTCAAATTCCTATCACTTTCTAATTGGTCAATAGGCTTCACTTGTCTCAAATTCCTTCTAGGTTGTCATATACGTGTGTGCTTGAGAATTTATGGTGTACCTCATTTGCATGGTTAACACGTGATTCAAAAAAGTATTTAAATTAAACTTCCCACATCAAACACACTACCAAGATTTGAAGTTTGACATATTTCAATATTATATTATGTTGTATTTGACATATGCTGATTATTCATTGACGAATGAAGGGAAAATACGTAGCAGAAATTCGTGGGACTATAGAAAGAATTATGAAATGGAATATAGTACAACAAGTCACTTTATTTGTACGCCTTTTTCAAATAAAATTATTCTCAAATTTTCACATGGCAACAAAATTGAATACATTTCTTTCATGTAAAGTTAAATTTCTTTCATGTAAAGTTAAGTTATAATACTATTATTTTATTATTGACCATGCACCAACCTATTAAAAGCATGTACCAACTTATTAAAATTATTATTTACTTGAAAAAGCAAAATAAAAGCATGTACCAACTTATTAAAATTATTATTTACTTGAAAAAGCAAAAGCAAAAGGCTTAGTTTTCAAATGTCCCACATCAACCATGTGCGTATCCTTTTCACCAAAATCTTTTTCACTTTTTAGTTAACAATTGACTTTTGTGTACACAATAGATTGGCATGAATATGCTTTTGTATCACATATGTACAAATTTAATAATATATTATGATGAATATCATTCCCTTACAACTAGACTTTGATGAAAATTCTCAAGCTTCATCCGATTTTGGATAACTACAATGCTTCAAAACAATGTTTAATCAAAACATTAATATTTATATTTTGTTATCAAAACATTAATATTCATATTATGAACCTAAATTTTTCTTAAGATAGAAAATTTAGGAGCAAATTTTTTGTCAATAGGTTAGTTTTTGAGTTTTTTTTTTTGAGTTTTAGTCTTTAATATTGTCTATATTTACATAAAATATGTTATTTTTATCATAATATTCATCAAAATTTACAAGTTTTAATAGTAAATTGTATGTTTCATATTCAATATTCATTTACTAATCTTTAAATATGTTCTTATCAATCCAAAATAATCGCCTAGAATACTACACTTAATACTATGTTTTTCTCAGGGGCAACCCCTACTATCGTACATGGGTCATAGGTGTTGGATAATTGGTTCTTATCCGTTATTTCTCTAATTTGGTTTAAGGCAACCTCAAATTCTACATGGGATTTATGTCTATGATAATTGTCTCTCATCCATGATTTCTCTAAGAGAGTTTCTTTGTCTCAAAGTTGTAAAGATTCGACCAAAGGGGTACTTGTCATTCTAGTACAATGATGGAGGGTAGGGAGATGGTGCATAGAGGCAGCACAATACCTTATTTGTCATTCTAGTATAATGATGGAGGGTAGGGAGATGGGGCATAGAGGTAGCACACCACCTTACTTGTCATTCTAGTACAATGATAAAGGGTAGGGAGATAGGGCATAGAGGTAGCACAACACCTTACTTGTCATTCTAGTACAATTATGGAGGGTAGGGAGATGGGGCATAGAGATAACACAACACGTTTTTATGTGTTCCTTTACTGCGCAACTAACATGATCATGATATCTACATTAATAGCGATAGGGCTTAGGATAGAGTGCCAAAGAGTCGATAGATAGCATAATGCTACTTTCTCATAGTTCAACATACCCCTTGAACTTTTAACATGTAGAGAAAAAGTGTCATTCCCATATTTACCTTTTTGATCTAGGTGGTTGTCAAGGGTCATTTCTTAAAAGGCATTGATACAATTTTCGTAGTGTTCAGGTCTTCAATTGCATTTTTAAGGCCATCCCTTGCATATTTAAAATTCTTGACATGTAAATGAAATGCATATGGATCGATGTGCACGTTTTATTTCCAATGAATTAAAGAAGACCTACTATGGAGAAATGAGTGAAAAGTTATGGTCCTGACAAGACTCTATCTTTTTACATAGAAATCCATTTTGTTTAGATCAATATTACACTCATTGCTAACTTGAACTTAGGGTTAGGGTTCACAAAACACTGTTTTTTAACCTCTCAAATTTTTTTGACATTATTATAAAATGTAGTTTGAACCTCTTGTTATGGTTTTTCCTAGGAATGAGTGTAGTAGACACGTCATTTATCAAATATAACTACCATCATTTTAGTCATTGCACTTGTATAATGTTTTCATCACTATTTAATAATTTAGTAATTGGTTTTAATTATTTACCTCAATTTATTTTTTGTATTAATGCTATCTTTCATTTGTTCCTCAACACAATATAGAGTAGTGGTATCAGAGCACTTTTCTCTTTATTGTTTTTCATTTATGTCCCTTGTCATAAAGTCAAGGTATAGAGATTTGGGCCATGAGTTAACCAAGGTTGATGAATATCTTCCTCACTAGACCATGTGGATTCATATTAAGGAGAAACAAAAAGATAATGAAGGAGGAGAACCTAAGTATCAAGTTGTTGCTCCAAATCCATCAACCAATAAGGAACATGATGATGTATCATTTCCCCTAGATCCTTCAATGATTCCCAAAAATGACATAAGAACCTTTCACAAAAATCAATTCAATATAGGAAAGCTATGCTTCAATGTACAAGTACTTAATTTTGACATCCCTTCGTTTAAAGGAAAGATAGACATAAGATTTGGAGATATGGTTAGATCATCCAAATTGTTATTCCTATATTCATAATTTATTTAACAATGAGAATATTATCTTTGCACTCCTAAATTCCCTTTCCCATGTCAAAAGTTGGTTGGACACTTATTATGTGTAACATTTTGGAACATATGAGAAATAACCAACTTGGTGGGGGGGATTTTTCCAAGGCCATCTAGGATGAGTATTTATGTTTTGGAAACTATGTATATTAGCACATGAGATGGATATTGATTATGTTCCATGGTAGAGCTCAAACCATGTTGGTGTAATTGATGCCTTTCATAGATTACATACAAAATTGTGTATTAGGGAATTTGGGTAACACTTGGTTCTATAATACTATAATGATCGACAAAAAAACATCTAAATAAAATTATAGGTTTTGTACATCTCTTTGTAAGGAGCAAGCAACTAGCTCCCATTTAATTAAGTATAGACTAATTTTAGACCAACCCATCATAAAATTATTATGAATACCAATTTCCAATAATTAAGATATCAAATTCCAATAGTTGAGAGTCACTTTCCAATAACTACTGTATCGGTTTCCAATATATTTTTCATAACATTAAATCAAAGTTTATAACATGATTTCACCCACAATATGAAAACATTAACAAGTTTCCAATTAAACAATTAATATAAATTAATTGTTAACATTTTTTCTATCGTATATACTCTTGATATAGACTATAGATGTAACTTCAAGCATTTTTATGTGCATAGATGATCAAGGATGTCCATAATTTTTCGAACATATATACTATTGCTATAGACTAGGAATGCAACTTCAAACTTTTTTTTTATATTCATAAATAATTAAGGAAGTGCAACATTTTTCTAACACACACACACATATTCATGCAAAACATTTTGATAATAATTTATTGATATATTAAGAAAGTTGCAGCCATTATTGCTACAAGGAATAAAGAAAAAAAATGTATTTGTGTTGTATACCAAGATATGAAAATGCATTCACACAAGATAACACGTTAGATACTAGGAGAAATAATCCACAATCTAATTAATGTAACTTGATCCTTTTATAAAAGGATCTAGTCCTCTTCACTTGTGTCTTCAATGGGGAAACTTCCTATGAGCTATGCTACACTTATAATACTATTATCCACACATCATAAGGAATACTCCATCCATATTTATAAAATCACAATACACTCTAACCTGCTAACTACATAGTGGACATTATTTGGTGAGGTCCCAATGCATTTATTTACTAACATAATGAGTCTTAGTTAATAATAACAACATATTAGACCTAGTCCACTTTACATTGAATAGCCTCCATTATTACTCTAATGGGCCCTCCCCCCCCCCCCCCCCCCCCCCCCCATTCCATCACTTGGCAGGATCATAACACACAATACCTAAAATTACAATCACACAAGATAACACTATAGATTCCAATAATAATCCCACTTTATTAATATAAACTAATTCTTTTATTAAAGGAGGAATCAACTCCTATTCACTTTCCACTTTGAGAAGGAAACCTCCTTATTAGCTAATATCAACATATAAAATTCTCCACGCATCATAAGGATGTATCCATCCTTATTTATAGAGTCACAATACACTCTAACCTAGTAACTACCTAGTGGACCTTCTTTAATGAGGTCCCATCACATTTATTTACTAACACAATGGACCTTATTTAATAATAGCAACATAATAGACCTTATTTAATAATAACAACATAGTGGACCTAGTCTAATTTACATTGAATGCCATCCACTATTACTTTAATGGGCGCTTTGTTCCCCCTCAGTACACCCCTAGGGAGGGTCATAACACTCCATCCTCTCTTAGAAAATTTCTTCCCTTGATGTTTGATGTAAGGTTGTACAAATATAATCCAAGGTCCCATAGATAAATGTTGATTGTCATGCTGAGGCAGGCCAAGGAACTAGGGTCCCATGGACTAGTGTGAGCCACCATGCCGACGTCATCCAACATGATCCATATTAAGTTGGAATCCCATGTACGAGTGCTAATGGCTATGGTGAATTAATTGAAGGGACTCATCCAAAAACCAAGGGGCAATGTCCATGTGCTACAATTGGAAACCATCAATGATATTGAAGCTCTACAAAATGTTGATGTTGTGCATCCTATGCCCATTACGGTCATATGGATCCAAATAAGTATAACCAATCAAAGAAAGTGAATAATCCATAGAGCAGGAAAATAATGGAGCTAAAAGGAATTTCACTACTATAGAAGAAGCATACAAAGGTTATCCTTTCACCCCAAGTTTCTATGCATATGAAAGATAATATTCATAAAAAATATGCTAGTAGTTTCATCCCAAAACGTAGAACTATCCATATACCAATAATCATAATCATCGTCTAAATAATAACATGCATATTTGTCTTGGTTATATGCTTCAATGATGAGAGGAAAATCTCCTCCACTTTAGTGAAAACCTCCTTTAAAGTATTCTAGTGCCTCACCAACAGTTTCCAATTGGATTGCATAGGTTTAAAATTATCCTTCCCATCCCGTAAAAGTTTTTCTACCAATATTTGTTTCTCCCATGGTAGGGGCCCCAACTTTTCCATTCTTCAATGGAGGGTATAATTCACTACAAGGAAAACACCCTCTAGTGGAGGTTTTTAGTGTTACAAGATTGGATAAAATGTCCAAAAAAACCTCTGTTAGAACATTCATTTTCAATAGTAGAGGTTTTTGTGGAAGTTATAATGGATATTCACTATAACTAAAAAACTTAAACGGTTGTAGGTTTTAGCAGATGTCTTTTATCTAGTGCTTTATATTTCTATAATGTGCACTGGTGCATCTTATATAACTCAACCGTACTGATCTGTATAAATAATATAAATGCACTGGTGAGTATATTATAAAAAAACCCCATTATTTCTTATACATAATAGTGACAACATTGGTGCGTACATTCATTTCTAATGCATTGGTCAGTATGCTTTAATGCACACAAACTGATGCATATAATAAACTGTAATAACACCGATGTGATGTCTGGAACGCACCAATGAGACGTACATAATGAATTGGTGCTTCATATAGTTTATTAAAGCACCGTCACATTTGTATATGTAAACTAACCAGTGTAGATGTTGTATTATGTTCACTCTTATAACCAGTGCACATATTTTACCAATATGCATTGATGCATTTAATATATCAATAAGCACCAATGCGTAATTATACCAATGAGCACTGGTGTGTGTGATCTGTAAAGAGTAGTGGTGCATTTATTATGTGAAAGAGAACCAATGGCTAAAATTTGAATAGGTATCATGGAAATGAATAAAGGGAACTGGTTAGTTGAAATAAATAGATTTCTTATGCTACCGTGGTGAATTTAATTAGATTTCTATGCACTCATGTGAATTTATATAGATTTTGTACCTTGTTGTGGTGAATTTTTTCATGCCGCGGATATGCAAGTATATTGTTATTTATTTTATAGATTGTGTATGATGCTGTGGTGAATTTTTGCATGTAGTTGATATGTAAGTATATTTTTTCTCTTTTCTTTTTACAAGTTTTCAATTAACTATTCGAGAAACATATATTTTTATAGTAATATTTTTTTTAATATTTTAACTATTATGTTTTAAAAAGCGTGTTGGGTACACCTTTGTTCATAGTCACAATGTAAAAATAATTCTTATATTTAATCAATAATGTAACATATTATGGCATTAGACAATCCCATAGAAGAGGAAACTCATTTTTTTATATAAAAATAAGAATCCAAAATATGGGACAACATAAAGGTCATTGATAATCAAAATGCCATTTTGATATTGTTACAATTATTGATTACTTATCCTCATCCAATTAGGGTGATATGTACACATTACAAAGAATGTTTGTTTTTCACAGATAAAAATTCCAAAATATACAACTTGTAGTAACAACATTCAACTGTATTGATCATTAATCATCTCTCGAAGTGTTGTTGTCACTTGGGCTACTTCTATGACCCATATCTTCATCATCTTGAGGGGATATTGTTTCTAAGTTATTTGAAATGGTTTGTTCATTAAATTTATTTTGTTCCATATTTTCATGTTCCATCTACAAGCATAAAAATAAAATGTGATGAGTATATAATATACTATAGATAATATATTATACTAACTGTGTAAATGGAAAATTATACTAGTTCAAGGAGTGAATTATAAACTTTACGCATATTTTTGAAACCATTCCTCATGATGATCCTCAATAAATCATTTGTTGGCTCCTCTCTATATTTTGTTTCACGTTAGTTTCATACGACATGACAAAGCATAATTATAATTAATGTTTTCTTATTGTTAGATTAATAATAAAATAAGGGACGTTATAAAAAAAAGATGGCTACTTACAAATTGTTCAATTAACCCTTGATACCCCAACATATATTGAAAACCCTTACTGAATCCAGTGCCAATAAAATGATCGGATGGCTCTTCATCGTATGTTATAATCTATTAAAAAACATCCATGTATGATTTTAAATTAATTATGATATTAATATCACATAACATATGAAATTTACAGCAAACCACAAGTATTCACAAACTTTGTGATCAACCCTTTTTCTCCTTGTCATCCTATATGATGTGTTGAATGAGTGCCATTTTATTTTTGTTTACGATACAACAAAACAATTGAAATTTAGTATTTCATGCAACAATTAAACTCTATGCACATTAAAAATAAAACTATGATTACANTCAGTCTATTTTTATTTACTTCATTGAACTGCTACTAAGGATTTCAGATTCCTTAGTAGGTGCTCATCAGCACAAGCTAGGGTGAAAACCCTAGCTACACATACATTTGATGCATGTTGTTGTTGGGATGGATCCCCCTGCGATGCGACTATGTTCGTTTCTTTGACCATCTCATGGTACACTTGTTTGACATACCTAATGCAATGTATTGGATATCAAACCATTCTTTTGGTAATTTTAGCAACTCCCTGAGAAACAAAAAGTACAATGAAGAAACGATAAATATTTATATTAAAATAAGCATAGGAAAAATATTAACAAAGTATGGTTTGTACTAGTATGTACATAACTAAGAAAAACATTTTTATCGGTAATAACTTTTAAAATATTATTTTTTGTTGTTGTATGTTTTTGCCATAACAAGACTCATTTGTCTCAGTTCCCATTTCTCTAGGTATGCTTCCTATAGTTTAATTATAACCTAATAATTAGAGTCATTGGACTGATTTTCGTACTTTAAATGAAAAGTAGGTCTATATGTTATTTCCACCATATCCATCAAAGTTTTATAAAAATCCCTTCCTCTCTTTAACTTCCAGCACCACTCCAGTTGAACTAATGAAAAAATCATCATCAATTACATTCGTCTTAAATTTTATCTTTTTTAGGGTTTCTTATTTCCTAGATCTCCATCCATACACAACATTCAACAAATTTGAAATCCAAACTTTTAAACATGATAGAAGTTATTCTTGAGAAGTGTTGTTAGTAAGAAGTAAAATAAAAACCTCATGTTAATCACCTGTTGATCCACATAAATCCTTAGTTTGCAATAATTTCTTAAAGTTTTTTTCTCTTCTTCACTCATATTTTGAACAATCTTATATATTTTCCTTAATTTTCTTTTATTTCCATGACACGCATAAACCGATACACATCATTAAAACATACAAATAATTTCAATATATTTATTTCATATTAAAATGACAAAAATCTGACCATGTTATTTTCGTCGGATGTGTTTCTCTCGCTCCCTTTAGTATAATTTTTATTCCGTGATATTTTATAGGCCATATTTTATCAATGAACACCTTGCATAATGAAACACATAAATCATAAAATATTTTATTACACAACAAGTAAATAATTTTAGGTAAAAATGTATTCGAGAAAAACAATTTGCACATTACAGAAATTACACACCGATGCACAATATACGATATAACCTACCGATGCATAACCTTTGTATAATATCCACCGAAAATGATTTTAATTTTTTAAATAAAGAAATTAAAAAGACGTGTATTAGAAATATAATTGCACTCGTGCATCAATTTTGTAAAATGCACACCAATAATTGCGTAGGAAGTTTTGAAAAATTCTGATACACATAGTTGAGATAGGTTGGATTCAAAGAGAAACACATTATGATATTGATCCAAGAGCGACCCCAAGCACCACACACACACACACACAGATATATATGTGTGTGTGTGTTCAAGAATTTAACATTCCCAAAAATCAAACCTTATTTTGAAATATAAAAAAAATAGAAAACAAAAGGAAAGAAAGAATAACCCTAAGGTTTGCAGTGATGAAGATAAATCGAAAGGAAGAAGAAGAAAAAAAGGGTTTGCAACATTGAATGTAACTCTTACATTCTCTATTTTCTTCAAAGAACTTATAAAAATTATGCCATTTTGTAATATTATTGAATGAAAAATTACTTAAAATGTCTCCTCTACAAAGTTGTATGTGTCCATGGCAATCCCTTACTAAATTTCTCTTCAAAGAAATATCTCTCCAAAATATTCCCTAGTAAAGCTCTCTTGCATAAGTCACTCTTCAAATTTTGGTCGAAAAAGGTTTAGGATCGATTATGGTTTTCTTTTATTTATAATCTCACTATTTAAAATTAAATTCCATCCATTTTTTTCATTTGATATTTTGACCAATCGATGATAAACGCGCATGTCATTTTAATTTTTTTTTTAAATATGGATGCCAACGTGCAACTCAAAAAAATATTGCACTAGTGCACTATAATCATACAAGAACACCATATAATCTGTAGTAAAATTCAACATTTATATTTGTATATATTTTTTTGAAATACAGTGCACCGAGTAGTTAATATCACAATGGTGTGTATTCATGACATAAGCACACTAATGACACAACAAGACAAAAAATACAAGTGTAAACTTTGAAAATGAATAGTTTATAGAGTTTTGTCCTTTACGAAGGTGCTTGTAGATGTTTTTATCGGTGTGTGTATATAAATATTACACCGATGCGTATTTGTTGTTATGGCATTATATCGTTCCTATAAATTTTTTGGTGCTCCATTTACGTTATACTGAAATAGAGCATATCTTGTTTCCTAGTTTATTTTTTAAAGAGTGAATACATGTATTGATTGTATTCTTCACTTAATTGCAAGAACACAAAGATAAATATATCAAATGGTCAATTCTTCAAATTCCAGTTGATTTCATATTGTTGAAAGTTTAATATCTTCGTTTCCATCATTAGTAAGTCCATATTTATTTATATTTGATTATATATTTGATTTTAAGTTGTCATTTAAATAATTGTGCATTGCCTTTTGCAAGATCACGATTCTAGATCAAGTTTATATGCACATTATATTCCACTACTCCCAAAAATAATGCAAGGTCTTATATAGATAAACATACCGTAGAAATATGGTAGATGAAAATGGAAGGACACATTATCCCACCAACTATAATATGCCATTATGTAGTAACCATCCTAGAACAATGGTACTTCATTGTGAACCAGATTTCTTTTATGACACCCTAGTAGTATGCTTATTCAAAATGTAAAGGGTTGAAGGTGCACCCTAGGTGAGTCAAATTGTCCCATTATTTTAATGACTTACTACCCAAAGTTGACAATTTAATACCCCCCATTGAGGTCAATGATCCAATAGGTGAATTATAAAAGACATGTAGGAACACTTCCATACTATAATTTGTTGAAAATTTGGATGCCAAATAAACCATGTTTCATCCTCAACTGACCAACCCATCTCCTTATGTTGAGTCAATTGAGAGTTCCGGTGAGCCAATGTATGATATTAATACTACCCAAAACATATCCACAAGGAGATTAAAAAATTTGTATGAGCTAAGAGAAAAAAATTCCAAGTACAGACAAAGGTCAATTTAATTGTTGGAGGGTAGAGATGACTTCTCTATTCCCATCCATTTGCAAAGTAAATACCAAATCAATTACAATCATGCTTTGGATGGAACTTGTCCAGTTTCCCTTCTTATGACTCATGTTGAGACCAAATTCTCCTATATTTGTGGTAACAGTTACATGATCACAAAGTCTAAAATAGATGTTGAAAATATTGGATTTCTTATCCTTTCGCATGTGTTTGTTCCTCCCAAACATTCAGTAGCATAGTATGTCATTTGGTCTTCTTCTTTATAGCCAATCCGATTACTTGAATATTGTCAAATATAAACATAGTATTTCCATATATAGTATGTGCTTGAATTGTTGAGATTCATGAACTTTAATAGGAAGAACCTATTGATGGTCATCCATGCACTCATGGGAACATTATAGGGTTTATAAATAGTTTCATGTGCTCATTATTCAGAGGTTTTTATGAAAAAAAAGGTGTCCATATTTGTTGTTGTTCATGCAATAAATAGTTTTCCTCTTGGTGACGAGTTGTTAATAAACTATAACTTTCGTAGAACACCAAATACTTGTAAAAATTGACTTGCATTGGGGTTTCCTTTAGACGTAAGAAGAAAATAATCGAATAAATTTAGTTTTGGATTTTAAATGGAATTAATTTTGATGTATTTCTTAATTCCAAATTTGTTTTATAAAGTGGTTGATTGCATGCATACTGTTGGAAAAAAAATCTATGCTTCGAATAAATGTTTGGTCAAATGTTTCAACATGAAAAATCCATTCTTTTTACTAATATCATCTATTTAATATTCGCTATTTTTGCAACCAATATTTCGACGAGGGTTAGTTATCTACTCCATCTACCATTGCACCACAATTTGATTTCTAATCAAGAGAAGGTTGTTAAAAGGGTATAACTTGGAGAGAAATAAGAGAAAGCATGGTTTAATCGACAACATATTCAACTCCCACTATGTCCCGAGTCATCAAATCAAAACATATATAGTAACACCAGTTTTTCAAAGGTTGGGGATCAACACAATGATATAGAGGTTGATATATGGATGATTTCTTATGGCATACCTATGCCACGGAGGGAATGTTGTTAAATTAATTCCAACAATATGATCTTAGGAATGATGCTAATATTTTCGATTCCTTCTTCAAAACCCTAAAATTTTCTTCCACCACGCCTCTCTTTGGGCATGGATCAAGGTCTACCCAAATAGGGACAATAGTGTGGTTGTACAACTTGAAAGTAATGTATGGTATGTCAGACGTGTAATTTTTAGGTTACTAACCATCAAGCACCAATTAAATTACCGATGAAAAGAGATAGGTTACACGCTTAGAGATAATGTACATTTATATTTCTCACTGATTGAAAGTTACTAAAAGAAAAAGTATTGTTCGATTTTCCATCTCTCTGTCCCTGTTCCCAGGGATTATGACCCAAGTTCAGTCCCTTCGGCTTAGCACAACAAATCTCGATATATTGGCTCGATAGAGTACAGCTCAACCGACAGCACCTACGACACAGATGTCGTCTCACTTGAGATATCTCTCTTTTATGGGTAGCTGCCAGAACCAGGTTTCCACAGTTGTGTGGGAGGGTGTTTTAGTACCTTGGCTATGTGCCTGTTAGTGGATAAATATACTCAAGTGGACTCAAGCCAGATCTCCCTAGTACAAGTGTATCTATAAAAAATTAAGTACATAATACAATCTACTTTCTAGATCAAATAGAAATGCAAGTTAACAGATAGATCACCTACCTGAGGTTTGCAACTTCTCTTCGCTATTTGTTGATCCAAGCTCCAAAGCTTTCATATCTTGAGCTACAAAACCCTATAGAGCAAGTGGAAACAAGCAAATAGTACATGTGTATCTAAACATGAATTGATCTAATCTAACATTTAAGGAATAAATCTCTAAATATCATCAACACAACAATGTTTATGGAAAGAGATCCGTATTAATGTAATCAAGGAGATACATAGAATTACATAGGAAATAAAATCACAATCTAGCCTTAACACTGCAATCTCCATCCAACAATCCAAGCTAAGAATCCAAAGCAAGATAGTAACTCCAAAAGCATGATATTTTTCTTCCCTAAGGATGATAGAGATCACCTAGAAATTCCACCAGCATAAGAATACCATAGTCCTTCCTCCTTTCACAATGGAGAGAGGGTTCAATCTATAAGGCTAAAGGGATAGAATAGGTTGAGGATTAGGAGGAGGGGCCTAGGGGATATTCCCCATAGGTTAGGGAACCGAATGCCACCTCACCTATAAAGTAGGGATGATCCTCCACCTCATCCACCTTCGAGAAGGGCCTCGAAGCTTCATTTTTTCCCCTCAAAACACCAATAGCACACTTAGCAGTAAGAGAAAGAGTGTCATTGCACCTTGCATGAGGAGAAAGAGTGTCGATGGTGCTCCTTGTATAAAGGGAAAGAGTGTCGGTGCACCTTTCCTTGAGAGAAATAGCGCCATCCCTCCTAGAAGAGGAAAAAGAGCTAGGGGAAACTTCAAACTCAATGCACTTTAGCCAGGGAAACTTTATGGATTAGGAATAAGATTGACACATGGATTAAGATGAAAATATTTCAGTGTAACAGAAATTTCCCTGAAGCATGAAGTTAGAGGAATGCGATAGGTGAATGCTTTGTGAAGTGAAGAAATCGAATGCAAGGATGTTGGCTGGAAGTTGCTGCAGTACAACTGACTCAAGTATCGTATGACTCATAACATGGCTGTTGACCAATACAATGCAGATCCATGGTAGTAGAGATCTAAACGTAGCTCCATGATGAGATAATAACACAACCACAAACAATACAAAGTGGATCCGTGTAATATGACTTAAACAAATTCCATCTCAACTTGGGAAAGATATCAGACAACCCAGGGTCATCAAGTCAAACTCGCAACGATACGAATCTAACCATGTGATTACAAGGTCTTGATGTCAAACATGGTAGAAACCACTTGATTACTAGTCATTAATGTAAAATGTTAACAAGTGCGAGGAAAATCACCATTGATGTCAATGATTCCCAAGGTATCTCAGTACATCCTCCCAAGTGTGAATAAAGGACCTGAAGTCGAACAATCGATAGAATCTTTTAGTTAGAGGTCATTGATGGAAACCTACTGCTAAAAGCGAGGAAACCTACCATTGAGGCATGTAGGCGCAAGGTACTTGAATTGGTTTCTAAGTCCAATTCCTAGATGAGGTGTTGAAGTCAACAGGAATAGACTCATCGACATGAAACATGATCATAGATGTTTTTGGAGAAAACCGAACAATAGAGTGACATACGAAACTGAATCAAAGATGACCAACATGATAGAAGGTAAATTGACTGTAAATAGTGAACATATGAGCAAACTTCTTTTGAACATGGGCATGGCATGACTTGGCAGTATTGAATTTGACGAGACTGGTACCCATCCCCCCAATGAAACTGATGGAGGGAGTATTCTTGGACAAATAAAATGAGGTAAGAAGACTCATGGAATCAGTAGGACTCAAAGACAAACAGATTACCCAAGTACTGAAATGCATATGCAAATGAGTGCAACGTTCAAGAATGACTATGTATGACCGTAAATACAACAAAACAAAAACTCTTCCCTTAATTTCCCCATCACGAAGGATGAGTACCTCTTTTCATTTTTATGATTTTAAAGAGGGTAACAAACACTCGTTGTAGCTCATAAAGCAATGAGTCCATTATCATATGTTTTATGAACCTGAGAAAGGAGGGGTTCATTCCCAAAAAGGGTCCTTCATTGTCTGATTTTATGAGTTCGACGAAAGTAAGCTCATTTGTCGTTTCATGTTTAGAGAGCCTGAAATGACTAATAAGACTCTAGAATGGACTTTTTTGTAAATATAGTCCTCAAGGCCCGAAAAAGTATAAACTTATTCCTAGGAGAAATATTCCAGTCACGATTGGACATAGTATACCTTTTTTGTAAGTAGTACCACCTGGTCTAAAAAAGGGGTAAACTATCACCAAGAAGATGACTCTTCAGGTCCTTTTATGAGCATGAAGAAGAAAAGTTCACTCGGTGATCTTTTCACATTTTAAGAGTCCGAAAAGAGCTTAAAGAGGACTCTATTAGAGTTATTTTTTTCATAATCCAATTTTAATGAGTCTGAAAAACAGTAAAAGTACACTCGATACCTCTTCACTGAGTTTTTAACGAGAACGCTGAAGGTATAAAAGGTACTTGAAACCTTTTTCATGTTTGAATCCAGAGCACAAAAAAGCGATAAAGTAAGCTCAAATCACTTTTCATAGTTTAACTAGAGAACGGAAAATGAAAAGTAAGTTCAACACCATCTTACTGTTTTTAACGAGCTCAAATATCGGTTGAAAGAATGCTCAATCTATCTGCTTCATTTTTTAACAAGCTTGGAACAGAGAAAAAACTATGCCCAAAATTACTCCCATTGATTGGTGATTTCCCAACATGATGTCCAGTAGTTGGTACTTGCCCCTAATATAACTGTCAAGTAACCTAAATCCAACAAAGGGTGGTAGGGGACATCGCCCCCAATATTCATTTTGTCTACTTTACAAGAAGATGAAATGAAAGTTCAGGTATTGAGTCTTGACACAATGGAAGAATCCATTTCATTTTTTAATGAGCTTGACACGAAAAGGGAACTTTTATCAAGGAGAGTTTTGTCTTTTAATGATCTCAAAACCAAGAATAAACACTACTCAAGGGGACCTGCTTCATTTTTACACAAGCTTGAAACAGAAAATAACTATGCTTGAGGACATCCCTTTCATTTTTTAACGAGATTGACATAGAAAGGGAACTATGCTCACAACATCTGTTTCAATTTTTAATGAGCTTGGCACAGAAAGGGAACTATACTCCCAGGCACCTGTTTCATTTTTTAATGAGCTTGATATAGAATGGGAACTATGCTCATAGACAGTTCTTGTCCAACATGATGTCCAAAGGTTGGCGGGTTTCCCCCTTACAGGAGACATGCCCCCAAAGCTTCCTCATGAGGAGAAGAAGCTAAGGTTTTCGAGCGACTGGAATTCATCACGATGTTCAGAGGAAAGAGACATGGAAAGGGAAGGGTAAGGAACCACAAGAACATGCGGGATATTCAGGGAAGTCTAACGACTAGGAGTCATCCAATGATCAGGTTTAACAAAGGAAAGTTGATCAATGGTAACAATTTTCCCTTCATGGGGAAAATACATCACTCAAAAGAGTGTGGACACTACGAATTTCATGGCATAAACATAATCACACCCAAGGAGAAGATTAAAATCTAAGGGACCTTAGACTACTATAACATCAATGTAGACAATTTTCCCTTCTAAAGTGATAGGAAAATGAGGAAGGATTCCTAAAAGCATAGTAGGTCTTTGATTAAAATCCAATATCTGATTGGTGGTTGGTACAAGATGAGGAGAACGTATGGCTTTCCAAGCAGTTGAGGATAGAATACTAACAAAATCCCCTTTGTCAACAATAGTGTGGAGTATACTTTTAGCAACAACTCGCGCAAATATCTAGAAAGGAACACTTGAACGAAGATGAGATTCCATTAGGTTACTCCAGTCAAAGGAAATAACCTCACTAATTGGAGAGGGTTCTGTTGAAAGAGACTAAACTTCCTCTTGTATAGAACAATCAGAACTAACTATGAAGACTTCAATAGATTTGAATTCACTCTCAACTGAAAGAGAGGGAGAAGACAAAGATTATGTCGAAGAGATTGCTTCAACCTTAACATTCTCTGATGAAGGAGTGGGATCGGGTGGAGATGACATCGACTTGACCACTTTAAATTCATTCTCCAAGAAAAGAGTAGGAGGAACTAACTGTTCTTCACTCTCTAAAGCAAGAGTGGGATCAACTAAGTATGGAACTGGATCAACCACTTTATCAACTAATGGAAGGTCAAGGGATAACTTACGATAACCTGTTGGAAGCCATTTATGAGGAACACTAATATCTTCCAACAAATTAGAAGCTTCATCCATGAGAGGACAAAGGTAAGTAAGGTGCATGTCCTTACATAACAAGCAAGGATATCTGGACTTTTGGATCTTATCTACAAAGTCATTGGTTTATGGGGTATCATCAGTATGAAGACCAGAGGCTGATGACATCAGTTGTTGGGAAGCCTCAGACCACACTTATAAAACCTGAGACAAACAATGACAATATTTCAGAAGATGGTCACCCTTGCAAATTCTACAAGGAAACTTAAGTTTACAAGGTTTTCTTGTGGGAAAATCAACAATATCAACACTATTATTAGTGGTTGATGGGTTTCTAGCATGATTATTAGAGGTTGGAGCCGTGACCTTCTACTTAGGTTTCTTCTTCTTAGCCTTCCTTTTCTTCTTCTTCTTACTCTCCTATTTATTAAGATCAAGGTTTTCAACAGGTGAAGAGGAAGATAGGGAAGTTGATTTAGCATTTGAGGAAGAAGGAGAAGGGTTAACATGAGGTCGATGCTCATGGGGTGAAGGACTATGATCTGACACAAAATGTGCATTTGGTATAAACATATTGGAGAATAAACACACAGACAATCCTATAGTCAATCCGGGAAGACTCAAAGTGACCATGAAGTGAGGAACTTCATACGAACTTCACCCTTTCTTCCCAAAATAGTGCACTTCCAATTTAACGGGGCTACAGAACCAACCCACAGAATTACATTTCTTTTAAAATGGAATTTCCTATGACAATTGGCATGAAAACGCTCATTCCTGTGTCTACACAGAGACTGAAACTGATTAACTAAAACACCCTCTTGTGCCTCTTCCCAACTGAAAAGATAATAGACATAAATAGATGATACATTTTTCGACATAGTCATAATTAAAAAAAAATAGGAATAAACTTATATGACCGAGCAAAAGCTTAGATATGAAAGATGATGAACATGCATCAAGCCCAAAATTGCTAGTCCCCCAGCATACCTCACTGCGGAGGGGGAACGGTTGAAGGGGGAGGTTGAGAATCCTTAGCTTGCTCTCCAGTGCAATCCAGAAATTCTCCAGCAATATGGTCAAGAAGGTGAAAGCATGCTGTTAAATTTCCATATGCTTAGCTAAGACATCAGTATTTCATTTCATTTTCATAACAAAAGCATATAAACAGGATCAATGAAAGATAGACAAGCACAACCATACAAAAGGAACACAAAGATTTATCCTGGGAAAACCCTAAAGGAAAAAAAACAGCAAAAGCTTCCTCAATATAGATGTCCCAAAAAGATAAAAGATAAAACCAACAAGGAGATCAAAGCCTGATCCTCCTCCTTCTCCAACTACTTCTCTTCTCCATTAATGCACTACACAAGTGAGAGTGTGTGTCACAAATGAGGAGAGCTACACCTCTATTTATATTCATCCGTTCACTTCAATTAACTCATTTGACATGTAGGCTCGAGTTACACATGTAGGTTCAAGTAACCACACTGGGGTGCTAATGACCCACCTTTACAATTAGAGGGGACAACCTCATGACTCTTATTAGTTCTTCTGATTAGAAGCATCGGGGTACAAGATAATACAAGTGGTTCTCCCGGTAGGACCATCGAGGACCACAAAAGATACATATAGAATATTCTTCGAAGTTACAATATTTCAACACTCCCCCTTAACGAGAAGGGTATTCTACAACAACAACAAAAAGAGTAGGAGAGGACATCATCAACATCATCAGGGTAACACATCTATAAATCATTGGAAGCTTTTCAACATCATGTAGTATTCATCTTCAATCTTTACTCTTCAGCATCATCAGTACTTTGACCACTTCGATCAACAACATCTTCAGCATATTGACTCTTCAATCAGCAACAACATATTCAACACTTTGACCTTTTAATCAGCAACATCTTCAACACTTTGACCTTTCGATCAACAACATCATCTTCAGCACCTTGACCTTTCGATTAGCAACATCATCTTCAACACTTTGACCTTTCGATCAGCAACATCTTCTTCAGCACTTTGGCCTTTCGATCAGCAACATCTTCTTCAGCACTTTGGCCTTTCGATCAGCAACAACATCATCATCATACTCTGATCTTTCGATTAGAATCATCATCAAAACATCATCAAAACATCAAAATCATCATCATCAAAATATCAGCATCAAAATATTATCATCATCATACTCTGATCTTTCAATCAGAATCATCATTATCATCATCCTCTGATCTTTCGATCGAAAACATCATCAACCGAACATCATCATACTCTAACATCAACTCATCATCATATTCTGATCTTTCGATCAGTACGTCATCATCATCATACTTTGATAATACGACATCATCATCATCAAGATCTCATCATCATCACATTCTGATCTTTCGATCAGAAACATCATCATCATCATCGCATTCAGATCTTTCGATCAAAAAACATCATCATCATCAGCAACATCATAATCATAAGCAACTTCTGATCTTCCGATCAGAAAACATCATCATCATCATATTCTGATCTTTCGATCAGAGAACATCATCATCAGCAACTTGTGATCATTCAATCAGAGAAACATCATCATCATCATATTCTGATCTTTTGATCAGAGAACATCATCATCGTCAGCAACAACATCATCATCATATTCTAATCTCTTAATCAGAGAACATCATAATCATTAGAAACTTCTAATCTTTCGATCAGAGAACATCATCATCATCAACAACATTTGATCTTTCGATCAGAAACATCATCATCATCATATTCTGATGTTTCGATCAGAGAACATCATCATCGTCAGCAACATCATCATCATCATATTCTAATCTCTTAATTAGAGAACATCATCATCAGCAGCAACTTCTGATCTTTCGATTAGAGAACATCATCATCATCATCAGCATCTGATCTTTCGATCAGAAACATCATCATCATCATCAAAACATCAACATCATCAAAACATCAACATGATCCTTCCTTTCGGAATTACGGGATTTAGGTCTTTACAGAGTTACCAATGATCCTTCCTTTTGGAATTGCGGGATTTAGGTCTTTACGGAGTTACTAATGATCCTTCCTTTCAGAATTATGGGATTTAGGTCTTTACGGAGTTACTAACGATCCTTCCTTTTGGAATTATGGGATCAACACATTTGTGGAACTCAGACAATCCTTCCTATTGGAATTACGGGATCAACACATCTGTGGAACTTAGACAATCCTTCCTATTGGAATTACGGGATCAATTTAATGATCCTTCCTTTCGGAATTACGAGATTTAGGTCTTTACGGAGTTACTAACGATCCTTCCTTTCGGATTTACGGGATCAACACAGATGTGGAACTCAGACAATCCTTCCTATTGGAATTACGGGATCAACACATATGTGGAACTCAGACAATCCTTCCTATTGGAATTACGGGATCAAGTCAATGATCCTTCCTTTCAGAATTATGGGATTTAGGTCTTTATGGAGTTGCTAAAGATCCTTCCTTTAGGAATTACGGGATCAACACAGATGTGGAACTTAGACTATCCTTCCTATTGGAATTACGGGATCAACACATCTGTGGAACTCAGACAATCCTTCCTATTGGAATTACGGGATCAAGTCAATGATCCTTCCTTTCAGAATTATGGGATTTAGGTCTTTATGGAGTTGCTAAAGATCCTTCCTTTAGGAATTACGGGATCAACACAGATGTGGAACTTAGACTATCCTTCCTATTGGAATTACGGGATCAACACATCTGTGGAACTCAGACAATCCTTCCTATTGGAATTACGGGATCAAGTCAATGATCCTTCCTTTCAGAATTATGGGATTTAGGTCTTTATGGAGTTGCTAAAGATCCTTCCTTTAGGAATTACGGGATCAACACAGATGTGGAACTTAGACTATCCTTCCTATTGGAATTACGGGATCAACACATCTGTGGAACTCAGACAATCCTTCCTATTGGAATTACGGGATCAAGTCAATGATCCTTCCTTTCAGAATTATGGGATTTAGGTCTTTACGGAGTTGCTAAAGATCTTTCCTTTTGGAATTACAGGATCAACACATATGTGGAACTCAGACAATCCTTCCTCTAGGAAATACGAGATCAACACACGTTCTCAAGTACCGAAGTCACCGGATCTATTCTGAACCGAAGTTCAAGGATGATACAATCCTACCACATTCACGGGGACCGAGATCTCTGGATACATTTTGAACCGAGGTTCAGGGATGATGCAATCCTACCACTTTCATGGGGGCCAAGACCTCCGGATACATTTTGAACCGAGGTTCAGGGATGATGTAATCCACCACTTTCACGGGGGCCGAGACCTCTGGATACATTTTGAACCGAGGTTCAGGGATGATGCAATCCACCACATTCACGGGGGCCGAGACCTCTAGATACATTTTGAACTGAAGTTCAAGGATGATGCAATCCCACCACATTCACGAAGACTGAAGTCACCGGATCTATTTTGGACAGATGTCCCGGGATGATACAATCCCTCTTCATTCTCGAGGACCGAGGTCACCGGATCACTTTTGGACAGATGTCCCAGGATGATACAATCCCTCTTAATTCTCGAGGACCGAGGTCACCGGATCAATTTAGGGCAAATGCCCAGGGATGATACAATCCCACTGCAACATCACTACTCCCCCTTTCGAGGAAGGTCTTTCCAAACAACACCAAGCTTGTCTCGAAAGTGTTCAAACTTTACTTGAGATATAGGCTTCATTAGTACATCATCATCCAAACTATCATCATCTACATCTTCAGTATGTGAATACTGAACTATCACCATCTGTATCTCCAGTATGTGAATATTGAAAGCATCATCAGGTCACCATGATCTACATCTACAGTATGTAAATACTGAAACATCATCTATATCTTCAGTATGGGAATACTAAAATCATCATCATCTATATATTCAGTATAGAAATACTGAATCACCATCATCTGTATCTACAGTATGTAAATACTGAAACATCATCATCTGCATCTTTATCTTGAATGTAGAAATACCGGATTTCTATGTGTTACGACGGAACACGGGGTTCTCTGTTATCACAACTCTCATTATCACATAGAATCAATGTAGTATCCATCTCCAGTTCAAAGAGACCTGATATCAGCTTCCGAATCCATATGGCTTCACAACTTAGCAGAGCAATCTGCTATGTATTCTCCTTCAACCATGCTACGAGAAACACTGGACTATTTCCTGCTAAACCATGAACTCATAGCAGACCCCAAACAAAAGCATCTACCTAATGTGCTTTTCATGTCTGAGATACTTCCAGCCCAATCTGCATCTATGTAGCCATACAATCTATACTCATGGCTACCATCATAATATAAACCAAAGTCTATAGTCCCTTTCAGATATCTCATCACATGTTTTGCAGTTACTAGGTGAACCCATCTTGGTTGAACAAGATATTGACTTAAGGTGTTCACAACAAAACAAATGTCTGGTCTAGTATTTGTTAAGTACATTAATGACCCAATGATCTGTCTGTAATGAGTCTGTTACGGAGAGAAATTCCTATGGCTTGGGGTACCACAACAGACAGCTAGACTCCAGAAATCAATCTTTCCCGATATGCAATAGAAATAAAATATCTAACACTAAAGGATCGAACCTCGTACCTTATTTCGGACGGCTAAAGTAGATCCCCGTTGAGCTTTCCAATCTTCAGCTTGAATTGCTATAGCACGTCCTCAACAACAAGTAAACAATACAAGCATACTATATTTCATGGTGTTAGATCTATTCTAGCATATATAATCAATAATGTATAAGCATTTGACATATTCCAATGGATACAATATTCATTCAAATACACATTACTGGACAGGAAAAGATATTTCTATTAATATGAATCAGAGATTACAAGTGACAACCTCTAACGGCACGTCTGCGAACCCAGAGAAACTGAATCCCCCACTTGGGCCTCCACCACCTCAATCCTCCATCACTCAGATAGCAAGCTCACTAGCAAAAGGCAAGCTTGAGAAGAACACAACATTGCTCCAAGGGACAAAGGGATGCAAAATCAAGCATAAGTTCTGGCAACAATGGACTATAGTTTCGTTATTCTCAATTCTCTCTTATGCTTTCAATGTCTCAATGAGTTCCTTATATAGCTTTTCAAAGGGATACTGAAAGGTCGAATCCATGCGATCTCAAGGAATATGGAAGGCCAGGAGTCATGTGATTCAGATCCAAGTCAAGGAACGCTCCAAAAGGATTTGGATTATGTACGCATCCCGATGTACGCGACTATAGAGGGAATATCCGCGTATGTACGCGATTATCGGGGAAAAAGCCGTGTATATCACTTTTCTTATGTTTTTAGGGATGGTCAAGGATACATCAAAAGACAAAAAGTGGTCCATAGGGGCTAATGAGTCTGCAGCGGGACAGGGGAAGGCCATACAATGTGTGATTCACCTAGTGTGGTGAAATCCACTATAACAGAGTCATATCCACTAACTCTGATGAGTCATCAGCTAACAACTTCAAGTTGGAGTCCATGGGTGTGGCCATGACTTTGAATTCCAACATATTGAATCTCTTCAATATCTATACCACATACTTTCCCTGGTTGAGAAATATTTCTTCTAAACTTTTCCATACTTCCAGACCTAGGAAATAATGCATTAACCCAAGGTCTTTCATCTCAAATTATTCTGCTAGTTTCTTCTTGCTTTCCATGACCTGTATCTCATTTCCTGTCAAGGATAAGTCATCCACATATAATAACAGGATGACAAGTTCATCTTCTACAACCTTGAGATAAAGGTTAGATTAGCTTTACTTTTGGTAAAGTCTCGATCCAGCAGGAAGTTGTCCATCATGTCGTACCATGTCCAACTTAGATATTTTCTGTAGTCACTCCCCCTGAAGTGGAGTATCATCTTCCCTCTTCATTCTGTACAGGTGGCTCTATGCTTGATATATACTTGTCAATAGAGTATGTCATGTCATAGTCTATTCTTTCTGAGGCAAATCATGAACCTTTGCTTTGTACACTTGTTCTTGTAGATCCATATGGAAGATACTACGTACTTCCTTTTATGTCTTGAAATCATATCGTATACATCATTCCCCATGATCAACTGTTATTCTTTGATCATAGCATTCTTTTCTTCATCTTGAGTTATCTCTTATACCCATGGTGGTCTTCATCCTTCGAGGTGGATCTACCGCTCTCTAAAGCTCTTTCTTTCGTCATGGTGTCTCTGACCCTAGGAGCTTCAG
>LPNX010752637.1:9619-28689 GCA_001517045.1 Pseudotsuga menziesii | reverse complement strand
GTGAAGAGGTTAAAACATCCACTCTACAAGATCTCCAAGAACTCAACATCATTATTTGTCCATTACTGTAAAGGCATTGTACTAGAATATTTGCCTGGAGTTGTTGATTTCACGGTGAAGTTGAACGTAAATGATAAACAGAGAGGAGCACTAAGAAAGCTACAACACTTTGTAGTAAATCGAATGAGTAGAAATATAATGTCTGGAGCAGTCTGCATACATCCTTCACTTGAATGATTTTAGTTCTTGGCAATCCTAAAATCATTCAAGTGAAGGATGTATGCAGACTACTGCAATATCATGATTAAATCATGAGGTGCTTAGTGGACTAGAAATTGGGTTAGGTAATACTTTGTCATTAATGGACAATCATGAATCTTATGGTTTATGCTTTGGGTCTTGAAGCAAGTACTAGGTATTTTGATGTCCTCTATTTTTTATTTGAACATTTTATGTCAATTTTCACTGTGTCTGATTTTTTTTTGTCCCTCTTACAATTAACATGATAAGATGACCTTTGTGGTTTAGACAGTTGGTTAGCTTTAGAATCAACAAATATTATAGACTGATAAAAATGTATTTAAAACATTATTTTCATTCCTGAACGTGCCAAGTAGCAGATCTGGAAATGTCCACTCTTCACCACCATGGATTAGATATGTATATATATATGATTGTTGTAGGTTACCACTAGGAAGTATGCCTCTGAAGTTCTGGCTTATGCACTTCAGAGTAATCCCTCATTAATCCAAGCATTAGCATATTCAATGGATTTCTAAAAGCGAGTTTTTCCATTGTTCGTCACTTTTCATAGGGCTATTCATGCCCAAAACTGCCTTTCAACCCTCCAATTTGGCCCAGATTTAGAGGTACGCCTATTCAGTGATGGATAAGTGCACAAGGGTGACCAAGATGGTGAAATAGGGTTGCTTCATACCCTTTTTTACTGCCAAACATGTTTTTTTGTGCCCATAATTCATATGGATGCTGCTATAAGGCATATGAATGAGATTTTAGGGTTGCTTTCACCCACAGATTTCTCATTTTCACAGCCAAAATTGCAAAGATCGCCTCCTATTGCCATTGATGATCATCTTTTATTGCTGCAATGTGCCCAGATTTGAAAGTTGGCCTATTATAGCTGATTTGAGATGCTTTACTATTTGTTATGACCTTCAGAATGCTCCCAAAGTGCTCATATTTGTCCCTTTGATGCTCAAACTTGATTCTAGAGTTGTTTATGCTCATAGGACTGCCCAACATTGATCCTAGTTGTTAGTTTTTCAACATTAAGCTAGCATTATTAGGATCTTTAACTGAGATAATAACAAGCACAACAATCAAACACAAGAGATAATGAACACAGTGTTTTTCCTCGGGGAAACCATAAATGGAGAAAACCCCACAACTTCCTTAGATATAGAATCAACACCAAAATAGAAAATCCCAATACAATAAGTGATCTCCTGACAACACTAACCTTCTTCTTATCTAGCCCCAGTGTCTTCTCCTTCCTCAACTATGCGCTACACTTGAGTGTGTATGAGTTGTGTGATAAATAGAGACTCCAGTTCTCTATTTATACTAATATTGGCATGACTAAAACCCTACTAGGGACGACCTCTACTAGGAGAGTCTAATAACCCTAGTGCCCCGGAACTGCGGGGACTTTAACCCTTAGACAATCGGAGGGTTACCCACTATGACTTGACATGACTTGTTTACATTGTAGATACTCCCGATCAAAACATCGAGGCATGACACCATGACTCAATTACATAATAGATACATCCCAGAATAAACATCGGGTTACAAGACATAAGATACATAGATGAATACATTCCGAAGTTACAAATACATCAACACTCCCTCTTAACTAGGAAGGTATTCTTTCGACACAATTTTTAGCACTGGTCTTCTTCTCTACATCAACTAGATCATCTCGTCATCTTCAAGTCTTCTTAGTCTTCAAGTCTTCTTCGTCTTTGAGTCTTCAAGTCATCTTCTTCTTTAAGTCTTCTTCATCTTCGATTTTTTAAGTCATCTTCTTCTTCTTTATCACGGGATCTACATCATCATGACTACTGGTTCATCACTGTTGGATCATCACTCGATATAGATCATCATCAAGTATGGATCATCTCATCTGGATCACTTGATCTAGATCATTGAGTCTGATCATCATCACAACTGGATCGTCATCAAGTCTGGATCATCTCATCTAGATCACTTGATCTGGATCATCATCATATGCTATCTCATAATGGTGCTATCTCAATTCTTCTTGTAACAGGAAGTTCTACAGAGTCAATCCTGTAGGCCTACCCTTCATGTAGGTCTTCATCAGCACTTATATCTGACACTTAAGTCAGAATAGCCCACCCATCTCTTACATCTGACCTCATCTTGTCAGAAAGGCGCTCCCAACACTCACATCTAACCTCATCTTGTTAGAAAGGCTCAGCACTTATATCCGACCATATGCAAGCACACTTCATCGAAAAGGCTCTGCACTTACATCCGACCTCATCCTGTCAGAAATGCACAACACTTACAATCAACCATGCTCAAAAGCACCGCATCGAAAAGTCTCAGCACTTACAATCCGACCATGCACGAAGCACCACATTGGAAAGGGCTCAGCACTTACAATCTGACCATGCATGAAGCACCACATCAGAAAGATCTCAACACTTACAATCTGACCATGCATGAAGCACCGCATCAGAAAGGGCTCTACACTTACAATCCAACCATGCACGAAGCAACGCATCAGAAAGGGCATGCACTCACATCTGATCATGGAGGAACTAATCCTACCATCGCATCAAAATGGCCCCCAGTCCTAGACTGAGCTACCTGGTAATTGACCTGGTGCCTCCATCCCCAGAATGGTTGTTTCCCTTACATCTGACCTACTCGTCAAAATGGAAAACACTCACATCTGACATGGGAGGAACCTAATCCTTTAGCCATGACAGAATGGTTCAACCCTTATATCTGATCAAGTGGGAACACATCTCTCTATCACATCAGAATGGCTTCTTAGTCCTAGACTGAGTTTTCCTGGTAACTGACCAGGTGCCTCCATTCCCACAATGGCAGTTACCCTTACATCTATCCTACTCGACAGAATGGCCAGCACTCATATCTGACATGGAAGGAACCAATCCTCTCACCATGACAGAATGGCTCAGCCCTTACATTTGACTGTGGAAGGAACCAATCCTCTCACCATGTCAGAATGGATATGGGTCTCATCACTTTCTCTTAGAGTAAACCTCAATCTGGAGAACACCAAGCTTCTCCCTGAAGTACTCAAACTTTATCCTAGCCAATGGCTTCGTTAATACATCAGCTATGTGTTCCTCCATCGCAACATACTAGAGCTTCACTGCTCCCCTCTGCACCATATACCTGATATAGTGATACTTGATCTTGATATGCTTTGACTTGTCATGGAACACATGATTGTCTGACAACTTCACGCAACTCTGGTTGTGACAATGTATACAAGTAGCATCCAACTGGAGATCAAATATATCAGACAGTAGCTTCCGCAGCCATACTACCTCACAACTAGTTGAACAAGCTGTGACATATTTTGCTTCAGCTATACTGAGTGCCACATAGGATTGCTTCCTGCTAAACCAATAGATCACACCTGATCCCATACTGAAGCAACATCCTGAAGTGCTCTTCCTATCGATGGCACTTCCTTCCCAATCTGAATCAACATAACCCTCCAGGTTAATCTTCTAATTTGACTCATACTTGAGCCCGTAATCAACTGTACCCCTTAGGTACCTCAGAATATGCTTTGCAACAATCAAGTGAACATTTCTTGGATCTGTCGAGAACTGGCTCAAGGTGTTCACAACAAAGCAAATGTCTGGTCTCGTGTTCGTTAGGAACATCAATGACCCAACCATCTGACGATACATTGTAGCATCAACTAACTCTGATGAAGCATCACTCAATAGCTTCAGGTTCATTGCCATAGGTGTGTCCATGGCTTTTCAGTCCATCATCCCAAACCTCTTCAGGATATCTACTGCATACTTCCCTTATCCAAGGAAGATTCCATCTACACTCTGCCACACTTCCATGCCTAAGAAATAATGCATCATACCCAAGTCCTTCATTTCGAATTCAGCAGCAAGCTTTCTCTTCGTATCAGCAATCAACCCATCTGTACCTGTCACAAATAGATCATCTACATATAGCAAAAGCATCACTAGGTTGTCATCTTCAACCTTGTAGTAAAGGTTGGAATCTGCTTTAATTTTGGTAAAGCCCAAACTGGATAGAAAGCTGTCAATTCTATCATACCAAGTCCTGGGTGCCTGTTTCAAACCATACATGGCTTTCTTCAATCTACATACATGGCTTTATTAAATATACAGAGAGAAACCAATTCTGGTTCCGATTAACACCATTTCATGAGTTATTTGTTGATTATTTGTTGATTAGATTGATTATTTGTTCCTAGATCAATGTGCAAGAATAATATGGTATCAGAGCATACAGCGAATCAAAGATCTATCTCTCAAAAACAAGCTTTTTGATATATTTCTCCATGAAAAGTGAGCAATAGCTCAAAATTCCATCACTGCACCAGAAGCCAAGGCTTACCACTCAATATCCCAAGTAAAGAACTTGTTGATCAAGCTTGCTTGATTGACTATCCCTAGAATGTGTAGGCTGTCCGACCTTATTTTTCCCTTTCTGTTTTGATTTTTAGGTTTCTACATGTGAAGCATTCGCTACAACACATCCAGATGGCCTCCTCAGAAAATCTCTTGACTCCATACAATTTCCACTCATGGAAAAGTTATATGGAGATTCAGTTGCTCTCCAAAGGACTTTTTAGAGTCACCATGGACACTGAAGTTGAGCCTGGATCCGCCGTAGAAAAAGCAATATTCTTGAACAAGAAGGATGAAGCCTTCGGTTTCTTGTGCCTCTCTAATTCCTAAGACCTTCTCTTCCATCTTATGGATTTGAAGACACCGAAAGAAATATGGGACAAATTGGAATCTCTATACAGAAAGGATGATGACTTGAGGGTGTACTAGCTCGAAAATGAACTCATGTCTCTCCAACCTTCCAATTTCAAGACTCTGAATGATTTATTTACAAATTTCAAGCATACTATTTTCCTCTTGAAGGAATGCAACGTGGAGAAGGAGGATGATCAGCTCATCCTTGCCATTCTCTCCAAACTCGGAGTTGATTATTTAGTTTTTGTTTCTACATTCCGTGCGGGGAAGCTTACAACCCCCGGATGGAAGATGCCTACACTCAATGCCTTCATTGAGTCCATAAATAATGAACATGACAAGCTTGTCCAGATTGGGATCATCCGATCTTCCCATGATCAATCCCTCCATGTCTCAGGGCCCAAAGATCTGAAGGGTAAAGGAAAGCAGCAGAAAAATCAGAAAACTAAATTTGATGCTCCCAAGCCTAGAGTTGAAAACCAGCAGCATGATGAATCTTCTGGCTCAAGGAAGAACAAAGGAAAAGGGCACAATGGGAAAGAAAAATTCAAGTGTTATTACTGCGGGAAGGGATTTCACCCTGAACATGCCTGCATGAAGAAAAATCTTGATGAAGCAACCTCTCTCCTTGAGAGGAATCACATCAATCTTTCGGAGAGCTTTCGGAGGAGAGATCACCAAGATCGGGAACCACAGCATGAGAAAAGTCATGCCCTCATGGAAATTACTTCAAAGTCCAAATCATTGTTGATTGAATCTAGAGATTCGAATCACATGATGTCTAAAAAAGACTCCTTTTCATCCACATGGGAGATGACTCCACCATCATTTCCGAAGGACAAGGTACTGTAGATCTTGAAAATGGTTTTTTCTCTAATGTTTTGTATGTACCGTCTCTAGCAGTAAATATCCTTAGTGTCTATCAGATGACACATATAGGAATTCCTAAGAGAGTCTCTTTCATCCCAAATGATGTTGAGATAATAGAAATTGCATCCGAGAAACTCATTGCAAAAGGCCTTGCAAATCATCATGCAAAAGCCTATGAGTTCTCTCACTTTGTTGCAGATGCAAAGCCCTCTGCTCTGCTAACTCATGGAAATGAGGTTAGTAGGCTGTGGCATGAGAGTTTTGGCCATCTTAATTTCAAATATTTGCAGCAATTATAGAAAGAATCCATGGTTAAAGGCCTTCCGGTCATCAAGGCAACCACGGGAATTTGCAAGGGTTGTGTGATTGGAAAACACCCTAAGCACAAGTTCGATTGGGGGAAGGAAAACTGAGCTACAAGAATATTGGGGCTGATACATTCTGATATCAGTGGTCCAATTCCTATCACATACATGAATGGATCAAGGTATATCCTTACTTTTATTGATGATTTTTCAAGGTATACATGGGTTTTCTTTCTCAAAAAGAAATCAGAAGTATGTGAAATATTTTTTGAATTGAAGGCCTTGATCGAAAATGACTCTGGGCTTAACATCAAGATCTTGAGATCTGATAATGGAGGGGAGTATGTCAGTAATGAGTTTATATACATATTCTCCCAAATTGGTATTCAGGTCCAGCATTCAATTCCCTACACTCCCCAACAGAACGGAGTAGCGGAAAGGAAGAACCCGTCTCTCAAGGAGATGACCACCTATATGTTGGAGTCAAAGAAGCTTGCTGAAAATTTGTGGGCTGAAGCCATGCATGCTATAGCATACATTCAAAATATTTTTTCACACTCATCCATGAATGGAAATACTCCTTTCGAAGCATACTTCGGACACAAGACGGATGTGTCGAACCTACGGGTGTTTGGGTCCACTGCATGGGCTCGGATTCCACTTGATAAAAGAAGGGATTTGCAACCGCAAAGAATAGAATGTATATTTATTGGGTATCCTGATGAATATAAAGGATTCAAGCTACTGGATATCAATACCAAATATATCATCATCAAGAGAAGTGTCAAGTTCGATGAGCCTCTTCAGGAGGTGGAACTAGTGAAGGAGAAAACTGTTGAATCTCCTTCCTATTCTACTGAATATTTGGATGATTAAATTGGGGGTGATGGCCCTGATTTGGATCCTATGATTTATAATATCCATGTGCATCAATAATTATATTCTGAATCAGAACTTGAAGTGCAAAATCATCTTCCTACATGGGCCCAACAGACACTCCTCCGTAGGAGACAACATTGGAATCCGGATGATCCAAGGAGAACTCGGTCTGATTTCCAAAGAGCAGGTATTACACTCTCTTGTTCTGATAATTTGCAGTCCAAAAATTTCTATTTGATGATTATTTCATATCTAAAATCCTACTACCATGCTTGGAATGATTCGAGATGGCAAGTTGCCATGGACGAAGAGATGAATTCTCTTCAGAAAAACACTACTTGGGAGCTAGTTTCTCTTCCTCTGGGAAGGAAATTGGTTCAATGCAAGTGGGTGTTTCAGAAAAAGGTTGCTGCTGATGGAAGCACTTGAAAATATAAGGAAATTATGGTAGCAAAAATTTTCTCTCAGATCCAAGGAGTGGACTACCATGAGACCTTTGCACCGGTTGCAAAAATGGACTCCATCCGCCTTGTTTTGGCTATTTCAGCATCCAAGCATTGGGAGGTGCATCACATGGATGTTAAGTCAGCCTTTATGCATAGATATCTTCATGAGTAGATATACATGAAGCAACCTAAGGGCTACATCACTGATCCATATTTGGTTTGCAAGCTAAAGAAGTCACTATATGGGTTAAAACAGGCCCCAAGTGAGTGGTATTCCAAGATGGATGCCTTCCTTCTCTCGCAAAACTTTCAAAGATGTATATCAGATCCAAATGTGTATTTACAGCAGCATGATGGTCATATAATTATAATTTTTTTATATTTTGATGAATTACTGATCACAGGTAGCACAATTGCCTCCATTTCAGCCATCAAAACTGCTCTCCACAATGCCTTTGAAATGAGTGATTTGGGGCTTCTAAAACAATTTTTGGGGCTCGAAATCGAGCAAAATTCTGATGGGATTATGGTAACTCAGTAAAAATACACTTCAGACCTTTTATTAAAGTTTAACATGGCTGAATTTAGGCCTACACCATTCCCTTTCCTTCCAAGGATCAGCCTTGAAGAAGGAAAACACACACCTCCCTTGGACAACACTATCTGTCGACAACTGATTGGTAGCTTGTTGTACTTGACACATTCTAGGCCTGATATTTGTTATGCCATGAATGTTGTATCAAGATACATGTAGAAGCCTCATGATATTCATTTGAATGCATCCAAGAGGATCCTCCAGTATATTCACGGAACCAGGACCTACGACATTCACTATGTTGCAGACTCCGAGCTAGAGCTAGTTGGATACACAGATTCCGACTGGGCGGGTGATTCTATTGATCGAAAGTCAACTTTTGGATATGTATTCATGTTTGGTGGTGGCCCTATTTGTTGGTAAAGCAAAAAGCAGGCTTCCATAACACTATCTTTAGCAGAGGACGAGTATCGAGGAGAGGTGAATGCTTGCATCCAAGCAGTTTGGTTGCAAGGAATTCTTTCAGAGTTTGATCTTGGTAGTACTTTGTCCACTATCCTCTTTTGTGAAAACCAGAGTTTTATTAAGATATCCATGGATCCAGTTACCAGGCAGAGGACCAAGCATGTAGAGATTCACATGCACTACATCAGGGAGCTAGTGCATGACAGGACCATCATTCTGCAATACTGCCCAACTGATGAGCAGATTGCAGACATATTCACCAAGAGATTTTTAGAAAAGAAGTTCACTTACATCCATTCACTATTGGGGGCGAGTTCATCAGGGTGATATAGACTACTTTCAGTGTTCATCTTAAGGGGGGGGTTTCCCACTGGGTTTTCCCTCTTTTCCTCACTTAGTTTATTTTGAGCATTGTTTCAGTTTCCGCATTGTACAGGGTGACCTATGGCCTTAGTTGCTGGGGCCCTAGCATTTTTATGCATCTATGTTTTCTAACTCTTCCTGAGTATAGCTTAAGGGGGGTTGTTGGAGACATTTACCATCATACATACTCTTTTTGGTCAAATTAGCCTAGTTAAATCACTATCCTAAGTATAATTGACATTAATTGACATCAATGGAGCATTAATTTCCATCATCTAGTCACACCCACGCCTACCTACAGTCAAGGAGGCTAACTTAGCCTTCTCCTACAGTCAAGGAGGCTAACTGGAGCACTCCGGGGGTGATTTGAGTGATATTAATGCACCTAATTGCTAACTGGTGGTTACAATCAGTTCAACCAGTCAATTAAGGCACCTCCTCTCATTAAATATATTATTTAATGATCAAGAGTCAACAGGGGTGCCTCCACCAACTTCTGATGATCAGTTCAGCTTCAGTTAACCTCATCGAGGTTCATTGAAGTCATGGAGCACTAGCACTTTATGGTTGGCTTGCTATGACATGTGTTTGATCTCCTTCAATTGAGATTTAGTCATTTATTGCACTCTGACTTCAGTTAGGGTTTGGTGAGTCAATTAGGGTTTTGGTCAAGTGGTTAACTAAGTGTAAATGAATGGCTAAGAGTCAGTTAAGCTAGACTCACTTATTGATTCCGAATTGCCTCCTTAGGTATTCGAATTCCTCACTCATTCAAGCAATTGCTTGACATTGGTATTGTAACCATTCATTGTTTATTAAATATACAGAGAGGAAACCAATTCCAGTTCTGATTAACACCATTTCAAGAGTTATTTGTTGATTATTTCTTGATGAGATTGATTATTTGTTCCTAGATCAATGTGCAAGAATAATATGTCATGTGTCTCAAAACCGAGTGGTTGTTCTACATACACTTCCTCTTCCACTACACCATTCAAGAAAGCAGTCTTGACATCCATCTGGTGTATCTTCCATTTCATCACTATAGCCAGAGCAAGTACTGATATGATGGAAGTGTATCTAGCTACAGGTGCAAAGGTTTCTTCATAATCTATTCCTTCTTTCTAAGAGAAACCTCGAGCCACAAATCTTGCTTTATATTTTTCAATGCTACCATATGCTTCATGCTTGATCTTGTAGATCCATTTGGAAGTTACAACTGACTTCCCTTCTGGTCTTGGGACAACATCCCAAACATCGTTCTTCATGATCGATTAATATTCTTCAATCATAGCATCCTTCAATTCTTTCTGTTCTGTCGCTTCTTCGTAACTGGAAGGTTCTTTATCAATGAAATCACATAGTAAAGCTACATACCCGGAGCAGGATCTGGTCCTCTTTATTTCTTTGTGATTCTCTTCTGGAGCCCCATATCTTTCCACACCTTGGATAAGTTCTCATACACAAGCAGGTTTCCTCTTATGAGGATTCTTCTCCAAAGGTGGATCTATAGGTCTTTGTGGTTCTTTAAATTCTCAATCTTCTTCTTGAATTTCTTCATTGATGGTTGTATCATGAATTCTGTGTGCTTCTGCTTCTTCAGGTTCTTCAACGGGTCTCTTTCTGGATTTGTTGTAAGTTGTGTCTTCATCAAATGTCACATCCCTGCTGATGTCAATCTTCTTGTATCCTGGGAAATATATTATGTAAGCCTTCGATATTTCAGAGTATCCCACAAATATACCCTTCTTTCCTGAAGGATCTAATTTTTTTCTCTTCTCTTTTGGAATGTGTATGTATACAGGACAGCCGAATATTCTGATATGTTTGACTTCTAGTTTCTTATAGAAGAAGACTTCTTTAGGATTCGTTTTCTCTAGTACTCTATGTGGAGTACGGTTCTGTACATACACCGTTGTTCTGGCAGCTTCTACCCAAAGATGCATAGGAAGATCTTGATTATGAAGCATAGCTCTTGCATCTTCCATGATAGTTCTGTTATTTCATTCCGCAATCCCATTCTGTTGTGGATTATAAGGAGTGGAAAACTCCCTCTTAATCCCTGATTCTTTACATAGCTCTTTGAATTCATTCGAAGTGAATTCTTCGCCATTATTTGATCGAAAGGTCTTGATCTTCCTTTCAATGTGATTCTTGATCAAGGCTTTGAATTCCTTGAATTTGCTGAATACTTCATCTTTTTTCTTCATGAAGTAAACCCATGTCTTCCTAGAAAAATCATCAATAAAAGAAAAATAATATGCATACCCGCTTAGTGAGCTTGATGACATAGGACCGCATACATCAGAGTGGATGATTTCCAATATTCATTTTGCTTTGCTTTCACTACTTGAAAATGTCTTCTTTGTGTTCTTTCCTTTCGCACATCCTTTGCAGACCCCATCATGTTTTTCTTGTATTTCTAAAAGACCTTCAACAGCTTTGCTTGTCAGAGGTAGTGCTCTGTAATGTACATGTGCAAGCCTTCTATGCCAAAGTTCACTTGGCTCTACTGTTTCATGCACCAAGGCTTGTTCTAAATGGCCCTTTAATTTGTACAAGCCTCATTCTTGTTCACCAATCACTGCCGCATCATCGATAGTCTTTCCTCTTGGCCACATGATGACTTGACCATCTATGAATGCAACCCTCATTCCTTTTGCATCCAATGCTGATATGGAGAGAAGGTTCTTCTTGAGTCTTGGCACAAACAATACTTCTTTCATTGTTAGAGACTTTCCAGAGTCTAGTTTGTAGGAAGATTCCCCACTACCTTTTATTGGATATTGGTAGTCGTCTCCTAGCTTAACCTTGTGAGGTGATTCATGTTCTGAGATTTTCACAAAGGATTCCTTAAATCCAGTCATATGTTTGGAAGCCCCACTGTCTATAAGCCAATCATCACTTCCATGAGTAATGTTACCTGTGAGAGCGGAGATCAAAACATATTCATCCTCGCTTGAAGAATCTTCACTTTCATATATGGTTCTCTTTGATGAAGGTTCATCATCCTCTGCAGCATGAGCATGATGTCTTTTCTTGCTTCCCTTCTTCTTGTGAGAGCTACTTTTGTTCTTAGGACAATCTCTAGCAAAGTGTCCTTTTTCATCACATGTATAGCAAATGTACTTAGACTTATCTCTAGGATTTCTTGAGTTATACCTATGATGAGAGTACTTACTTCTATGATGGCTAGATCTGGATTTCTTGGATTGTACTGTGAGAGCTTGATCTTCACTTCCGATCTTCTCTTCTCAAGCTGCTATCCGAGCTTATTCTTTAGAGCATTCTTCCCACAATCTGCTGAACTTGACTAACTTGTTTCTAGCACAGATCCCTTGAACAAAAGAGTCCCATGTCCTAGGGAGACCATTCAAGGTGGTCATCACAATTTCTGCATTCTCCACTTCTTCATCTACTGCTTCTAATTGTTCCTTGATCTTAGAAACCCTTGTGAAGTAATACTGGATGGTCTTTGCATTCTGGATCTTCACATTCTTCAGTTGATTCCTTAGAGTCATTTTCCGGTTTATGTTCTTCCCTTCAAACAATTTGGTTAGGGCATCGAACATAGCTTTAGGTGTCTTGAGAGAGGAAACCTATGGGATGAGGCGATTCTTGATAGAATCAGCTATGATCCTCTTTGCCATA
Organism: Pseudotsuga menziesii; assembly: GCA_001517045.1. Lineage (NCBI taxonomy): Eukaryota > Viridiplantae > Streptophyta > Pinopsida > Pinales > Pinaceae > Pseudotsuga > Pseudotsuga menziesii. The sequence continues at coordinate 16,172 of LPNX010752637.1, read as the reverse complement.
ACCATCTTCTTCTTATGTAAGGCCTTAGCCTCATCTCCCTCTATAACTGGAACCTCCTCATGGATGTAAGAGTCTAACTCATTTTCTTCCAGGACCAGGGAGATCCTATACTTCCAGGCTCGGAAGTTATCATCTCCCTCAAGCTTTTAATCAAGCTTGGTACGATGAGACATCTTAACTGAGAACCTCAAATGTAAATACAAAAGATTTAGATCTTACCAGGTCAAGATGTCAGATCTAGATTTGGAGCTGAAATCTTGCAGTACTGGATTAGGAGCAAATTAGGGTTTTGATTTTCTAGAGTTCTGTCCACCCAAATGCCTTGAAATTTATCCCTAACTTCGATTTTGGGGAGGAGATCAATCCAAGCCTAAGCTCACTGAAAAATTCCTCTTCTATGAAAATCCATAATTTCTGGCAGTAGTGTCAGGTCCAAAACTAAAAAACCTCAAAATTGGATTTTACTTCGACAGAAAGATGCACCCTAAGGAGAGTTATTCCACCTTACTTTTGCTAAAAATCTATGGAGGAAGATCCACAAACTAGGAATCCCTAGTTCCTGTAGCTGCATAGTCTCTTCTTCTCAGGTTAGCTCTGATACCATGTTAGTTTTTCAACATTAATCTAGCATTATTAGGATCTTTAACTAAGAGAATAAAAAGCACAACAATCAAACACAAGAGACAATGAACACGATGTTTTTCCTCGGGGAAACCATAAATGGAGAAAACCCCGCAACTTCCTCAGAGATAGAATAAACACCAAAATAGAAAATACCAATAAAATAAGTGATCTCCCGACATCAATAACCTTCTTCTTATCTAGCCCCAATGTCTTCTCCTTCCTCAAATATGTGCTACACTTGAGTGTGTATGAGTTGTGTGATAAATAGAGACTCCAATTCTCTATTTATACTAATCCTGGCATCACTAAAACCCTACTAGGGTTGACTTATACTAAGAGAGTCTAATAACCCTAGCGCACTAGAACTGCGGGGACTTTAACCCTTAGACAATTGGAGGGTTACCCACTATGACTTGACATGACTTGTTTACATTATAGATCCTCCCGATCGGAACATCGGGGCATGACAACATGACTCAATTACATAATAAATACATCTCGGAATAAACACCGGGTTACAAGATAGATAGATAGATATAGATATGATTGTTGTAGGTTACCACTGGGAAATATGCCTTTGAAGTGCTGGCTTATGAACATCATAGTAGCACAGAGGTTAAAACATCCACTCTACAGGATCTCCAAGAACTCAACATCATTATTTGTCCATTACTGTAAAGGAATTGTACTAGAATATTTGAGAGGACTTGTTGATTTCATGGAGAAGTTGAACGAAACATAGAGGAGACTAAGCAAGCTACAACTCTTTGACATGCGTGCACATTGACTCGCATGAAAAGTGTTGTAGCTTGCTTAGTGCTCCTCTTTGTTTCTCATTTAGGTTCAACTAAACAGTAAAATCAACATGTACAGGAAAATCTTCTAGTACATCTCCTTTATACTAATGGAAAAATAATGATGTTAGTTCTCTGGATATCCTGTAGAGTGGATGTAAATGTTGTCTCAAACTCATACACGGGTTTGCATTAATGTCCAACCAAGGTGGTCTATTATATTCCAAGTTATTTTGATGTCCTCTATTTTTTATTTGAACATTTTATGTCAATTTTCACCGTGTCTGATTTGTTTTATCCCTCTTACAATTAACACGATAAGATGACCTTTGTGGTTTAGACAATTGGTTAGCTTTAGAATAAAAAAATATTACAGACTGATATAAATGTATTTAAAACATTATTTTCATTCCTGAACGTGCCAAGTAGCAGATATGGAAATGTTCGCTCTTCACCACCATGGATTATATATATATATATATATATATATGATTGTTGTAGGTTACCACTGGGAAATATGCCTCTGAAGTGTTGGCTTATGCACTTCAGAGTAGCACAGAGGTTAAAACATCCACTCTACAGGATCTCCAAGAACTCAACATCATTATTTGCCCATTACTATAAAGTGCTCAAATTTGTCCCTTTGATGCTCATACTTGATTCTAGAGTTGTTTATGCCCATAGGACTGCCCAACATTGCTCCTAGTGTGACATTGAAAATACCAAGTTTGTTCTAGAAGGCCTAAATAGGGCCAATTCACCTTGGTGTACTAGTTTATTGTTAGAGGAAGGCCTTCTCTCATTATTTGAGGAACATTCACCCTTGGAGACACATGCATAAGGGCAGTGTTTAGCCCAACCAAAGGAGAAGGTGATCATTTGAAGCATGCTTACACTATTTTATACACCATTTCATGAGAGATATTACATGCTTGGAGGTTACTCATTGAGCTAGTCCACTTGGAAGGTTGTTAACATGGTTCATGCCCTATTTTGTGAAGAACGATTTTGTATTTGTGGGCTGCTTTATAGATTGACTATTGTGCACATGGGTGGCATCTAGGGCCTACAAAGCAAGTTGCGTTTTACTCCAAATAGTGTTATGATGTATAGGAATCCTACAAACCTAATTGACTCGACAATGAAGTAGGTTTAGAGTCTAGATTTTTATATTTCTAGGTTTTTTTTTTTGAATTGAAGTGTCCTTTGTGTGGCTTGTGCATTCCCACATTCACTTGGTCAATTTAGTATCGATTGGGATGAATTGACCATTTTATTACCGATCCATTCAGTCATACCCTAATTTGCTTGGTTCAGTACCAAACTTTTCACTCCAATCGTTTCAAAGGACGAGTTAGCTGGGTTGGGGGTCAACTCGGTTGACTCAGCCACCTTGGTAGAAAAACACTTGATTAAATCTGCAACTATTATTGTTGAAAAGGGGTTAGGCCAGTAAAAGGAAAAGGAAATGCAAGAAATAAGTGATAATAGAGAATTGTATGTAACTAAAAGAGGGGCATACATAAGAATTCTTAGGGCATACATAAATTTTTTCATACAATTCCATTAGTATCATAAATTATGGGAGAGATCAGAAAAACATCCCTACACAAATATTAACCGATAAGTATGGTTTTAGTGTTTCATTTGGAGAATACAATCCTATAACAATAGTTGTTATTATGACTCCTAAAGGGTCCTAGATGATATCTGTGCACTTTTAGGCAGTTCAACTTTCAAGCAAAAGAAGCCATCAACAACAAGTATGTACACCCTAGAAAACACAGAAAAGATCATAAAACATATTAGGTAAAATGGACAATCATCTACCACATCACAAAATCATTCATGGGAAAACTAAAAACCACTTAAAGGAGATATGTTCTTTGAAGGAGATAGTCCATTAAAAAAGAACCTCCAGGTTTTTTATAGACATATATTGGCATAAATTACAGTGTTATATGTGATGCATATGCATAACATATCGTCTCAAGCTTAACAACATTGAAAGGCTAAAGTACAATGGCCACAAGCATACATATGAAGCTTATGAATCCTACCCAATTCATGTTAGCAAATGCAATGCAAGTAATCAATTAGAATGGAGACTTGTATGTAACCAAAAGAGGGGCATACATTAAAATTTTTAGGGCTACTAAATGCCCACACCTATTAACCAAACTCATTCCTGATAAGCTTTTTCTTTAACAAGTTTTTGGCTTACAAGTCTTTCCAAGTTTTTTTCTTATAAGTATTTCCACGTTTTTTTGCTGGTATTTTCTATGCTTATGCCAATTTTTTTTTGGCCACGATGTAGGTAGAACCAAACAGGTATTTTCCAGACCTGTCTTCCTCCAGCAAAGGGAGTTTGGGAAGGCTAGAGGAAAGGGAGACATCCAGTAGGTCTACATGGGCTAGATCAACTAGATGTCAGAAGATCAGAAGAAAATTCAACAAATGCATGAATTTTTTTCTCCAAGTAGGGGGGCCATGTTCCTATGATGATGAGACAGTGGGAGACATCGACGTTCCCTTAAGGTACCAACACCTAGTGAAACAATGGGTGCCTAGCAATCTTCCTAAAGTAAACACTGATTTTTGCAGGTGGCTAATTGAGGTAAATCCCCATCTGTTGATCAGACCATGCCCTCGGCTAGGCATCAGGTAATCCTAGATGTAATCCCTAATATAATTATTTATGCACACTATATTTTCAAAGACTAAGCAATTTTTTATATATTTCAATTGCAGATAAGGGATTTCGTTTATCAAACGGCGTCTCAAAACTCTTTACAGAATGAGGTCTCTCGGTTGATGAGAGATAGTAAAATTAGAGAGTCTGCAAACCTGTTGAGGGTGCTACAAAGGACAAGGGAAAAACAAAATGAGGAACTGATTCATTTGACATTGGTAGTTCCACTAACAGAAGGGCTTGAACAAAGGATTCAATTGTTGTTACAGCAACGTAAACAAGTGGACATAAGTTATCAAATAAATATGTAATTTCATTTATAAAAACATTACAATATTTTATTTTATATGTTGTTGAACTTATAATACAATGGGTTTAATTTACAGTGCGCTATGGAGATTATCAGTGGTGGTCAAGGCAATGTTGGTCCTAGTGACCAAACCACTCCACGTACACCACATACTGCTCCCATATTTTCCATTGAACAATCGGCAATACACTTTACGACACCGCCGAGGGCAGTGGAGGGTGCAGCCGATGTTTCCCCACCCACATCAAATGTTGTAGAAGAAGGGGTGGATGCAGGGCTAGATAGAGATGTGGAAGCATTTCTTGGATCTTCTCATGTGACTAGCACTGGTTCAATAAAGTGTACATTTTTTGTGAATGAAGAACTGGTTCCAATAAAGATAGAGAGGATTCCAGGTCATTATAGATTGTTCAATTTATTTTTTATAATTTGTGTCCAATATACTGATAATATTTTCTAATGTTGACCAATGATGGCAATAATGTTTTGCAGGAAATGATATATTTTGTAAACACATGAATGATTTGGCCTTAGAGATCTTCGGTCCCACCATCCGCACAATGTGGAACAAGCAGCCAAAAGCTTTAAAGGATGATATGACTAATCGCTTGGTTAGTCTGTTCGGAAAAGATACCTTTGATACATCGAAATTACTACAGAAGGCTGGAAAACATCTAAATATTGTCTGAGACCAATATAGGGTTCACCTAGAAAATAAACCTAGGTATGAGCACCCTCCAATGATTCCATCTATGGAGTGGAAAGCCCTAGTGGAAGATAGAAAAGGGAAGGGATTGAGAAAATCAGGAAAGATACCACCAGGTGGAACAGAGAGGTATGCAATACATTCTAAAATGTAGTGGTAAGACTTATTATTACTAGTTTTTATATCAATTTTGGTACATTGACTAATGTATTTAAAAACTTAATTAGGCTCTCATACACATCTAAGCCCACAAAGGAAAGAATTGAAAAAATTGGCCAACACAAGCTTGGGCCTAGTGGTTACTCCAATTTGGCGGCCCGATATGTAAGTATCGCAAAACCCGAATCCGCATCCAAATATCATACATATTATTATTTTTGTTTTGTTTTGACAAAAGGGTTTAAAATTAATGACATCATGCAAATATGAAGGCCGACCGGTTCAAAGAATTGCCTAGTGCGGATTACATGAAGCTTGGCTTCGAACATGGCTTTGACGCCAATGTTGAACACTGGAGAAGCTTGTCTGTGAACACTGCATGATCTTCTGCTGATCCATCTAGTGCCTAAGTATGTGAAAACTATATATTTTAATTATAATTTATTAATGCTGATGCAATTTGTTCCTTATAAATAAACTAACATAAATTATTTATTCCTTTTTGTGTAGGAAAGTAATGATCCCGTTCATGTCGAGGATGTAGTAGATGACCAACCAAACGAAGATCATGCTTCTCATCCTGGAAATGAATTTATTAATGTGCTACCGTTTTTTATAGACCATTGCAAATGATGAACATTAATTCTAATTCTACATAATTCAACTACAGAGCATGTAGCTGCAGATCATAACACGGAATAGGTTGGGGCAGTACGAGATAATGTTGAACATGTTGATGTGCACATGGCAGGTAAAAACACACATTTGTAATGTTTTTTAAATGAATTACTCGTATTTATCAAAATATAAATATATTAATGAAATATTTTGACATTATTGCAGAAATTCATCGCTCCTTGCCTGAAGTTCAACATTGCAAGCAGACTAGTAAAGATATTGATGATCAGATTCCTGAAGATGTGACTCTAACTAAATATTTAAATAGAAGAAAATTAAAAAGGAAGTGGCTAAACAAATTTTGAGTAATTCTTATTTATAAAAAAAAATTAATGCGTTTTTCCTCTGTTTCATGAATAAATGTTTGAATGAATGCTTTACTGAATTGTTTACTGATATTTTTTCTACCATTGACTAAATTAATGTTATAATGAATGAGTTAATGAATGGTTTAATGAATGGTTTTTTCAATTGTTGAATGATTGAATGGTTTAATGAATGTTTTAAAGAATGATTTAATGAAAGAATTTTTCAACCATTGAGTGAAATAATTTGCATTGTAGATGAATTGTTATTTGCATTGTGAAATA
>LPNX010752611.1:42481-131296 GCA_001517045.1 Pseudotsuga menziesii | reverse complement strand
TGCTAATAAAAAAGTCTTAATTCTCCACAAAGGCTATTCACACTACATGCCTATGGACAAAATTATACTCAAAAGACAGAATAATACTAAACATCTACTACAAAATCCTATATTATTATTTATAATATAGGATCACATTCATAGGCCCTAAAGACATTTTGGAAAGGGAATTAGCCATTCCATTAAACTCTCTAAAAGAATGCTAACTATAGATCACTGCAAAACACTTCTTAAGCAAACCAATTATTCTAATCCAATTCTCCAACTCAAACACTTGAACACCATGAAGCTCGTTTCCCTAATCAATGGCCACTTTAGAGCCTCCAAAAATTTTAATGCATAATATACCTTGTTTCTTTGCAAACCACATGAGGCCCCAACATCATAATAAATCTTCCCTTGAATTAATACCTCTCCCAACTGCCATCTTGAGTTTAATGCAAACGAAATCCTTTGTATCAATCAATAGAACTTTATCAAACCCAAAATTGAAGGAGGAATAGGAACAATTTATGCGCCGTCGCTTAAGCGACGGCTAGGAGGATAGCCGTCGCTTATAAGCCTAGCCGTTGCTTAAGCGACGCTTATTCCCACCATTTCAAAAAAAAAAATTATCTTTCTAATTTTTGGTACGGTTAAAAGAAAAAATCCACGCGCCGTTGGAAAAAACCGTCGGATTTTGGATCGAAATGTAGTAGTGCACCTTGAAGTAGAAGTTTGAATCTGCTTTACTCTTGGTAAATACCAATCTCATCTGGAAATTATCCATCCTGTCGTACCATGTCCTCGGTGCTTGTTTCAATCCATACAAGTCCTTCTTTAATTTACACACATGGGTCTTCCTATCATGTGTATCAAATCACAGTGGTTGTTCCATGTACGCTTCCTCCTCAAGTACACCATTCAAGAAGGATGTCTTGAAATCCATCTGGTGTGCTTTCCATTTCATAACTTCTTCCAAATAAAGTATGGTCCTTATGGAAGTGTACCTCACCACAGGTGAAAATGTCTCTTCGTAGTCTATTCCTTCTTTCTGTGAGAATCCTCATGCTACGAACCTTGCCTTGTGTTTCTCGATGCTTCCATGTTCATCATGCTTGATCCTATAGATCCACTTTGAAGTCACGACAAACTTCTTCTCTGGTCTTGGAACAACCTCCCAAACATCATTCTTCACGATTGACTAATATTATTTGATCATTGCATCCTTCCATTCTTTATTTTCTTTATTGTCTTCATAGGTGGAAGGTTCTTTATCAATGATGTCACATAGCGAGGACACATAGCTATTGTAGGGTTTTTTCATCTTTCTCTCTCTATGTATTCCCTCTAGAGAACCATACCTTTCAACTTCTCGTAAGAGTTCCTGTTCCCATGCAGGTTTTGTCTTATGGGAGTCCTTCTCAAGGAATGTCTCTACTGGATCTTGTGGTTCTATCATGTCATGATATTCAGGGTCTTTTGGAATTGTTTCTCCAATTTCCATGTCTCAGACTCTCATCTCTTCAGGTTCCTTGACTTCCTGGATAGGAGTCATCCTGGATCTCAAGTATGCCAAGTATTCATCAAAGGTTTCATCTCTACTGATGTCAATATTCTTGAATCCTGGGAAGTAAATTTAGTATGCATTTGATGTATCACTGTATCCTAGGAATATGCCCTTCCTCCTAGAAGCTCCGATATTTGTCCTTTTATCCTTTGGGACATGTATGCACACCAGGAAACCAAATATTCTTAGATGGATGACCTTGAGTTTCACTCCTGAGAAAGCCTCTTCAGGATTATTTCTTTCAAGTACTCAATGAGGAGTACAATTATGTAAATACAAAGTTTTTCTTGCTGCCTCCACCCAAAGGTGCATAGGAAGATCCTAGTCAACAAAAAAATTTCTTTCGCTGCTCCCATTATGGTCCGGTTCTTTCATTTCACAACCCCATTCTGCTGAGGCTTGTATGGAGTGCTCAAGTCCCTCTTAATCTCAAATTCTCTCCAAAGTTCCTTGAATTCTTCCAAAGTGAACTCGCCGCCATTATCTGACTGTAGAATCTTAATCTTCCTATCTATTTGGTTCTTGACCAATGCTTTATATTCCTTGAACTTGCTGAAAACTTCACTTTTCTCTTTCAATAAATATATCCAAGTCTTACGTGAGAAATCATCTATAAAGGAAACATAGTACACATACCCTCTTAATGAGCTAGAAGACATGGGTCCACACACATCTAAGTGTACTATCTCCAATATTCCCTTAGCCTTTCTCTCACTGCTAGGAAATGTCTTATTTGCATTCTTTCCTTTTTCACATCCTTTTCAAATGCCTTCATGGTTTTCCTGAATATCTGGAAGCCCTGATACTACTTTTATTGCCATTGGTAGTGCTCTGTAGTGCACATGTGTAAGAATTATGCATGATAGTTCATTTTGTTCAATAAACTCATGAACCAATGCATGTTCAGGTTGTCCCTTCAACTTGTACAAGCCTTCGTCTTCTTCTCCAATTACTGTTGCGTCCTCTATTGTCTTTCCTGTAGGACACATCAAAACTTGTCCATCGACAAATGCAACTCTAATTCACTTCGCATCTAGTGTAGATATGGAGAGAAGATTCTTCTTCAATCCTAGAACATACAACACATCCTTCATCTTTAAGGATTTCCCGGAGTCAAGCTTGTATGAAGCTTTGCCGCTCTCTTTTATGGGGTATTGATAATCATCCCCAAGTTTCATTTTGTGAGGTGACTCATGTTCAGACATATGAATGGTTATAATCACTATTTTGTAAGTACTGCAGTTAGCACATACTCTTCATCTGAATCATCCTTCTATCGTTTGAATATTTTGTTTGTTGGTTCATCATCTTCGGTAATATGAGCATGGTGTATATTTTTCTAGATGGGACAATCTCTTGCCAAGTGTCCCTTTTCATCACAAGTATAACATCGAACATTTGAAATATCTCTTTTGGTCTTCTTCAGTTTCTTGTCCTTCTTCTTGTTGTGGTGAAATTTCTCCTTCTTCTCCTTCTTCTTGAAGTTCTTTCTGGTGTAAACTGTGAGAGATTGATCATCAGGTTCTCCCATATTTTCTTCTATAGTCACAAGTCTAGCTTCTTCTTCTACACATTCTTCTCGAAGTCTGCTAAAGGAGATCAACTTCCTTCTTACACAAATACCTTAAATGAATGAGTCCCATGATCTAGGGAGACCATTCAGGGTATTCATTACAATTTCTCCTTCTTCCACATTCTCTTCAATTGCTTCAAGTTGTTCTTTGATTTGAGCAACCCTCACTAGTACATGTGAACTTTTTTCCCATGGAAACACTTTTCTATTGATAGCGACATATCGAAGCCCAAATTTTTTGTCATAAAATTCTTGTTGCATTAGCCACACTTTGAATATTCTGTCAGTATAGCGACACAACATCGATGACACGTTGTGATTGTGGCCTATGCTTCGAAAACCTATGGGCATCACTCTAGCGACATTTACGTGTCGCCAGAGAAACGTCCTGGAGGCGCTATAGCAACGGAGAAATTTGGAAAATTTATGCACCTAAGTCATTATGCGTCACTAGAGCGATGTCCTGCTATTGCTATACTGACACACATTTATTGAAATAGCAACGCCTTAGAGTTGCTATAGCAACAAAGGAATATGGAAAATTTATGCGCCTAAGTCATAATGCGTCGCTAGAGAGACGTCTTGTTGTCGCTATAATGTTGTACATTTTTTGAAATAAAAAAATCAAGGTATCGATATAGTGATGATAGTTCATGGAAAATTAGAAGCGACTAAGCATTGCTATGTCCCTATAGCGACGTCACTGTGTCGCTATATCAACAAAATGAACGTCACTATAGCGACGTTTACTGCGTATGTTTTAAAAAAAATTATAGAATTCGTAGCAAAGATTGTATTTTAAATCTAGGCATACCTCTAGGCACTTACAATGATGTTGTTAGGAAATGAGTATTAGAGACTAAATGTCCTACCTCATATAACTTAACAAGTGCAATATTTCAGCTCTATGTTTGTTGGCTCAAACCTCATCCAACAAAACCCAGTCGACAAGGGTCCCACACTGTTGACACTCAACTCACCACGATCTCCCTAAACATCAAACCAGACAGGTTTTACCCTATCCAGAAACACCTACAGAGCGGATGAAGTCTCCCCCGAGATGTTCAAGGGAGGGCTGACGGATCCAAGTTTCCATAGAAATGAAGAGGAATATGGGCATCAATACTTCATTTGTCTATCTATCATATCTAACTAGTCATCTAATCATTCAAATAACCATTCATCATCATTAGTCGATAGGTCACATCATTTATTCATAGCATAAGCATCATCTAATAGAAATAATCATACTTTTGTACAACAGATCTATGAAAATAATATCATTCATAAGTAGTAAACATTGCATCATAGATCCATGTCGTACATACTCATCAGTGGATTGGAGAAATAGAAAAAGATAGAAAAACATAATAGTAATTTAGATCAACCTCATCTCTTCATAGTACTTATGTGCAGTAACTCATAGAACCAAACATACAGTAAATTTAACTCTCAGTCATAAAGAAAAGATTCAGATCGATGATCATAAATAAGTGCTTCACTCACATAGATTGATAGATCTATATCTCTCTACATTCACAATTCTTCATCTATTTATAAGCTTGTGCCTTTACATTTATGGTCCACTTCTAACTAACTTCTAACCGAGTCTACCAGCTAATGACCAATATCTGCAAAATATGGTCTAAGAATACAAAAAGTGACACAAAATATTCAAAGAGTAGTCTATCTTTCTCCTTGCATGCTACCTCATCTTGTGCAGTGTCTTCTGAGCTTGCGTAGCATCCGCGATGCTGCGCAACTTACCCCAACCTAGAATGTTATGCTACCTTGGAATATGAAGTTTGAACCATTCCCAGTCTAGAAGAAATTCCATTATCATGCTCAATAGTCTTGACATACCTTGATTGTGATGGAATCTTGAACAATGATAGTGTTTTGATTGTGTAGTACACACTATATTTTCTTGTTTATAATAGCTATTCCCAAATCCTAGAAAAACTACTTAGAGCATGTATTATGTTATTGATATAGTATTGTGCTACAATTCTACAATTCAGATAACTATTCTACAATTCTTACACATTCCAAATACAATATTACTAAAACCATTCACTCCAGTACTAAGAGCATATTGATATAAAAAATGGTGCTAATTCTTATAAACCTTTTGATCTAACAACATACCCATAAAATACTGGTCATTCAATGCCTAGAATAAGGCCCAATTATCTAAAATAAAACAAGCATTCCTTCACAGTCACTACTCAAGCGATGTCACAATGGAATATCCTAATAGAAAATATAACTATTAAAATGACCATCAAAGATAAACTCAAAATGTGACCATAGACAAAAAACATAGAATACTAAGATTATCATAAAGAAAAGTAATATTTTTTTGTAGAAAAGAGCTTGTGTTTAAATTGATCTAAGAAAATGGTTGTAGATCAGATAGAATATTGATATAAGCAAATACCCTTAATCATTTTGATATAGAGATTATGCTCACACAATGACCAAAAACAATACAAGTCGCGATACATGTAAAAATCAAGAATACCCTTGTCAGGAATTGCAAATACCTTCACTTGTAAATTTTCATTTTATGGATTCTTCAAATGCTGAGTCCTCTGAAATGTCAACTCATAAATATGAAAAAGGATTCAAAGTGACTAAAGTCAGTATTGGTGTCATTTATATGCATACAATTGGGTAATATAAGATTAATAAGGTAAAAAACCAAAATATCCACCATAAAATTTTAAAGTTATCTTCACTGAAAACAAGTGACTAGAGAGAGAAAAATCCGTACACTAAATAAAGGTCTATCCATAAATAGAAAAAGATAATTACATAAACACTCTGTCTATGCGTCAGTTACTGATCTCCTCTTCTTTTTTCTTATACACTATAGTTGTAGCAACTAATGTAGAACATTATCTTGTCTCAATTAAGATTCCAAGTGAGTATACATTAGATGATATATACCATACTTTTCTTTTGAGAAATGTGTGTGATTTTTCTTTCACAAATTAAAACAACAACAAGAATGTTGTAAATAAACATAACATGTATTCAATGTTTGGATATTCAGGCTGCAAAATAGTAAACTCCTTGGAACTTAGATTTAAAACATTTATATCCTATTTGACTAGAATTAGACCAAAAACAAAATTACGCATTATAACATGATGTAGTCATGGTAAGGTCAATTAGAGTGGCTTCTTAATGGAGAGAAATATTTCCCTTGAGCTCTATTTGCTCAAATCTAATAAAAAAATGAATGTCTCATATATTAAAATTTCTTAGGATGACCCATAAATATGATGTTTATTTGAATATCCACATGAAATTAAGAACTAACTGGAAAATATGCTACAGATCATACAATTGAGTAATCCAGAATATTGGAAGTCAATGCTTCTATTCACTCATACATCATAAAATTATCTAAAATTACTTAGCTCGAGCAAAATCCACCATCAGTAGCACCCCATCCCAGTCCTATACCAAGAGAAGGAACTTCTTTGTCTTTCACTTCACTAGACTGCACAAGGTGCCACTCTAAAGACACAAGATCCATAAAAATGTTTAATGCGCACATTTCAGCTCATTTTGAGGAAATCTGCAAACTCTCAGGTAGATTCAGCTCATTTGTATTTTATAATTATTTTTCATAAATATTCAAAATCAAAGATGAAACAATAAATGATGAAGGATCATTAGCTCTCAATACCAAGTTCAAAGTGTCTAGTCAGACCTAAATGTCTAGACATCAGCCCAAGGAGGGTCCATTGTAAATGATGTTGTAAATCTCTTGTAAGTACTAAAAAGTGTCTAGTTAACATATAAGCTTTGGGATAGAAGATTCCAATTAGATAGGCGCCATTCAATAATGACTATGTAAACATATCCCTGAGAAAATGAGATGAATTGAGAGAGATGAGTTGCTTGTTTATAGTCATTAGTGGATGAGTCAAAGATAGGGAAAAGTTTGGTTTCCTAAGAACAGAAGTTGTTGCATTAATTTATGAACATATTTCTGATTAGTAGAGCTCAGTAGTTAGAGAACGAGGGTTAGTTAGAATTGAGGGGAATATAATTGTAAGCTGAGAGTAGTGGTAGGAGGAAGAACTCAGAATGAGAGAGAGTTTAGAGAATATGGCCATTGAGAGATGATTCAGGCCATAGACAGAATAGAACTAGGGTTTTGAAGTATATGCATAGTTTACTCTTTTAAAGAGAAGTAGATTCATCAAATGATGTGTACCTTGTTCTTTTGCATTTTGTGTGTGTGATGTAATAGAGAAATTTTGATGAATGATTAGTTAGTTGATAAACTAAGTTTGTGTTGAAATATTGTAACTTCAAAGGATATTCTAAATGTATTTTACTGATGTAACCCTAGGGAGATGCTATTATTCCTCCGACGGGGTGTTACTAGTGTATTTGGTCATCATAGAGTCATGAGGTAAATCCATGTCTTGTGTTGGGTATTTAGTACCCCAATTAATAATATAATATATTGTTTTGAGTATTCCTAGGTAAAGTCAGCCCAGACATTTCATTGGGGCCGATTTGTCTAGTGCAAAAAGTCAATTAACAATTAGTATAAAGAGAGGATCCATGGTTCTTATTTGAACACATAGACTCACTCACTTGTGTAGTGCATAGCAGAGAGAGAGAGAGACTGAACAGAAGGAGGAGAACCACTTTTTTGGGGGTTGTCTTTTATACATGTTATACAGAGGAAGCTTTTGCTGGGTTTTCTTCCCCTTGAGGGTTTCCCAGGATAAATGTTGTGTCTATATTGTGATTGTGTTTCTATCGGTGATTCTTGATATGCTGTTGTGATTTAAATTCAATACTATTGAATATAGTATAGCATTTGAAAAACTTAACATGGTATCAGAGCTAACCTAATTAGAGTAGCTTTCACAAGGTGAAATCCCCCCTCCTCTCTCTCCAGAAGAAAATAGGGTTTCTACAAAAATTGGAGGATTGAAGATCTTCTTGCATGGAAATTTGCACCCTCCCAGAGCGCATATATTGAGCCCTAGATCATATTTTTTAGGTGGCTAGATCTACAGGAAATCCAAACCCTGGTTTGGCAATGAACCAGGAAAATTGTCGCAAAACAGAACCAGAAAAGCTGTAATGCTGCAACTTTGCAAGTAGGATTTGAGTACTGAATATTAGGGATCTCTAGAAAGTAGTTGGACCAACCAACGTGCCTCCTCCAAGTGCATCTATTGGTAAGGTCAAAATCCTATTTTTACAATTTTCATTTTTGAGTGACTTACTGGTCAAGATGGCCCCAAGCACTAAGCTTGAGGACAAATTAGAAGGCCCAAGAAACTTCCTGGCCTGGAAGTATAGGATTGGCCTCATTTTGAAAGAGAATGGTCTTGAGAAGTACATCAAGAATGAGATTGCAGAACCTAAAGAATTTGAAGCTAAGGAGAAGCATGAACAAGACCTAATTAAATCAATGAGGATCAATGATGATTCCATTAAGGATCACTTGATCCCTAAAGTTTCATCCAAGAAGACACCTAAGCAAATGTATGATGCACTTTCCAGAATTTATGAAGGAAAGAACATCAATAGAAAGATGAATCTAAGAATTCAATTGAAGGGCACCAAGATGAGCAAAGGAGAATATTTTCAAGATTAATTCACACGGATCTCCCAGATGAAAGAGATGATAAGTGCTATTGGAGATACTCTTGATGAGGATGAATTGGTTATTATTTCTCTCAATGGCCTCACTAAATCTTGGGACTCGTTCATCCAAACTATGTGTGGCAGAAAATAAAGTATGATGTTTGACATAGTATGAGAAGATTGCATACAAGAAGAAGCTACAATAGCCAATAGAGAATCTCTTCTCAGAGAATATGATCAGGCTATAGCTACCCATACTAAGGAAAGAAATCAATCAAACTTCAAGAAGAGTATTCATAACCCTTCAAAGAAGAAATCCAAGAGAAGAAAGAAGAAGAAGGATTACTCAAGTTATCAATGCTATAACTGTCATAAGTTAGGACATATTGCTATAAAATTTCCATCACTAAAGAACAACAACAACAAAATACATCATGCTCATCTAGCTTAAGATGAGAATGAATAAAGACCTCAAAATATAAATAGAGGAGAAGATGTAGAGGAATATGTGTTATTCTCTACACTCTCTGGATATGTAACACCTAGAGAAGATACATGGCTTTTTGATAGTGGTGCATCTAAGCACATGACACGAAAGAATACACCTATGTCAAATATTGAAGAGAAGAACTCTTCCTAGAAAGTATCATTGAGAGATGACTATCAATATCCCATCAAAGGTATTGGTGAATCAAGCTACAAGCTTGAATCTGGGACCTCCATGAAGATGAAGGAATTATTGTATGTATTAGGTTTGAAAAATAACCTACTCTCCGTCTCATCTCTAGACAAGAAAGTATATAGAGTTTCTTTTAGAGATGGAAAAGTACTCATGTGGTCCAAGGGTAAGACACTTGAAGATGTTGTACTCATTTGAGAATAAGAAGGAGGACTGTACAAGATCAAAGGACATATAGAGACAATCGTTTTCCATGAGACTACCAGCTCAAGTGAAATGTGGCATATGATACGTGTTCACATCAACTACAAAGCATTTCCCTATGTAAGCAAGGTGGTAACAGGGTTACCAGATATGAATATTAAACATGACGGAACCTGCAAGGGATGTGCACAGGGAAAGAACATCAAGAATCCCTTTTAGAAAAGTGACACAAAGACTAAAGGTACGTTGGAACTAATCCATTCTGATGTATGTGGTCCTATGCCCTCCATTTCCTTAAGTGGATATGAATACTATGTCACATTTATTGATGATTATTAAAGAAAGAATTGGATACATTTTTTGAAGAATAAAAGTGAAGTGTTTGGAAAATTCAAGGAATTCAAATCCTTAATAAATAACCAGTCAGAAAAGAGAATCAAGACACTGATATCAGATATTGGTGGAGAATACACTTCAAAGGAATTTGAAGTATTATGTAAGGAGGAAGGAATCAAGAGGGAACTAACCACTCCCTATAAACCCCAACAAAATGGTGTTGCAAAAATAAAGAATAGAACTATGATGGAAGTAGTGAATACCATGATTCATGACCAAGACCTCCCTTTGCACCTATGGGCTGAAGCTGCAAGAACTTCCATATATGTGCAAAATAAATTATCTCATAGTGCTCTTGAATTCAAGACTCATGAAGGAGTGTATACCAGAAAGAAACCTGAAGTAAGCCATCTCAATATATTTGGTTGTCCAGTATATGTACATATTCCGAAAGAGAAGAGAACCAAATTGGATCCTTTTGATAAGAAGGGAATATTTGTAGGATACTATGAAGTCTCCAAAGCCTTCAAGATATACATTTCAGGATTCCATCATATCGAGATTAGTAGGGATGTAACCTTTGATGAAGAGGCAGATCTTAATAAATCTGGAAGGTGTCAGCTTGAATAAATACATGAAGAAGATGTACCTACCAGAAGGACATAAGTTGAACCAACTCTTGAAATAGTAGCATCAGAATACCATGACATGCTAGAGCCTCAGGAGACCCTTACTATGGATATCTCTCGAAAGAGAAAAACTGTTTGGGTAAGAGAAATTATATAAGAAGCCAAAATATATGGATCACTAGAAGGAGAGAACCCAAAACTAGAAAATACCATAAAATAGATAATCCAAGCCTCACAAATAAAAAATAGTAGCAACATAGCATCACGACCAACTCACAATAAAAAATGACAGCAAAGTACTCCAAAAAAAGTCATATAAGGTAGTGATATGGTGGATGGCACCTAACGAGGAATCTTAATGTGAACGCAAGGGTGTGAGAATGTAGAAAGCAAGTAATGTGGATAGGTCTTGCAAAGTACAAAACAAGTATTCAAAACATTTTTTGGCTCACCCTCCCAGCTGATGTAAAGAATGCCCGCATATGGAAGGAAAATGCACACAAAAATGTACAAGAGGTTGAAAATTTCTATGTGGGCATGTTCAAATAGATGTGGGAATTTTATCTTAGTATTGCATGCATAATGCAATACTTGCAGGAATGCTTCAGAAAAATGCACACGTGAAGAATAAAAATGACAACATGAGTGAAGGAGACGTCATTAAAATGCACACAAGGTCCCCAATATTCCCGCAAGTTGAGGAGACAAATGTAGTCCAGGCCTCAATAATATCCTTAAGCCTCAAATATTCCTGCACTTGAGAGTAAAAATACTGGCAACTAGTTAAAAATTCCCACAGGGAAATAGAGTAAAAATAATTGTAGCCTGTAAAAATTCCTGCAACTAGTTAAATATGCCCACATTTAAGTTGCAGAATACACTTACATCATTTCTTGAAATGCACTACCTTATAAAATTCCCACATGTGTGAAACATATGCACGCAGGTCTAGACAAATGCCCACAAATATGCACAAAAATATTGAAAAATGCCAGTAGGAAACCATAGCAATAGATGAAAGAAAATGCATAAATAAATTAGCTACAATATGTTTACAGAAATTAGATGAAGTAAAATGCAGAAATAAATATCTTGAGATGAACAGACTAGCAAGGTTTCAGGGGGAGAAATTAGTCTACATATTGATAGGGGGAGCAGTATGGTTAGATAAAGAAAAACAAATCAAGTGAAGCAACATTGTGATGTTTTCATTGATGCATGCTTACCTTTTATGAAATTACTAGATGACTGTTGATACATTCATTATGTGGGCATGTCCTTAGATGTCACAAGAATTTCAATGATAAAGTTAAAGACTTGAAAGGTACAACTAAAGTAAATCTTTTATGGGAATCCTCAGCTTATAAATATATTCTTCAACTATATTGTACAACCACTTGGATGGAGATGACATGTACATCGGTAAAGGAAAAAAGGATGTTGATGACATACTAGATGATGACATTGCAAAAAGGAATATAAAGGTTGATCACAAAGGATGAAGGCATGGAAAAAAGGACAAGACTGTTTGGATGTCAAGTCAACATGAGGGTAGGTTACTTCTCAAATGTATGCGGTCATACGTCTCATGTGTCTCATGCAAAGAGTGGAATCTCATAATCATCATCAATGGATAAGGAATCTCATGTGGTCATCTCATCTTCCTCAAGTTAACTTAGCAAGGTGTGGCCAACCCCTTGAGGATAACCATAGTCCTCGAAAGATGTCACACATATTCAAAAATAATCTATGCAACAAACTGAACAAGCATTTCACATATAAATTGTAAAATGCATAAATATAGGTATGTTAATTGTTTTAATACTCAGAGCTCCCAAAAACAAAATTCCCAAAATAAAAAAAAAACACCCAAAAATAAATAATAAACATTAAAGTAATAATAAACATTAAAATATTAATAAACATTAAAAATAATAAACATAAATAATAAACATTAAAAAGATAACAAACATTTAAAACTTCCAGAGCTTGAACCTAAAATAAAATTGATCTTAACAGAGTACATACCCATACACTGTCACTTATGCTCAAAGAATAAGTATTTCCGAGATTTTCCATGGATCAATATACTACCTCTCTCTCAGGCTCTACAAGCCTCCAAGATATCCAAGATTCTTGAGTTATTCTCAGTGTATGCGGCGATATATTCTATCAGTGTACAATATTCATTTGCATTGCAGTATGGTAAAAAATGAATACAATATCACACAACCACAAATATCATACACTGTGAAAATATATCCTGACATACACTGTATTTCACCACTTGCACACATATTATTTCTTTGTCTCGAGGGACCTCCACCCACTGATTTAACATACTCATATGGCCTCCATCTGAACATGATATACGACAATTCAATGTGTGTAGTATCCATAGGAAAGTTTATATGGAACAATATCATACTACCACATTCAAGGCATCTTATTCCACCTACACATGTTTTATTGAAAAAACATTTTCATGATTCGTTTTACATAATATCAATGAAATAAAATCATGCACAATACAATCATCAATATATTTATACAGATCTAGTTCATTCCACCCCATAGTATCCACGGGGAAATGGATTGGCTGAATCATCAAACAAAATAACACTTAGGATAATAAAGCAGATGTTGTCAGTAAACAAAAAAACTTGGGATGCAAATTTGAGGTATGCTCTCTAGGATGATAGAATAAGTGTCAAAATATCCATTAGAACCTCTCCTTTTCAATTGGTTTATCGAAAATAAGTAGATCTTCCCATCCAATTGGAACTACTTATGCTCAAATTGATACAAAATGAAATGGAGTCAAATGATTTGGTCAGACGGATGTATGAATTGATAGAAGTGCAATAAGAAAGGGAACAATTCAGTTTGAAATTGCTAGTGCATAAGAAGAAATGGAAAAATAATCTGGATAAGAAGGCCATATCAAGGAATTTCTAGCCAGGAGACTTGGTTCTCAAGTGGTATGCAAAAAGAGAAAATAAAGGAAAACATGGAAAGTTTAATTTCTCAAATCTCAGCATCCGTATGTGTGTGAAATAGAAACAAGAATTATGATCCCTCAAGTATGGGAAGACCTGAGTCTGAAAGAAACCTTAATTCTCCATGGTTGTGTATCTAATCAGCAATGAAGAACGTCATTTTTAAATATGGGTTAATTTCAGCAGTAATATGCCTAATTCATAGCTTTTGGTTGAATTTGAGGATTGATTTCCAATCCTGAGCATCCATGCAGCAATGTGTGAAAGTTTTGGGCACATTGGGAGCATTTTTGAGCAACAACAAACATTAAAACACCTTGAATCAACAATAAAACATAGGCATATCCAAATCTAGGAAACTAAGGCATCCTATGGTAACTTCTTGTACATGTAAGAGAAGCCATAAATCCACAGATCAAAGCAATCCCGTGTTTAAATATGCATTTATTACCATTAAAGCTCATTCAAAAAAGAAAATAATTTCCTTCATCCAAGACTGTAATTACTTATTATAGTCTTATGGTTAACAAAACATTCCATTATAAAATGTCCAAACTTTCAAAACACTTTTACTAGAAAAAGACAATAGATTTTCCAAATATTAAGATCTCCATCCTTGATTACCAATTTCAAAATGGTTTAGGAAATTTGAATTCTCTCAAGATATGGGAGGAAGAGATAGTATGAAATCTATTCATAATATAAAATAAATCCAAATTGGTAATTTGAAAAGTTTTATATATATAATAAAGTATTCTCTAAAGTTTTATGTTTTGGCATCCTAGAAGGTGATTTTGTGAGGGATGATGCATACCTTGGAGCATAGTGTTTAGTCCTTTGATGCCATCCAATGGATATGCTACCATTATCAGACATTTTGAATCTATCCCATATAATGAAATATCAAGTGTTCAAACTTAATTTATTGACTCATGAGCAAGATAATGGCATTTCGTCTAGGCTAGGAATGGTTCAAACTTCATACTCCGAGGTAGCACAACATAGAGCTGGAATATTTGCACTTTTTAAGTTTTATGAGGTAGGAAAATGGAGGTAAGATAGGATAGAAGGATTCCATTGAAAGTAGGAGATTTGGGTTGGATGGATGTTTCTCAATCCTTTGAGGATGCATGTGTGCCATTTTCTAATTTTTCTTCCTAATAATATTTCTCAAGACTTAAATAAATCCTATATTAATAAGTAATAAGCTATGTGATTGAAATATATATTATATCCTATATAGTTTCAAGGAGGACATCAATTTGAAGGAGGACATTTAGTCTCTAATACTCATTTCCTACCAACATCATTGTAAGAGACTAAAGGTATGCCTAGATTTGAAGTACAATCTTTGATGCAAATTCTAGTGTAAAATAACTAGTCTCAAACAAATCACAAACCTCCATATGTTACCCACCAACATTAATTATGAGACTTGTGTGGAGTCTGCATGGAAACTTATATAGACCTACATGGAATATCTACACTATACACACTTGCTAAAGACTAGTGTCTCTCTTCTCTGGTGCTGTAGCCCTTCTGAAATGTGGTCGCTCTCACAATGATATCTACTTGAACTACTAGTATTTGACACCACTGGGGAAAATGCTAGATGAACCAAGTTCCTTATTAGTTGAGTGCATGGGAACACCTTGTGGATAGACATGGCTTATCCAATTCATGTGCAAGATATACATTCCTTGATTGGCCTATTGATGGATGGATAGGATGTATCAGATTCCTTTTAGGGTACCAGTAAGAACATAAATTCCAAAAATTGAACCCATCCTATATGACCAGTATGGTACCAAGAGAGGATGATGGGGCTCAATTATCACCATTATAAACACTATCCAGGTTCGAACCCTCTAGTTTGAATTAAATTTATGTGGGATATGACACGACTTCTAAGGCCTCCAAAGTTTACATTCATTCCCTACAGAATATATGTGTATCTCAAGATGTCAAATTTGATCAGGATGTAAGGTCCCCTAAGCCTCACCGGTCTCCAATACACATTGACGAGGTAGAGAAGCTTTCTTACCCAAATATTGATCCATAGATCCCAAATAAATCAGATACAGATAGTCAAATTCTAGCACAAGTACATATACTATTTTTCCTTTTAGTTCATTCAAAGGACCCAGATAGATTACATAAAGATTAAAGGAGGCACAAGAGCAAGTAGGAGAGCTCGAGTCTTTTTGGGGGGGGGTTTAGTCATCCTCTTAATAAGTTTCCTACTTATGTTGCATTGAAACCTTTATTTTTTAGATAATTCAAGTTATGAGGACGTAGGAGGTGATTTGCATATTCACTTGCATACACTCAGTATGCAAGTAAATACATTTAAGTTGCAGAATACATTTAAATCAATTTTTCAAATTGGATAAGTAGTTGATTTGTAGAAATGCCCTCAGCCAGTTTGAAAATGGCTTTTGGAATAATAAAATGCCCACACTTCCTTATAAAATTCCCACATGCCTCAAACATATGCACTTACATCCAGACAAATGACCGCAAAAATGCACGAAAAGTTGAAAAATGCCTGCAGGAAGCTATAACAATAAATGAAGTAAAATGGAGAAAGAAATTAGATACAATATGTTCTATTTCAGGCATTTTTGGGTTCATCGAGCATTTATCTATTACCCTGTGGGCATGTGTTTCTAGGAAAAATTCACCTCTTGCGGACAAGAGTTGTTCCTCTAGTCTGGATGGTTCAGATCTAGAACAAATTAGTTACAACAAAGATGGAAGACTTCCCCTAGAATTTGTGGAGATATGGAATGAATCCGTTTGATAGAGTGATGCAGCTATTTCCTATGGTGATGGATCTTCATGAACGTACCTTCATGATCACATGAAACAAGCAAACAAGATCAAAAGCACTAGAATATAATCCATAATTCTATGTCAGTGACTAAGGAATCCAACAGTAAAATACATGATTACAACATCACATACTTTACGGGAAAGGAACCAACTTTGCATTAATGATGAAGAAGAAATATTACAACCTTTTCCTTAGTGTTGTGATGCTCCTTGACATGTAATGTCTTGTCCCCAAAACCTCTAACTTGCTCCTTCTATGCTCACCCTAATGATTTGGCCAGAATCTCAATGCAACAACATAACTTTTCTCTCTCTCAACCATGGGGTATGAGCCTGATTTTATAGCCCTTGAGAGGAAAGGGATGGTTGAGTAAATGGTGGGTGATGTGGAAGGGATATCCCATAAGGATGGATCTTGAGTCCAAGTGGTCCTCATGAGTAGGGATGAGGGTGCCACAAAGTCTTCCTTCAAGAATATTCATGGAATCTTCTCTTTTTCACTTTTTAACTTGGGCATCACTTCTCCTCCATTATGACAGAGCGGTGACAGGGTAGAACCACACATTGAACAAGGGGAAAAAATGATGGAACCACCTATTGTCAAGAGACAGTGAGCATTACTGAAGAAGGTAAAACTTCTTTCCTTAAGGGAAGAGTGGTGCTGAAATTTATATGCAAGATTGAAATGAGGGCCAGTATTTTCACTTCACAATTTGGGATTCAGAGCAATAACTGGTGTTTGGGACCTCATCACATGATGATGATGAGATTTATGTGTAATATAATGCCCCCCAAAGCATGAGGATAGAGGGATACGATAGGAAAGAGCTTTCAAAAATCAAGTTATCACTTCAAGGAAAGAATTCTCTTGATCAGAGATCATCATAAACCAGGTGTTTGAAATACATCAATACTTTTGACTCATAAACAAATGTCTCCTCATCATGGCTGCAGACCAATACAAGGCAGATCCATGAGAGAGATTAACAAACATGGCTACTAGAATATAGCGTAGATCCATGTGATAGAGGACTCAAACTTGGGACATAGATACCAGATATACACTGTATATCTATGTCAATTGGACACAAATTTGAGCACAACCACAACCATACAAATGTGGATCCATGCTAGGACTTTATACAATTTACTCCATCACAACTTGGGGAAACGAATGAGTGCTTTTAACAAATACCCAGGGTCTTCATCTCGTCTTCCATAATGTACGTTTCTATCCATCTAATTACAATGATTTGACGTTGAACATGGTAGAAACCACTTGATTACTGGTCAATGATGTGAACCGTTAACAAGTACAAGGGAGATCACCATTGATGTCAATAATTCCCAAGGTACTCTAGTACAATCTCTTGAGCGTGAATAGATCATTTGATGTCGAACACTTAGTCGAATCTATCGATCAAAGGTCAATGATGTGAACCTATGTCGAGAGTGAGAGAATATGTAATTAAGGCATACATACCTCAAGGTACTAAACTTGTTTCTAAGACTAATTCCTAGATGATGAGCTGATGTCGACTGGAATAGTCTCGTCGAAGGAGGGCCATGATGAATCCCACATCGACTACATAAAACTTGGAACAAAGTTCTGGAATGTTGTAGATGATGTAACCATAAGACTAAATCAAAAGGTATTGAAACAAAGGCTGTTTTTTATTACAGAGGTAAAATTTCAACTTCCCTTTGAACATCAGACGGCATGACAAAAGACTTGGAAGCATTGACTAAACTAGGAGGATACCAGGATAAAATGCAATGACGTACAATGCATTCTTTGAAAGACTAAAAGGAGTGACATGAATCACGAAAGTGGATCGACTTGGAAGAAAGATGAATACCCATTGACTGAATGAAATGTAGACAAGTGCCATGTTCAAAGGTGACTACAAAATACCATTTTATTTGCCAAATGAATTAATTCCCTTCCCTTAATTTCCCCATCATTATTGATGAGTGCCTCTTTTCGTTTTTACGAGTTTAAATAGGGTAACAAACACTCATTGTATCTCATCCAAAGACAAGTCCATTCTCATATATTTCATGAACCTGAGAAAGGAGGGGCTCATTCCCAAAAGAGGGTCTCTTAGTGTTTGGTTTAACGAGTCCATTGAAATTTAACTCGGCTTCATTCATGTTTAGAGAGTCTGAACGAAAACAGAAGAATACTCCAAAGGGTCTTTTTTCATATGATTTAGTCTCTAGGTCCTGAAAAAGTATAAAATAATACTCGAGAGAACTCTTCCAGTCATGATTGGCTGGAGTGCTATTTTTTCGTAACCAGTTGATCCGAACCGAAAAAAGGGGTAAATTACCATCGGAGAGACAAATCTTCAAGTACTTTTATGAGTGTGAAGAAGACAAGTTCACTTGAAAATATTTTCACATTTAGGGAGTCCGAAAAGAGTTTAAAGAAGACTCCATTAGGGTTTCTTTTCACGATGAACGAGTTTAAATGCCTAAAAAGAAGTGAAAATGACTCGGGACTTTGATTCTAGGTTTAAAGAGCATGATCATAGTATCGAAATGAACGCTCAACAATTTTTTTCCATTTTGCGGAAGTATGAAAAAGCCAAAGAAAAAATTAACTAGGACGATACTATCCATTTATGTCCCTTCAAAAACTTTTAAAAGGCCATTAGTTCCCCAAAAATATTTTAAAACTGACTTTTATAAAATATAGAAAGGGTATTTTTAATGAAAATAATATTAAAAACATAATAACCCTAAAAATATTTTATAAAAGGAAAATTAAATAGTAAAAACCAATTCATTTTACCATTTACCAATTCTTGGAGAGCATTTGGGAGAGTTGTGTGCATATTTTCAGTTGAAGAATCCAGAGTTTTTTCTCGTCTGTTTTATGAGCCGTCAGTTCCAGGTGAGAGTTAGAAATATTCACTTCATTTATATGGTTTCCATTTTCCAATTTCATGTATTTCTATTGAGCTTTGGGGATTTTAAGCCAAAACTAAAAAACACATCCCATGTAACGCTTCTAGCCTTCACGAGAGGAGCGGTGCTCGTTAAGAACTGCCTTTCTTCAGGCTTGCATAAGCGGTGGCACCACTCTGTCAAAAGGGGACAGAAGTGGTGTCGATTGTAGTGCCCAAAATGTGATTTCCCTAGACAAAATAGAGGGCTTTTAGCATTTTTAAAGGTTGTATAAGTGTCTAAATTCCTCATTGATTGTTTTTTGATAGGTTACTTTGCTCATCATGGTGATTTGGAAATAAAGGAAACATGAAGATGATGATGCTCGTGCTATGACAAATTCGATCTCCATTACTTCTCTATGAGGTTGTCGCCTCTTAAAATTCTTCAACGCTCCTAGTATGGTATCACATGTGTAATTACTGGAGCACATACTACGGATGTGGAATCCAGAGCAACACAATTTTGAGGTAGGGCCTCACATCCTCACCATAGAGGTGGAGGACATATATTTTCTCACTGGGTTGTCTAGGTGTGGAGAGCCTATTTCACTGACAGGATCCTGAGGGGGAGATATTACTATACAGGAGTTGATATCCCACCATTGTAATCCTGGAACCGAGATGTTAGGAAAGAAAATACTGATAAAAAAAGTGAGATATTTTCCACTTTGCATTGTGATTTTTACCATGTAAAGAGTATCTAGGAGCTAAGGGACTCACCAATATTCTCAAGCTCACATGTTATATTCCCTAGAGGCCATGGCTCCCACAGTATTCAACTAGGCCGAGGCACTATTACCCGTGTTCAAGGATTAGCTGATTAAGTGTAGGAAAGGGGAACTAAAACAGTTCAACTATGGGACCATTCTGGCATGCTTATTCTTTGAGAGGGTACCCCTCTTGAGATCCCAGGTGGTATTGACAGAGTTGAGACCTAGAGACCCCTGCATGTTGTTGTGGGTGGAGATCACGGCCCGCATTGGAGGTGGCGGGTCCAAGGTAAAATATGGGGCTAGGCTTCTTTCAATGGTTGAACGACCAAATCCTTATGATTGAGGACTATGCCTATGTAGGGACCGACTTTCAAGGGGATGCCTACCTTCCTCTATCACCTGGCACTCAATGGGGTGACATCGGTAAGAAGAAATACTCAAGATGTTGATTATGTTTTTATATTTTTATGTTTTATGATTTTTATGGATGATAACAAGGCCTAATGTTTTCATGCAAATGTTGGGGATGCACAGCCTGGGGGATCATCCCCCATGGACAGGTGAGCACGAGGTTGCTTTGTCCATATAGGTGACAATGAGCTCACCACGCTAGAGGAGAACCTAGGTAGGTTGACTTTGGATATCCTGGATGCTGCGATAGATGAATTCCCTAGGAGGTTTCAAAGACATACTACAGGATTTTTGGGCCGCTTCAGTCGCTTGCTACGTAGGGTGGCAAGGGCTATTATGTGCTACCATGAGAATCATTAGGGTGGTCTGCATGATGTATCATTGAAAGCTTACTAAATTCAGGATTTTTTGTATCATTTTGTATACCTGAAATCCAAAGTGCTTCAGATGGGATCTCATGACCATGATTTTGTAAAAACACTTTTTATATAATATATATACAGATTCAATTCTTGTGTTTATATCTGTTTCAAATGGACAAATTGTATTTACATGAGTTTTATGTGTCTTCTACAGTTTAGTTTACTTTACAATGGACCATTTTTTATTTTTAAAAGTTATGAACGGGCGATATACCAGTTTAGAATGTAGTTTGCTAATGAATCAACAATCATATTATCATACCTATAGATATGTCTGTAAGTGGTGAAATTGAATGAACTCTCTAATAGATGCACTCTTCGAAAGAAATGGAGAAGTGTGGGGTTTCTGATGGTATAAACATGGTTTAGATGACAAACCACTATATTTTTAGGATTATTAATCTTCCTTTGTTCAAATGTATATTAGATTAATTATTTCCTAACTTAGGAACCTTAAATTAATTAAATGGGTCCACTAGTGCAATTTGGGTCCACTTGGCCCAATGGGGCCACATGTACCAGTCATTGAAGTGTGGGGAACACCACTATAGGTTAACTACCACTTACTGCATGTGCATGCATCAGTTAGGGCACCTGCTAGGCCAATCCCTACATTTTAGGATCCACTGGGAGTCTCAACACCAACCTACTTTAGTGAGTTGGTGTTAGCACTAGTTAGTCTTAGTTATCCCTTAGTTACAATCAGTTACTTCATAGTCAGTTAGGCTAGCACTACTAATGCATGGATAATGCATGTTTGCATGGGGATGAGCGCTTTTCCTACCTACCTCACTCTTAGCTGCACTGAGTTAACTAGTTGTTACTACGTGTTGGAGTTATTGGTCATTGGGGAGTTGTCTATTTGGACTCTGATATTGATTGGGAGACCTTGAGTTATAGATTTAGTTAGATACAGTCTTATCCACTTGAAGTATTCGAATTCATTACTCATGCATTTGAATTCTACCTATGTAAACTACATTGTAACACCAGATATTATTATGATGAAGATACTATAAATTCCTGAGCAATACTTGTCCATTTCTTGTGTGGTTTGTCTTGTTGGATTTGTATTTTCATTCTCCATTCAATTGTTGCAACATAATCAGAACTCTCTTCTTGAATATCTAAATGGAATTCAAATTCTAACATGGTATCAAAGCCTTCTCAGGCAGGTTTCATGCTTGTTTCTCCTCATCGAACACTAAACGCAGTTGGGTTTGCACACAAATCCCCTATGAAAATTTGCTAGCTTTGGATTCATTCAGAGCAGTGCAGAGGGTGTGATAGACCCTAAAAACATGTTCATGTATGGAGGAAAATCATGATTCTAAAAGTTATTATTTTTTAGTGTTATTTGCAGTGAAATTGATAGGTTCTACGTAGCTTGAAAGAAGTATTTGCAGTCTCCCTACCGGAGCAATTATGAGTTCTCAAACTCTTGAGCCACAGATCCTCACAACTTCCAATTACCTTGATTGGAGTATTGATATGCAGCTATCCTTGCACAAGCATGGCTACCACAAGATCATACATGGATGGGAGGCTAAGCCTCATCAGCCGGTCGAGCGAAACAAGTTCCTAAACCGTTGTGATGAAGCATTCGGGTACTTATGTACTTATATTTCTAGAGATCTCCTCTTTCATCTAGAAGTATTGAGGACTCCTAGAGAATCCTGGGAGAGTCTTGATATCTTTTTTAACAAAAAAGATGAGCTTCGGGGACACATTTTGGAGAATGAGTTGGTATCTTTACATCCCACCAGTTTCGTGACTATTGAGCAATTCTTCTCCAAATTCAAGTCTCTAGTGCTACAATGCAAACAACATGGGATATAGCATAAGGACAAGAAGAATGTCCTTTCAATACTCAGAAAACTAGGTCCAGAGTATTCTCTGTATGTCTCAATGTTTCATTCCAAGTGGGAAAGCATTTCTGATTCAAAACTTCCTTCTTTAGATTCATTCTTCGAGTCCTTAATCAAAGAACAAGACAAATTGATTCGAATGGGAATCATCCAGACTTCCAAATATCAAGATCTATTGGTTGCTGACTCTTCCAAAGTGCAAGAAAAGGGGAAATCAAAGAAGAAGGAGCCAAAGGCAGCTGATTCAAAGCCTAAACCAAATCAGCAATCTTTCGAAGGGGACTCCAGCTCTAAGAAGAAGAAATTTGAAAATAAGTTATTTATGTATTGTGAAAAGGGATACCATATTGAAGAACATTGTATGAGGATGAGGAAGCAACTTGATGAGATGTCCACTCTTCTCAAGCAGCATAAAATTTCTCCTCCAAGAGCAAATGAGCCTGATGAAGAAGCGCCGATAGAAGATGCCGGAAGGTGTCATGATTTGAAAGAAAATCTCTCTCCATCATCAACATACATTATAGATTCTGGAGCCTCCAACCACATGGTTTCCTCCAAAGAATCCTTCTCTACTCCTTCACTATCAAAGGGGCCTAATATTCACATGGGAGATGATTCCAAGATTCTAGGAGAAGGAAAGGGCTCAGTATTATATGGTGAGTTCAAAAATGTCTTATATGTGCCCTCCCTTGCTACTAACCTATTATCTGTTTACCAGATGACTCATATAGGCTCTCCCAAGAGGGTCACATTCGATTCAAACTCAGTTGATATTACAGAAAAATCCACTGGAAAGCTTGGAGCGAAAGGTATTGCAAATCACTCTACAAAAGCTTATGAGTTTTCACATTTCTTACCTGTTTCTCCTCCTACATATTTATTGTCTCATGATAGCAACACCAACAATATTTGGCCATCTCAATTTCAAATATTTTAAGCAGCTCCACAATGATAACATTTTTGAAGGTTTTCCCTCCATCCAAACTTCCGATGGAGTATGTGCTGGGTGCTTGGTAGGTAAGCATCCATAAAAGAAGTACAATGTTGGGAAGGCTCATAGAGCTATCTCTACACTTGATTTGATACACAATGATGTAGCTGGACCTATTCCCACAAACTCCATTAATGGTTTCAGGTATTTTTTGACCTCTATTGATGATTGTTCTAGGTACTGTTGGATGTAATTCATGAAACTAAAATTAGAAGTTTTTTGAGACTTTTAAAAGTTTTAAAGCTATGGTTGAGAACAGTTTCAATAAGAAGATCAAGTCAATAAGATCCGATGGAGGAGGAGAATATGTCAAAAGATATTTCCATAAGTTATGTGAATCGGAAGGGATTCGAATGGAACACTCAGTTCCATACACACCACAGCAAAATGGTGTGGATGAGAGGAAGAACAGATCACTGAAAGAGATGGCAACGTTCCTTCTTCATGGCAAGAATCTACCTCCTTCTTTTGGGCTGAAGCAGTAAACTGTGCTTCATATTTGCAGAATAAGGTTCCCCACAAGTCAGTGGTTGGGGTGAATCCATTCGAAGCACTGCATGGGTATAAGCCTAATGTCTCTCATCTGAGAGTTTTTGGTTCCAAAGCTTGGGCCAGTAAGGCCTAGGATACCACTTGATAAGAGAAAGGCCTTCCAAGCCCAAAGTAGTGAATGCATTCTACTGGGATATGCAGATGATGAAAAATATTACAAACTTATGGAGGTTACTACCAGAAGATGCTTCATTGAAAGAAGTGTCCAGTTTGAAGAGGATCAGCTGCATGAAACTCCTCCAACAACACATGAAGGTATAACTATTTCTCCTCCTATTTTTTATGATGATGATGATGTGCTATAGGTTTCAGATTCAGATGAAGAAGATCACATACAACATGATCTTGTTATTGAGGCTAAATATCAAGAGATTCTAGATCCAGATCCAATACCCATTCCTAATCAGAATCCTAAACCCAGATGGGCTCAAAAGCT
Source organism: Pseudotsuga menziesii (assembly GCA_001517045.1). NCBI lineage: Eukaryota > Viridiplantae > Streptophyta > Pinopsida > Pinales > Pinaceae > Pseudotsuga > Pseudotsuga menziesii. The sequence continues at coordinate 106,514 of LPNX010752611.1, read as the reverse complement.
TCTTGATGCAGCTGGAAGTGGTGTTGGAGTTCCAGAAGACAAAAGAAGAACTAGGTCCCAGTATCAGAATGAGCATGCTGCACTATATCTCACAGATTATCTCTCTACATAATGGTGTAGCAAAGTTCCAGGTCGATGCTACTTGATGATGACGAATGATCAGCTACATGGACCACAGAAGAATATATTTAATCGTTCCCTACCTTCACCATCCAACAGAACCAAACTAAGTCATCTATTCAAAAGTGTATTAAGAGGTCCATTGATGGACCATGCTGCTACATAGAGCTTCAATTTTTCATAGCAGTGTTTTTCTCAAGTTATTTTTCTAAGGAGGAAGCTTCTTTGTTCAAAATACAGCTTGCAAATTGCTATTTTCCTGCTTATTTTTTAGGGGGGGGGTTCCCATGAGATTTTCCCATGTTTCCTCAATTGTACTAAGAAACATTTTATTATTATCTTCTAGATTGTATTTGGGTGACCTATGATCTTGCAACCAGTGCCCACAATTTTCCAAGTTAGGATTCAGGGGGGGTGTTAGGATTATTACTCCTCCCTTGGTCAAATGTCTATTAGATTAATTATTTCCGAACTTAGGAACCTTAAATTAATTAAACGGGTCTACTAGTGCAATTAGGTCCACTTGGACCAATGGGGCCATATGTACTAGTCATTGAAGTGTGGGGAACAATACTAGAGGTTAACTGCCACTTACTACATGTGCATGCATCGGTTAGGGCACCTCCTAGACCAATCCCTACATTTTAGGAGACACTAGGAGTCCCGACACCAACCTACTTCAATCAGTTGGTGTTAGCACTAGTTAGTCTTAGTTAGCCCCCAGTTACAATCAATTAATTCACATTCAGTTAGGCTAGTGCTACTAATGCATGGATAATGCATGGTTGCATGGGGAGGAGCGCTTTTCCTACCTACCTCACTCTTAGTTGCACCGAGTTAACTAGTTGTTACTACTTGTTGGAGTTATTTTTCATCGGGGAGTTGTCTATTTGGACTCCGATATTGATTGGGAGACATTGAGTTAGAGATTCAGTTAGATACAGTCTTATGCACTTGGAGGACTCGAATTCATTACTCATGCATTCGAATTCTACCTATGTAAACTACATTGTAACACCAGATATTATTATGATGAATATACTGTAAGTTACTGAGCAATACTTATCCATTTTTTGTGTGGTTTGTCTTGTTGGATTTGTATCTTAATTCTCCATTCAATTGCTGCAACATAATCAGAACTCTCTGCCTAAATATCTAAATGGAATTCAAATTCTAACATGAGAGTCCATAAATACTACCAAACCATGAATGCCCCAAGATGCAACCTCGGTCAGTAAACCTATCACTGCCTGATACTCGACGATATTGTTGGTAGCCAGACCAATACAAACCGCTCCTAAAATGACTAAGTCATGGGTTGGGGAATACAAAACCAAAGCATCTGAAGCAAGGTTCAAGGTATGATGACATGCACCATCAGTAAAACCATAGAAATCCATCCAATCTGCATAACCAAAACATGGTATAAACAACATGGACATCAAACTCAAAACCACATTGAAAATTCCAAAACACGCTGAAAGTCAAATATATATATATACAAGGTACCATACATAAATAGATTAAGCATAGTACCTCTTCAAGTACAACCCATTACGAGGTTGCTCAAAGGGTATCCCGTCATAGTCTATGAGCTCGTAAGACCCTTTCTCTAAGACCTTACTAATGACAAAGGGACTGTACCACATAGATTAAAACTTTCCCTTCCCTAGGTTTACATGTCTCTGATCATATGTCAGGACTAGGTCACCTTCATTGAAAAAATGAGGTTGAACAGACTTGTCACACTATGTCTTGACATGTGTTTTGTGTGCTTCATTATCCAAGGCATCATCTCTTCTACTTTCATCAAGGTTAGTTAAGTACAAAAATATCTCTTCCTCAACGAAGTGTTTGGGAGAATTTCTACTACAAGTTTAAGTGATGCGATTTGACACTCGATAGGGAGGAAAAATTCTAGTCCATAGACCAAATGAAAGGGTGTGAAACTAGTTGTTGTTTTTACTAAAGTCCTATAAGGCCAAAGTGCAGAGAATAGAGTCAAGTTCCAGATGGATTTGTGATCTCCAACCATCCTATGCAACATGGTTTTCAAAACCTTGTTAATGGCCTCTACCTGACCATTGGCCTGCGGGTAATACAGAGTTGATTTTTCATGGCGAAAACCTAGCTTAACGCTTAACTCAGCCATCATTTGATTCCAGAAATGAGATCTGCAGTCAGTTACTATAGCTTGCAGGACTCCAAACCTAGCTATCACATTGTTGAATAAAAAGAGGGTGGTAGTATTACCATCCTATGCATATGTAGGCATTTCCTCAGCCCATTTTGTGAAGTAATCGATGACTACAATGATATAACCATGCCCCCTGGCTGAGGTAGGATTACAATGCATAAAATCATTACCCCACTTGGAAAAAGGGCCAACTGCAATGACGGTGTGTAAAGGAGCAGGGTGGGTGATATTTTTTTGGATAAAAGTGTTGACAGGGTGGGAATTTATTAACCACTTCATGACAATCTTTAAAGATCGAAGGCCACAAATAAACAGCGTGAAGGATTTTCTAGGTTGTATCCATCCCAGAAATATGACTACCACATTCTCCAGAGTGGCAGTCATTCAGAACCCTTTCATCTTCTTCATGTGTAAGGCACCATCGAAGGATGGAATCGATACCACATCGGTACAATGTATCATTCAAAATGAGATAGTACATTGTGTGGTGACGGATACAACGACAATCGACATGGGATATGTCATCCTTAAATCTCTTATTCTGGAGATAGTTGATGAAATATCCATACCATGGATCAATTGTGCTTATCAAGAACAAAAATTCATCCGAGAATGAATCATTGGGCTTAGTTTTCGTCAAAGCACAGGGAAGGTCACACATCGAAACTGTGAAAACCAAGGATTTATTTGAAGTAGCCTTGGCAAAATCAAGATCAAATTCCTATAAGATAACAATCCAACGGTAATACTTTCCCCCTAGTACCTGACGAGTCAGAATGTAGTACATGGGGTTTTTATCTGCGAGTACAATTGTAGTACGAAGTAGAATGTAATGACGAAACTTTTGTACAACAATGACCGTAGCCAGAGCTAATTTCTCCACATGTGAGTAACAGGTTTCAGAGTCATGAGACTCTTACTTAGGTAATATATCACGTGTTCTTAGCCATTGGGATTTTCCAGCACTAAAACCATTCCAATGGTCGTAGTGGAGGCAACAACGTATAACATAAATGATTTTGAATAATCTGGGGGTGCAACATTGGTAAATGGGTCAGAGCACATTTTAGATTATCAAAATCTCATTGGGCCTGGTCATCCTAGAATAACGGAGTGTCCTTATTTAGGAGATGCATATAACCATGCATTTTTTCTGCAAAGTTGCATACAAAACGATGAAGAAATTTTTCCTTCCCTTAAAAAACTTTGGATTTCAGTGATGTTTGTCAAGGTGGGTAAGGCCAGGATAGCAGCAATTTTCAAAGGATCAATCTGGATGCCATCTTTGGAAACCATGAAGCCAATAAGACTTCCAATCTCAACACAAAAGACACATTTGTGTGGGTTAATCCGGATATCATAATGACGACATCTAAAGAAAATGTCCCTGAGATGCCCTGGATGGTCTTCCCATTACTGTGAATGAGCTGGGAGAGCATCAAGGTACAACTCCACAATGTGCTTGATATCATGAAAAGTGTAGGACATGGCGTGCTAGAATGTAACTCTAGTTTTTTTCAGACCAAAAGGCAACTTTCGATATGCAAAGTTTCCCCACGGGCACAGTTATAGATGATTTGATCGATGTGTGGAGTAGGGAAATTGTCCTTAGGACAAGACTTATCTAAGTATCAAAAATAGATATAGAATCTAATAGTTCCCTGCTTCTTAGGAACAGGAAAAATATTATATACCCATTCCATCAGGGGTACGGGATAAATAAGCCTCTCCTTCAGAAGTTTTTCCACTTCAACTTTAATAGCTGTAGCCTTCCTAAGATGGACTTGACGTAATTTTTGTCAGACAGGTTTTGTCCTGGGATAGGTTCTAATATCGTGTACAATAATTGATGGATCGATCCCAGGAATATCCTCATATGTCCAGGAAAAAATATCACATAATTCTTTGAAAAGGGCTCTATGATTTTTAGTTTCCTCCGTCGAGCAGTTTTGGCCTACATGAACGTGCTCAACAGTTCTGGGCTTGACTGATATGTGAATCGGGGTTTTCTTACTGATGTTGCAAATATTTCCTTAGGAATCTATGTCTTGAAACAATATAGGAATTTGTGGATTACTAAAAATATCAGTGCTAATAAGAGATACAAGGTCAAAATCTACCGAACTGGCATTTGGAAGAAAAGAAGATCGGTGATGGTGATCTTCCCATACGGGGTCATCCATACTCATGATCTCCTTAATGGAATCATTTAATGGAAAATTCTGGGAGATATAGTCTAGAGTTGGGAGGGATTTTTCTAGACAGTAGGGAAGGTGGTAAGGATCCAAAGCCACCAGATGAAGATCATCAGAATGGACATAAGGGCCGAGAGAGGATGACTCAACAACTTCTTTTACTTTAGGACTAAATCCAGTCATGGAAATCATGTTCATGGTCACCACTTTGGTACTAGGAGGGGCTGAGGGAAACACTCCCATGAGGGTTGAATCCTTCAGCATACCTACCCCAATCAACTGATAAGGAGGAGGGGATTGACCTAGTATATGGATTTTATTTGTGGTGGGATTAGCAACATCTCATGAACAAAAGTCAAGTTGATCAATAGTTACAATATTTCCCAAATGAGGAAATTGGAGAATTTGGAAGACTGTCAAAGTGATGAAAGTCATAGCATAGAACTACTTTCTCCCCAATAGAAGATTGTAATCCAATGGGGCATCAACTACTTCCACCTGAATGGAAACAATCTTTCCCCCAAGATCAACTGAAAGGGTTGGTAACAGAACATGAGGATGGAAACCTCGTCCATCAAAATATTTTAAGGTCGTAGGTGAATTTTTAAGTTCAGGAGAACCAACGGCCCTCCAGCAGGATACAAACAAAATTGAGGTTGAAGCTCCCTCATCCAGAACGATCCTATGGACCTTTCTTTCAACTAATCTAGTTGCAATTTGAAATGTGAGTTGGTGGGGTAATATGGATTTATAGTTCTCCACATTGAATTGAATTAGGTTGGTGTTATCTAATTCCCCCAAATTCATTAACAAGTTTTTATGTTGCATTGGACATCTTTGGAGTACCTCAAGGGTAGACATCGCACAAGGTGCCTGAGACAAATCTTAGATGACATTGTATAATTGTGCAGCTCAAGCATTGGGATTAAAAAGAGCCTTCCTGAGGGTATTCTTAGGTGGGTGTAAAATCAAATCGATATTAGGTTTCTTGATGGTGAGAGGACCATTAGATGAAGATGGAGGAGAACTAGTGGAAGGAACTTCTCGGAAGAAGGATTTTCATCCTTCTTCTCTATTGGCTTGTTGCATGACTGACAATGAGTATTTAAATTAATGGTTTATGAGGACATCATTCTAATTTCTTCCATAGAATTAGAGGTCCCTTGATTAGACATATGATCTATCAATTGTTGCTGAGATGGAAAGGGATTGGTAAGCACCACTGGTGTAGGGTTACTCTTCAAAAATTTACTAATCTCCTCACGATGAGGGAAATCCTTCGTGAAGTGGTCACCACTACACAACAGGAAGGGGTACTTGGCCTTTTTCTTTCCTTTATTATCATTCTCTGTGGCTATAGCCTTGGTAATTTCTTGTTGGTTTCAAGGATTTTTATTTTTCCTTTACCTTTATTCTTGTTACTAGGTGTCTGCGTGCTTTGTATAGCATTCACCTCGACGGAAACCGTAGGAGTAGAAGGAGCAGCAGTAGAAGTACTTCATTGCTTGGTAGGCTTAGCTGCTGATGAGGGTTAAATTGAACCTATAGTCCCGTCAACAGGAGTTTCTATATGTGGCTTGGAAGGGTCCATGCTGGGACAAGGAGCTTGAGGTATTAGGTCATACGGACTTTCGAATTAGGAATATACCAAGTCCAGATACTGAGCATGACTAATAGCCTGCTCTTTAGTAAAAACACCACCCATAGACACATATTGGGCAATGGGAGGAAACAAGGATTTCATGAACCAATCAGCTAATAGTTGGTCCAGGATGGGAGATTCAATGAGTCATCTCCACCTCCTCCACTCATGAATATGGTTTGATATTTGTGTGGAAGTGTTTTGACGGAGTGAGGGCAAAATATCCGTACCTATTTCAAAATGAATGGGTAGCTGAAAATGTGTGAGAAAAACAGTTTCCAATGCACTAAAGTCCACAAACAAATGTTGTGGAAGTTCAATATACCATTTCACAGCCGTGTCGGTCAAATTTCGCTAAAAGAGTCTCAAAAAAATAGATTCATCCATCAAGGAGTTGGGAGACCAACACAAATGGAATGTCATGACATGATTTTTTGGGATCATCTCCCTGCTTTCCATCAAAATTTAGAATGTCTGATGGTAACTTCACTGGATTAGTAGGCCAAGAAGGGTTATGCTGAATGTGATCATTAATCAACTTGGATAGGTCGACCAAGTCCAAATTTTCCAATAATGGAAGTTGTCGGTTAGGTTCGACACACTGGTAGTATTGATAAGGCATATGCATACTAGTAGGACCATAATTTGACTGATACACTGGCTATTGAGAGGATCCTCTCGAAGGGGGTGGGCCTCCAGGGGGAGGGCCACCTAGAGGTGGTGGGCCGTCGGGTAGTAGTGGACCTCCACAAGGTGGGCCTCTGCTAAGTGGGCCTCGACTAGGAGGGCCTCCACCAGGCGGGCCTCCTCCAGGTGGTCCTCCAAAGTGTGGGCTACCATAAGGTGGCCATCCAAAACCTCTAGCAGTATTAATAGGTATTCCTCCCATGGTTATCATGTAGGAACAATTTGATTTCCCCCACTGCGTAAATTTGTTTCTAGGGTAAGGGATTCCAGGATACATAGTTCCTGTAGATGTAGGTTGATAGTTCAAATTTCCTACAGGTAGTTGATTCCTTGGGTAACCATAACCCCAAGAAGGCTAGTTGACTGCAGGTTGTGCCCCTGAGGGTTGGATTGAACTTGATGGAGGGTTTACCATGTTGTTGTTGGTGGGAGGAACAACCATTGTTGGTTTTCCTACACTAGAGGTCTGCCTGGCACTAGTAGAAACTCCACTAACTGATGACATAACTTGAGCCGAGGATTGACCCCCGACGTTGGAATATACTGATACCACTTGAGTTGAGGATTTACCCCCAGCTATAGAGGGTATGGGAGGGCTAGAAACAAACCTAGGATGTGAAACTACAGGAGTAGGGTTGGAGGTTTGACCTGGATTATGAGGAGTCACAACACGAGCTGGGAGATCATCAATAGGGACCAAAGACGTGGAAAGTGAATGATATCCAGAAAGCCAAGGATCTGAAAGATAGGGTAAAAGAGCCAACATAGGTTCTTTGTGAGGTAGAGGAGAGGCAACAATTATTTCCATTCTCTCTTGAAAATTTTGGGCATGGTCAAGAGATGCTTGAATCCTTCTATACTCATCCTCACTCGATGGAGGGTTATCAAAATAAGGTCTAGTAACCCCAAATTTGGAAAGGGATTGACCCATAGAATTTCTCCAAAAAGGAGCATTAGGGTCATATTCTGTTTCAACAGGACTATCAGCACAACCTTCCATCAGGGAATGAATGGAAGTTTCAGCTGTAGGAGGTTGTTGGACCAAGGGATTAACGTAAGCAGTGAATTGTTCTCCACTTTCCACAATTGGGCTTGCTTCCACATGGGAGTCAGTTTCAGCTCCTTGATCCATGGTTTCCATTGGGATTTCCCCTATCACAGGACGAAAGTAAGGTGGTAAGCCCTGGTTTCTTCTGGATTGTCTGAACTGGAACTCAGCCATATTATATGGTCACTAAAACTTATCCTAGGGTTTCAAATCTAGAAAAATCACACAAAAACTTCTCCTACACAAATTACAAGCCATAAGCAAACTTAAGTGACAAGAGGGGCTGATACAAGCCAATTCCTCACTAGGATTGTCAAGTTTTTGCAACTCGCTATATATCGCAGGGTCCAACAATAAAATGCGACGAGGAGGATCAACCATCCCTCACCTGAATACTAGACTACCTAGACAACAGGTGCGTAGTAATCTTCTGGATTTTTTTTCTCGGTGTATTGTGCCAACAAGGCACCCAAAAGGGATTTTCTTAGATGGTTTTAGGAATCCTAAAAGGGCATCCCGATATACACAAGGTACGTGGGAGTTCAAATCCATAGTAGTGTTGTCTAATGCACAACCGTTCACAAGGGGCCTTCCAATATAAAATCTATTATGTGAAGTACCTTTTGATATACCTCAAGGGTACGTGAAAGGACGTTCTATATACCGACAGTACATGGAAGAACCGCACAGGTCCCAGGTTGCAGTGCAGGAAATAAACAACAAATCCTACGTTTTACGATGCTAGAACACGTCTCTAACCTATCACTCAAGTTACTAAGATTTTTAACCTATAACTACCATTAATTTTAAGTTGAACAGTTAGGTGAATGCATGGAGTGATGACATAAAAAGTAAAACCATGCAATTATGATATGAATTTTTTTCATTTTACCATTCAAAGTATGCCCTACTTACAGGAAGGAGAGAATGTTTTCTTTTTCAATTTCGTCTCAAAACCAAAACTTTCCCAAACAGTCTAACTAAACAAATCTTTCTGAGAATAAGAACAAGCAACACTCTTCTAATCTAATCTTTGAAAGCAAGCCAATGAGGCAAGATCTCTTTTCCTGAAAAGAAAGACAAAAATACTCAAAGGCACACTAAGTACTTTTTGAATTTTCTTCAAAAATGGAAATATCTAACTTAAAACATTTTTTTCTTTTGACAAGACAAGAGTGTAAAAATAAAGAAGAATATGGAGATCTGAAAGCTTATGAGGCTAGTCAGGAACCCAATAATTCGTTCTTTAAGAAAAATTATCATATCAAATCTCAACAAAAAAATTTCTTTTAAAAGAAAAAAGATGTATTTCGTAAACTCAAGAATGAAAGCCAAAAACCAAAAAGCAAGTCTTCCTTTTCAGTTTTATCAAGCAGTAAAAAGAGATCTAACTGAACTAAACTTCCAAGAATGCAAGCAATCAACAAAGCAATCAAATCAAATTGATGAGTGTAACCTAGCTTTTTGAATTCAACAAAGTAAGCATTTACAAAGCATTGCTGGAATTTGCATATAAAAACAACTATAAGGAGAGAGAGAAGATTTTTCTTTACAGTTAAAACCAAGAAAAGTTCCCTAAATTTTGGGAGAGGATCTAAACTATCCCCTCCATTTGTAAGGCCATTGAGATTTGAAGAAGACCCTGATGTATATGCATAATTTTTTTCATGTATTTTCTTTGAGACATTATATTCTAGATGCATTGCAAATATTGAATTGGAAACAGCTGAATCAATTCCAGGTTACAAACAAGGTTGTTTTGAAGAAAAAACCATTATATATATATTAGACTATCACACTTGACAACTTACACACCACATAGTAAACTAGATAAAGGTTTAATGGGATCGTTATAGTCCTAGTTCTATTAATCAAAAGAATGGAACGTTTATGCATTTCATATATCCATTTTTTCATTGAACAAACCTTCGAGCAAAAACTTGTTCCATTAGAAAAAAGGTGTAATTCCCTTTCCCATGATTTTGTATAAATGCATATAATGGTGAATAAACTTCAAAAGAATGTTTGTTCCAAGAAAAGAAATGTGTGACTATTTTTCCAATGGTATTGTTATGCATATTTACTATATTTACTATATGGTGTTTTTAGACATATTAGTCTATGATGTTTTTACATCGTAGGTGTTTTCACAATGGAGATGCAGTCTCAAAGGATTCCTCGTGTCCCTGGCCATTAACATTTTGACATGTGTCGCGCTATCTTAGAGAATGGAGACTAGACAGGTGTTGTGTCTCGTTTTCCTTGTCAAACATGTCCACTCAAAGGAAATTACTACCATCCTGACCAAATGGCCTCCTGGTACATTCCCATTCTCACCAAATGGCCACCTGTTACAGCTGTTGTTGCGCTTGATTAATTGATTGTCATTACCTTTATTTTCATGCATGTATGATGATCAATTTTTGTTGTTTTTTTAGTGCCCTTCAGTTGCGTCCCTAATTCTACAATCTCGATTCCGAAACTTTTGTTGGGCAGACCACAACTGTCCTCTGTGTTACAACCGGTGTTGTGCGTGAATGGATTGATGGACTTCATGGATTGATTTTTAGTTGCACATCGTTCTTCCCAGTTGGTGTTTACCTTTTTTTTGCAATAGGTGGCTTGCATATTTTCACTACACTTCTATATGTTGTCCTAAACTACCGGTCCTAGAATTTTTTTTTTATAGGGTTTCGTTGTCCTTCATTGGATTTCATTTCTATCAATTCGGCATAGCCCTTGCCAAGATTTTGTGAAAGTTTCAGTCCAACAGTTTATCTAGGTTTAGGATAATATTTTCTTGAGGGATTTTTTTCCTTTAGGATCTCAGTTTGTGGAGTCAATTTCATCATGGTTTTGTTTCACTACTGCTTCAGTCGATGGAATACAATTTGCCCATATCCCTTCATCCACGTTAATTCTTCATCAATGCATTGTTTCTCCATTAATGCAAGAAAAATTGTCATTTGATTCAAACATGGGCATATATCTTCATTTTTGGATGAAGTTATATGCCTATGAGCGATTTGTTCAGTGCTCGGAGCTTCAGCCTCTCTTGGGAGCCATCCATTTTGTGTTGGGGCTTTTGAAAACCCCAGGTGACAATTTTTTTCTATATGTCTTGTTCCATGGAAATGGTAACATATGAAGGGGATCCCTTCATATTCCAGAAGTTTCTTCCTAACAGAGTCACCCCAGATAATATTAATGTGTTCTTGGAGATCTATTCGAATTTTTAAAGAGACAAGAAACCAGGGGAGTCCCGGAAGACACACCCACACTGGCATAGTGTCCAGTCTCTCACTATCCACATCAAAGAGAGGACTCCATTTTTTTAACAAAATAGGAACCGATCCATGGCTCCATTGTTTTGCAAGAATTTTTTCAACATCACTTGCGTAGTTGAATCTAAATACAAACCACCCCTTTTTAAGGGCATCCATTTCCGATTCATAGTTGAGAGCACTTGACCAATTCTTCCTAACCCAAATTTTCATATCCTCTAAGATAGGGTTTCACCCACAAATGTTTCCCACCATAGTAGAGCCTTCCATAGGCCCAACATCCTCTATTGACACGTTGACACCACAAATGAGATTAATAGGCACATTGGTTGAGGAGAGGAAATTGTTCTTGCATTTTTTTTCTAGGGATATTTGATAAACCCCTATTGTTGGCTTGAATTTCCACTTGCCGATCTTTGTCGCTTCTGTCAGATCCCGAATCAGGTGGTGTCCCTGGAAAATCCTCCGACCACAAAAAAGAAGCAATGTAACCCTTTGGGATAACAACGTCCCCTTATTCTGAGGCTGATAAGGGAGGATGAGCAGGTGGAATTGGATGAGATCCAAGCCATCCTAATTCCAACAAATCCAAATCGTTGTCCAATTTTTTTTTTCGTATATGAAGTAGGGTTCCAAAGAGGGTATAATAAGGGTTCTTTGTGAATGATTCTGGCATCCCCTAATAGTGTAGACCCTATTTATTCAGGAAAAAATTGAGTAAAAATATAAAGAGGGCTTCCCCCAAGCCCTGGATCTAGGGGTCTTACTGCTAGCGGTAACATCGACGGTTCTTCTAGTTGTTGCAGTGGGAGATCCAATGGGTTGCTAGTGGCCCTAGATTCCATTAGGGAAACAGTGGAAGCAACACTCCCACTTGTCAATATTCCCAGTTCCACCTTATCGATTGCGAAGTTACTGACCGTGTGGGTGAAAGAGCGGAGAAGTATATGCATTACCCAAATCGATCCCTACCCATCAAAATCCAGCAGATAAGGAATTCTAGAAAATGTGATGAAAATGCGATTTCAAGTTTTCAATTCACGATTTCAAAAATTTTGGTTGTTTTATAATGGTGAATTTAGGCTGTAGTAATAAATTTTGGTTGCAAAATTGAATAATAAACCAAAACTGCAATTCTTACTAGTAATTTAACTGCATTCAATCACCCATTCGATGAAGATATGGGGTGAGGTAACTAGAAAACCTCCTATGCAACCTTGGAAACTCCTCTACAACCTTAGGACTAGTTGGTGGGTGGGGTAACTGGAAAACCTCCTCTACAACCTTGGAAACCCCTATACAACCTCGAGCGTCGTTCGTGGGTGAGGTAACTGGAAAGCCTCCTCTACAACCTTGGAAAATCCTCTGCGACCTCGACTGTAGTTCGTGGGTGAGGTAAGTGAAAGATGTAAAATTTTGTTGTTATGACAGGGGGAAGGTGAGATTGATAGTTTTAATTGTTTGTTTCTTTTTACTATTTATTTTTTTGTTTTGTTTATTATTTATATTTATTAATTTTAATGTTTGTTAATATTTTAATGTTTATTATTACTTTAATGTAAAAAAATTTAGTGTGATTTATTACCTTTCATTGAATCCAATAAGTCCACTATAACCCTTTGGGAAAGGATAAAGCCAAAGACTTATTCCAACAACATAGAGGCAAGGTAGCATAAACTGACGACATCAATACCTATGATCATTATCATCATCACCATCACCACCATCTTGATAATCATCATAATCACCATAATCACCATCACCACCATCTTGATCATCGTCATCATCATAATCATTGTCATTGTATAAAATTCAATTAATTACAAACTTGATCAATAGGAAATTGAACAAGAAATTATTCTTGTCTTATTATTATTTTTAAATTGTCTTCTAACATAGAAACCATTTTTAAAAAATAATTAGGCTTATTCAATATATCCTAGAGTGTGTAGTTTCAAATTATGGATTACATGTGTTAATGCACATATATACGAAGATAGAACACAATGAACATAGTTCGTATGATATCTCTCCATATCATTTATGTCATCATTCTCATCTATACTAGTACATGTGAACATTTTTTCCACGACAAATCATCGGCGCTAGGATGAACATGATAATGATGATTGTTATTATTCTAATGAGTATGAACATGATGATCATGATGATGAATATGATAACATTGATGAAGATGATGATGATGATGATGATGATGATTATAACATTGTCGACGATGAGGATGAGGTTGATTTTGATGTCGATGATGAGGATGATGAAGATGGTGATGATGGTGATGATGATGATTATTATGATTATGATAGCATTGGTGATCATAAAGATGAATATGATGATGGTTGCAGTTATTATAATGAGGATGAACATGACGATGATGATTGTTACTATTCTAATAAGTATGAACATGATGATCATGATGATGAAGATGATAACATTGATGACGATGATGATGATAACATTGATGACGATGATGAGGCTGAGGGTGAGGTTGATTATGATGTCAATGATGATGATGATGACAATGGTGACCATGGTCACCATGGTGATGATGATGATGATGATAATGATGATGATGATGACGATGATGATGATTATGATAGCATTGATGATCATAGAGATGAAGATGATGATGGTTGTGATTATTATAATGAGGATAAACATGATGGTGATGATTGCTATTATTCTAATGAGTATAATGAACATGATGATCATGATGATGAAGATGATAACATTGATGATGATGATGATGATGATGATATCATTAATGACGATGATGATTACAAAATTAATGATGAGCCTGAGAAAGAGGATAAGGTTGATTATGATTTCGAGGGTGATGATGATGATGGTGATGATGATGATGATGATGATGACGACGACGATGATGATTATGATACCATCGATGATCATAAAGATGAAGATGATGATGGTTGTGATTATTCTAATGAGGATGACCATGATGATGATGATAGCTATTATTCTAATGAGTATGAACATGAAGATGATGATGGTTGTGATTATTCTAATGAGGATTACCATGATGATGATGATTTTTATTATTCTAAGGAGCATGAACATGATGATGAAGATGATAACATTGATGATGATGATAACATTGAAAATGATGGGGCTGAGGATGAGGTTTATTATGATGACGATGATGGGGCTGAGGATGAGGTTTATTATGATGGCGATGATGACAATGATGACAATGGTGACGATGGTGATGATGATGATGATGGTTATGATAGCATTGATGATCATAATGATGAAGATGATGATGGTTGTGATTATATAATGAGGATGAACATGATGATGATTTATATTATTCTAATGAGTACGAACATGATGATCATGATGATGAATATGATAACATTGATGGTGATGATGATGATGATATCATTAACAACGATGGTGATGATGATGATGATATCATTAACAACGATGATGATGATGATGATATCATTAATGTCGATGATGATTATAACATAGATGAGGCTGAGGCTTAGGATGAGGATGAGGTTGATTTTGATGAGGATGATGACGATGGTGAAGATGGTGATGATTGTGATGATGATGATGATGATGATGATGACGATGATGATTATGATAGCATTGATGATCATAAAGACGAATATAATGGTGGTTAAAATTATTAAAATGAGGATGAACATGATGGTTGTTCATCCTCATTATAATTACCTTTCAGTTTCCTTGTTCTACCCTTCCCCAACAGGACCTCTCCTATAAATTTGTTGATGGAGTTGATTTGTAAGTGTTTAGCATTCCATCGCTATAGTGATGAAATTCTGTCTTCGTCGCAATATAGATGAACTTTCGTCTCTATAGAGACAAACATTCATTTGCATCTCATTCGTGACAATGGTTGGGGGCCAGAAGAATTTTTGTTCAAAATATTTATCAATTTATCGATGAAACTTATCAATTTAACTTATTCGTGGCAATATTTTGGGGAAATTTTGAGCCATATGTACTAGTTCCTTGTGAAGTAAGACTGTATAATCTCAGAGTTCTGTATCTTCACATTCTTCATTTGGTTCCTCAAATTCATCTTTCGATTGATGTTCTTTCCTTCGAACATCTTTGTCAAAGCATCATATACTTCCTTTGGTGTCTTAAATGCAGACACATGGGGGATGAGGTGATCCTTGATAGAATTTGCAATGACTCTCTTATCCTTATCCATGCTTCTCTTATGAGTAGCGTTAGCCTCATCTCCCTCTAGTTCTGGAACATCTCCAGTAATAAACTGATCCAAGTCATTTTCTTCAAGGATCAAGGAAATTTTGTACTTCCATGCCCAGAAGTTATTATCCCCTCCAACTTTATCCTCAAGATGAGTATGGTGAGTCATATTTTCAAATTGAGAACCTCAAATGGAAATAGTAAATATTTGGATCTTACCAATTTGAGGTCCGACCAGGTTTTGGAGCGGGCTGACCTAGGGTTTGTCAGAGAAACCCTAATTTTCCAAACTTGGAGTTTGGGAAATCTGTTTGGATAGAAATATGCACCTCCTTGAAGTGATTTGTTCATCTAGGTCACTTTCTGAAAACCAAGGTGGGAAACCTCTGATACTTGATGCCCTAGTTCCTCCTGGCACTAGTGACAACGTAAAAAATGAAACTTCTCCAATTCAAAAATTATCTCCACCAAAAGATGTGCCCTACTAAGGTGAGTTATCCTATCCCTATTTTTGTGATGATCCATGGAGAGAACACCTTAAACTAGGAATCCCTAGTTCCTGCAGCTGCATAGTGCCTTATTTCAAAGAGGCTCTGATACCATGTTAGTTTTTATTAATATTTGATTAGATTATCTAGGATCTTTATCTGAAAGAATAACAAGTACAAAAAGATGCATAAGATATAAAAGATACACGAGACACAAATATTTTCACCAGGGAAACCATAAAGGAGAAAATCCCCGCAAACTTCTTCAGAATAGTAAGTTGATCAAAAGAAGTAATAAGAAGTATTCAACATTAAGGCTATCTCTTCTCCTCTAACTGTCTCTTTCTCTCATGCGAACTTGAGAGTGTGAGGTGTGTGTATAAATGAGGGATAATGCCTCCCTATTTATACCCTTTCAGGTCAATGACCAAACATAATACTCGAGCCTACATGTCATCTCAGATGGGGCCCACTTCTCCTAGAGAGACTACAAGTACATATTACATGATGTTACATTGGGGACTATTGCCCCAACTTACAACAAAGGTTGTACCTCAAGGTCTAGACACAATTTACACATCTCCAATGGGGGTACAACAACATACAATGATAATATACATCAGAATATCTTCTGAAGTTACAAATACATCAACAATTGTATGCATGGTGGCTATGCTTAGGTTTGAGTGATGATCGTGACATGGAACTATAATGTATATTCCGTAGCTATGTTCCAATTTGAGTCTTATTGATCATGGATATACGGTGTATTGTTTGTATCCATGAATTGGTCATTATACATGGATATGCAGTGTATTGGTCCGCAACCATGATTTGAGTCAGATCATTTTTTAACTGGTATTATGTCAAGTCTTCACTCACCACTCTTTTGCCTCTAACCTCATACCATATCTAGCAAAGTATTTCACCTATCATATCCTTCTAGCTTCATACTTTGGGGGGCATTCTGCTACACCAAAATTTATCTCTTTGCTCAATCCCCTGAAGTGATTTGGATAAACCATCTTTTGAGGAGCCTTTTTTCTTAGCTCTAGGAGGCCTTACGCACCCTGATTCTTGACATAAGGCATCAGACTAACTTGGTGCCTATTTCCTACAGACAAAGTGCGTCAGTGACACCAGTTGCTTTAGTACAAAGAGCCTTGGTGCATCATGATCATGTATAAGTAGCATAAGCACTATAAGAAGGGGAAAAAAGAGAATACTTTGATAGCCTTCTAGACTAAAGTCATCATGGAGTATTATCCTAACTACTTGGAATAGGTAGCATTCATACCCCTATCCTCTAGGGATCATTCCTCACGTTCCTCTCAAAATATCTCAAGCCCTTTGGGCCCTCTTTGGACTATATATACAAGCTTCCCTTCATGGATATGAGATGTAAGAGAAACAAGAGAGCACCATAATGCTGTTGAAATCATTGTTGGTATAGGAGGAAAAGAGTGTGGTTGTGAGTGGGATTTGTAGGGTTTGTAGGGATTTGTAGGATTTGGCAGAGGTGCGGGAGGAAGGGGTCTAGCAGGAAGAGGATTTGGTAAATATCTTAGGATTGTTGTTTATCTTTCATTAGCTTAGTGTTCTTACTATAATTTTGAGATATTATTTGTTTTCTTATTTCATGGGAGGTCAACTCTCCAATGTGTGTTTGTCTTGTGTGCTCTATTGTTGTCACGTTTTATTAAATGTACAATAGCAACAATGCGATATTTTCATTTATGTCCTCATCCTCTCAAGGATTCAATATTCCTATGCTTTAATTAGTTTCTGGGATGATTATAATTCATTCTTTTTATTTTCGGGGTCTTGGTTTTACAACTATAAAAATGTGCACACTTAAAAGTTGTTCAAATATTTTTAACAACGTTTTGATGGATTGGCTAATACAAAATTGATGTCCTCAATTTGAATTTGAATTTGGCACTAAGCTTGCTTAAGTAATATGACTGAGGTTTGATTCTTTTAACGAATGAATAAATGATGATGTGGTGGAGAAGACAATATGAATGAACCAAGAGTAGGATTTTCCCCTGATAATTGTACTGGCAATGAAATATATTTTTCATCAAGGCTGGAGGATGTTGGAGGAATTGAGTTTAGTCTTTTGTGAAGGCTGCATGTCATTAGATGGCAGGTAGATGCTTGTTTGATAGGGTGGAATGTGGATGCTTGTTCCTGTAACATGAGTTTTGACAATGAGGGTTATACAATTATATTTTAATGAAGTTTAGGGAAATATATGATACTATCAAACAATATAGTCATACAATAATGTTCATACAAAGTTAAATTATATATTATTCACTTTTAAACCACAATGATGGTATTCTTAATTTTTCAAAATTGGCATTAGTTGTGTCTTCAATTGGGCCCATATTAATGTGGAAGTTATGAATCTGAGATAAATCACTTTCAAAATTAACATTAGTTTTATGTCTTCAATTGGGCCCGTATTAATTTGCAAGTTATGAATCTGAGATAAAGCATTGACTGCAAGGAGTTAGTTAAAATTTATTACCTAAAAATTTGAATTTTATGAATACATTTATGAAGATATTAATACCTCAAACTTTTCCTTTTTTCATTGAAGTAAAATCATCTTAGATGAATGAATTTGACCTAATGTGGATAAAATCCATTCTTATGCACATTGACAGATGAATTTCAATGACAGGAACTACATTCGGTATCTGTTTCAAAGAAACTTGGGAAACACATTCATGATCATACTCTATTTCAAAAAAAACTTAATTAGAATATTTAGAAGATTGTTGTTATGGGCAGACCATACTACATATCATGGGGAAAATTGAATAGAAAGGTTTATTGTCTATGAAGCGAATTCAGAGTAGACGTGTGAGATTTGATTTGAAATTGATAGGATACTAAAGGGAACTACATGCAAGTACAAATCTCAGAATGCTACTGGAAACTCGAAAGGTTTGAAGTGCATTTTAGGTCTGGTTAATTCTTACAATAAAAGAGAATCCTATCCAAATAAAGTGATTTCTCCACCTCTGAGTTTAATTAATGATCAAGTAGAAAGGTGGCCAAAACATGTTTCACTGTAGTTATTTTCATAGTTGGCCAGCACTGTAGAAACCCATGAATGTTGACTCTTTGAGTGAAGACAGTTTTGCTTTTGTATTAACTGGTAGAGATGACGAATGTAGAAATTTTACTTTCACCTTTGTGGATCTTGCTCATATTTGGATGGGTAGTTTAGGTCTAAAGGCATTTTATGATCAATTAATGATGCAGGGCATGGAATGGAATGGAAAACACCACCACAAGGATATGTCTATCATAGATGTAAAGTTCCTGGTATGTTCATCATGTCTAGTAACTTTGTAAGAAAATTGTTCATTAAGAGCATGGCTAATGGGCTAGATATGGGTTCTCACCATCTAATTTGTTTTCTTTATGACATTTCATCTAGCATTGTCTAACAAATGGGGATCCCAATTGTGAGTGTGATAAGTATGGGGAATCCTAGTTCCTGTTGTCTGCTACTGCGCAAGTCAAGGTGTGTCTGCCACTGATCAGACTTGGAAGGTAGTGAAGGAGAGTGTGTTTGGGACATTTGGATTGAGACAATTGGAGCTTGCATTCTGATCAAACTTGGGGAACTACAAATGGATTCCTAGAATGCGGAAGCTGTCAAGTTATTCAATGTAGAAGTAGAGGAAGAGAAAGGTCATGGGGAAAATGGGAACAAGAGATCTATAGAGAAGAAGGGGGATTCATCAGTTAAAAAGAGCAACTGGTTTGATTCCACATTGTCAACATTCAAGGAGGATAGTTACTACATATCAGATCTGAAGGAATCAAAGAAGAAGGCATTGCAAGACTTAAAATTGAGGATTGAGTTTGCTATTAAATCCAATGAGTTCCTTTTGGAAGGACTTGGTGCTAATGGTAATCATGATGTTGTAGAAGCAGGAAATAATGGCATGAAGGATGACAGACCCACCAAGCAAAACCCTGATAAGAATGGCAATGGTAATGAGAAAACTGACTAGAATGTGAGTGGGAATGAAAATCCTACTGCAAAGTTTTAGCAGAGCTATCATGATAATGTTACTATGTGGGGAATTCCACTGCTTCACTCAAAGGGTGATGAGAGGACTAATGTTATAATTTTGAAATTTCTTAATGATAGAGACTTCAAGGTAAATGATGCATTCATCATGTTGTAGAATAGTGTGGCATGGAGGAAGGCATTTGGAGCTAATAGTATACTTGAAGAGGACTTGAAATTCGATGAGAATCTTGATTCAGTGGCCTTCATGCATTGTTTTGATAAGGTGGGCCATTCTGTGTGCTACAATTATTATGGTATTTTTTGAGACATGAAGCTCTATCAGAAGATCTTTGGAGACGATGAGAAGATGGATAAGTTTCTATTATATTTTTAACATTAAGCTAGCATTATATTAGGATCTTTAAATAAGAGAATAACAAGCACAACAATCAAACACAAGAGACAATGAACAAAGTGTTTTTCCTCTGGGAAACCATAAATGAAGAAAACCCCGCAACTTCCTGACGAGCTTCTATCTAGTGATAGTTTACCCCTTTTTTCGGACCTAACGAGCTAATTACAAAAAAAGAATACCGTAGTCAACCACTGACTAAGAGATTTCTCTAGGTATTATTTTATATTTTTTCGGACCTTGGGGACTAAACTTACAAAAACGTTCACCCTGGAGTCTTCTTTATATTTTTCAGACTCTCTAAATATAAAAAATCATTGAGTTTACCAAATTTAGAATTGTAAAATTAAACATTGAAGGACCCTTTTAGGACCGAACCCCTCCTTTCTCAGGTTCATAAAAACATGTGAGATTGGACTCGTCCGAAGGATAAGCTATATAGAGCATAAGTTATCCTCCTTAATCTCGTTAATAAAAAAAGAGGTACTCATCAATCATGATGGAGAATAAGGGAAGGGAGACGTGTCTAAATTTGTATTTATGGCAGCTTATCATCATCCTTGAACATGGCACCTTTTTGTCTTCCATTCAAACAGTTGGGTAACCAACTTGTCTTTGGGTCATGTCAATTCTATAAGTCCTTTTACTCCTTTGGGTCATCAGAAGAATGATTTGTTCATGTTGCGTTATGTATTAACCTCATTCTAGTTGAGCCAATGTTTGCAAGTCATTTGTAATGTTATGAAGCGTTCAAAGGATGTCCTCCATTTGATTCAAACTTTGCAATTGTCAAATCCTTTGTGAAGTCAACCATCCCTGAACTAGTCTCTCATTATCACTTATCCATACACCTTGTGTCACTCCATATTCATTTGATCTACCATCCAAAATCATCCTCCTATATCAGTTTCATGTCGACGATGTGGGACACATAATGGCCCTTTTCATGAATCTATCCCTATCGACACCAACACATCATCCAGGGGTTCGATTTAGAGACAACTTAGTACCTTGAATATTGAATTCCTTAATGGTATATTTTAGTGCCTATGACAATAGGTTTACATCATTGATATTTGATCGAATGATTCCATAGATGATCAAATCTATATCATCCATTTAGATTCATTGGAATGTATTGTGATACCTTGCGAATCATTGTCATCACTGGTGATTTCCCTCGCACTTGTTAACGGTTCACATCATTGACTATTAATCAAGTGTTTCCTACCATGTTTGAATTCAACTCCTTTATTCGTGTGGTTAGGACCATATCAGTTTCGGGATTGGTTTGAATACCATGGGATACCTTTTGTTGCATATATTACCTAGGTTGCAATGGAGATTATTTGAGTAACCTCTTACATGGATATCATGTGGGTACTCTGTCACATAGATCCACATTATATTGGTCGGTGGCTATGTTATGCTTGTTTCATAGATCCATTGTGTATGGTATCATGGCTAAGATTTACATATTATTTCGATGATATGGATCCATGTTTGTATATTCAATGGCCATATCCACCTCTAGTATTTGCATGGATCTCTAGTGCATTTCTTGGAAGCCCTACTTTGATTCATTGAGATGTATATTTCAGAGATGTTAAATTTTGTATTGAAAAGTGCTTGATTGTTGTCGATAGTTCTTCGATCGATGGTTCCGCTCTTTAGTAGTCACATCAAATTGCATCACCTATCACTTCTCTCTAGCTTTGCACTTTGGGGTCCAATATGTTACATGGAATTTTCGTCAATTTCATGAACCCTACAACTTGATATTGTCAAAATCCATGAAGAGATCATCATGGAGAATGAACCTTAATTTTTTTTCCCTGCAGACTAGTTTGTTTTGAAAACACAACGTGTTTTTTTGTTCAACAACTTGCATCACAACCAACTCGGTGTGTTCTGTCCTTACAACAACATGCATTGATGGCACACCTTGTCTCTAGAACAAGCCATGTTACCCCATTGAGGCACATATTTCTCCATTATAGGTTGCACCACCCTTTTTACAGACATAAAATCAGGTCTGTCGAGAGGTTTCTCGAGAAAATTCTGTTTGGATGAGCTTCCCCTCCTGCTTATTTGGATCTTACTTGGATTCCATAACTATGGGGATAATATCATACCATATTTCCATTATCCTATAATATCCCCCTTATCCTCTCTTCCCTATAAATGGAGTTCTTATCCATGAGTGAGAGGAGGAGGAAATGATAGAAGGTAGATGTTGGAGAAATTTCGCTAGGGTACTTGACTCTTGATGCCCATTCTTTCAAGACAAATGTGACAAGTTGGAGATGTGAGAGGAATCCATTGGAATGGATATACGACACCAAGGCTATGGTTGTAATTATTTCTGTGTTTTATAATACAATGATGCATTTCCTTTCCCATATCTGATTATTAATATCATTTATAATGAATTTCCTTGGTTATTTACTTAGATTAGACTTCAAGTTGTTTCTAGCACAATCCACTTGGTCTTTGCTTATGTTCAATATTCTAGAGGTTCTTCATTCAAGATGTTGGATTGTAGTAGCTCAAGGACAGTGAGGAAAAACTCCATTCAAAAGGTAATTCTTCATTTCATTGTCTCTCATCAATGCTTGATTAATGTAGGAAAAGGTGTGCATGGATTGTCTTTTTTTGTTCTAGAATCAAACTGTTTGAACTAGGGAGGTCCACTTATGTACACACTCATAGATTCATATACTAACATACAACAATATTTATGAACTTGAAATGGAAATGGTCGAAATAATGTAAAGAAAGAGAAGATATAAAAATGCTTTTATTCTATTATATACATGATTGGAACCTGTCTTAAGTAGAGAAATAATCATTCAAGAAGCATTCCATTGACAATAAATACCAAGATTTCTCCATCCATGTCAACTAGGCTGAATGTATTATTTTCCTTTATAGTTGAAATCAGATAAGGATCTTTCCACAATTTATCAAACTTTCCATGCTTACCCTTCTCTTCTCTTTTGGCATCCCATTTTAGAACTATATCTTCTGGCTAGAAAAGTCTATTTTTATGGATTTCTATCAAAATTATTATTCATTCTTTTCTGGTGATCAAGTAGTTTTGCACTGAGTTACTCCCTTTCGTGTTTTAATTCATTCATCTCATACACCCTTCTAACCATATCATTTTTCTCATCTTCTTCATGCCGGATCAGCTTTGTCAATGGAAGTCCATGTTGGTTAAGTAAACCAACTTCATTCTCATATACTAATTGAAATGGGGATGTACCAATTGGCCTTTTCACACATATCATGTGAACCCATAATGCATACCTGAGATTGAAATCCCATGTTTTTATTATTATTTTCTCACAACATATTTCTAACTATATCTAGCAAGATTTTATTTTATGACTCTACCAACCCATTTCCTTAAGGGTAGTAGGAAAAGGAGTGAACCAATTCAATGTTGTATTTTTTGCAGAATTCAATCATTTTGACTGATCTAAAAGATTTTGCATTGTCAGTGATGATCTTTATAGGGAATCCAAATATTGATAAAATGTATTCTTATAATAACTTAATGTTTACAGTTTCATTTTCTATTATAGTTTGGATGTCCTCAACCCATTTTGTAAAGTTGTTAGTGGTTGTTAAGATCCATTTGTGCTAACAAGTGGAATAGGGTTTATTTCTCCAATGAAATCTAAGACAACTTACAATATAGATATTAATTAATTAAATCAATTAAAATATATTAAAATATTTATATTAATTAAAAACCAACTTACCATATAAATATTAAATAATTTATACAATTATTAATTTTCATTTTGTAAACATTCTATTTTATGTATAATTTTAATACATTTTTTTTAAGATGGTAAAACATAACTTAGTTTTTAACCTCATAGTGAGAATGTAGTCACTTTTTTCAATTATAAAGGTGAGTTCACTCATCAATATTTTTCAATGAAAACTCTCCCCGTGTGTAAGTAGGCACATTTATGCTCTCAATCTCTTAAGCAATTAAAAGGAGTTTTAGTTTTACTCCAAGACCCCATCACACTTAGTTAGATAAACACAATACTTTTTTGTAAGAAAGAAGATTATATTATAAAGAAGCCTTTAGTACATAAAGTTCAGGACTTTCAAGGCCTAGTGTGCCTTAGATATCAGCATAACTATTTAAACAGACTCATCACAAAAATTGATGTTCCCCTTATTTAACCCGACCACTAACTTATCCTCCCTTTTTCCCCGTTATAGCTGGTTATATCAGTGTATTTCATATACTTTCATAAAAATAGGCTACATAACTGTGATCCATATTACTATAGCCACAACCACAAACAAAAACTAAAAATACAGAAGAAAAAAAATTAACTTATTCCTCGTCTATAAAAGACACAGCAGACACAAAACACCTAATCCCTGAAGCAATATCTGAACCCATCATTTTGGCTCTTGGGAGATGTTTCGGTGCATCATAGTACCTGATAAAATACCACTGAGCTTGGATTCCTCCGTTGCAGCAATTTGAACCCTCAGACCATGAATAGGGCATGGACCCCATACATGCGCCACAAACGAGCCTTCCTCCGTAACACCATTCTCCGACATGATTTCGAGATTCATGGAAATACTATCAATATTTCTATGCATCAAGTGGTTTTCGTGGTAGTGATCCTTCAATAATTTAATAGGTTCCTCATCTCCCAACGCTTTGTTTTTCCTGTCCATAAGGGCGTGGGATACTAGATCTTTTGTAATCCAATGGATAATGACCATACGATCATAGGGAGAGAGGCGCTCGGTGATTGTACCAGGATCTCTAACCCATTCTTCCACCTCAGCCTTGATGGTTTTCATATCCATGGCCTGCACCCGGTTCCATAGTTCTCATTCCACCTTCTCAATTTCCTCCCAAATTATTGGAGGTGTATTCTCTTGGAAGAAGCGAGAAAATTGACCGACTCTCTGCATTTCATGGTAGGGATTCTTACTTCCCCTATTTCTGCCCTTCTTTCCCCCTGCACTTGTCTCTTGGGAGTTGTCAATATAGGTGCTTGGTGCTTCAACTGATACCCTACCCACTCTCACTTTCTCATAGCAAACCACCTCAGGAAGAGAAGACACATAATGCAAGGATGGCAAGCATAAGATGAATATATAGCCATCGTACTCATGCTAATTCAGTTAACCATACTAATTTCTCTGCACTTTCTATTTAATGACATGGTACAAAACCCGATCTATCTACTATCCTTCATAGCTCATCATACCTTTCCCAACAGAAGTCGGACTTGGCTACAATCTTTCCTCATTAATGGCACTAGATGAGAGTGCTTGTGTACTCATATCTCGACCAAATGTGTAGGTACTGGCGTCGAACCATGATGATGGGGGATAATGATCAACGAAGATGGAAGAGGGAGACACATGTACCTAAACCAAGTGACTCACCACTTGTCTCATGCATCCCATCATTTATCAAGCCAACTTAAGGTCTTGGGCCATGAAGTGTTAGCACTGAAGTTTCCACTTAATACCCCCCCTCCTTGGGCACCTGCCATTCCAAAATCTGTTCTCCACTCCTTTCACCTATGTTTTGAATTAAATATTCCAACTTATTCATGTCTCATTTGATGTGGGTGAAGTTCCAAGCATGGAATCCTCTAATGAGATCAGCTAGCTACTTGAACCGATACTTCATGCGCCATCTATCCACCACTTTGGCAACAATTTGTCCACCTTGAATCCTTTCTAATGGAAATCTTGATTCCTTGAAGTAATCCTTCTATATCCACTGCATTTTTGGTGTCCTATCATAAATTCCCATGAAAGAGATGAATAACATTGCCATCACTGTTCTAGATAACCCCTCCAAACCCACTCGAACCTGGGTTTCCTTTGGAGGCACTATCGAAATTTAACTTGTAGTGGATGCTTGGGGGTGGGAACTAGGTACTTGAACTAGATGGGAGCACTCTATTTACCTTAAATTTTTTCCACCGCTAAGGGGATAAATCCATTCCCCATCTGTTCAAGATTCATTTTTTACTATCATCCATCTCCCAATGTTTCTCATTCCACTGGGTGATTTTTATAGTCTCCTAAATATGTTTATTAACTTGCTTCCAAACTGTTTGAAGATGGTTTTTATTTCGTTCAAATTCATCCATTTATTTCATTCCGAATTTCCCACATCAAATTTCCAGGGAATATGAACCATATTTTATGAATAATTAGGTTTTTGTAAGCCTCCTTATTCCCACTTTTATCGTTTGGTGAGGTTGGCCTCTCACACGATCAGTCCTTCTAAAAATTGCATCTCTTGAGTCCCATAAGGAGGAAGCCATAGAGCATGAGTCCAGGATATTATTTATAATTTTTTCCTCATGTTCACATAGGGGACACCAAAATGAGCCATTCATGTGTCTTTTCATTAAATTTTCTCCTGTCAAGATTCGTGTGTGGGCGACCAGCTAGATAAAGGTAGCAATTTTGGGCCAAGGATTAAACTTCCAAATCGCGTTCCAGAGATCTATGTGTTGGATTTGTCCCTTGTTGAACGTAATATTATAGGATTCTATTTTGTTATATGTTCCTTTATATTGATATCCCCACCTCAATTTATCAGTTCCTACTTCGATACGAATGCAACGTTCCTGAAGGGTCTCCATAATCTTGTGGGTGTCTTTAATTGGGAATATTGGATTCACCACTCATGTGGGTACCATTCATAGAATTATTCATTTTCCTATGCTTCTCTCTAGAATTGATGGATTTTTGTTAGCCCCATTTCCTTCGATCTGGTCTAGCTAGCTTGGATATCAATCTTTGAAATGATCTTTGGCATATGCTGCCAAGAATCATTCTGAAAATTGGCATCATGTCCTTCCCTTATTTCCCAAAATCTATGATCTTGGATTATCCCTCTGTTTGTATGAGCATAACTCCACACATGGGATCCTTTCCTTCCTTCGTTAAATATTATAAGATCTTGTTTTGGTTTTCCTTGAGCATACTTTCTATGCCATATTTTTTCCCATGGACCTTCTTTATGTGACACCTAGTGCCACCACATTTTTGCTCCTAGGACTTGAATATTTTTCTTCGTATCTCTTAGTCCCATTCCCCCTTGATCCTTTTATTTACAGAATGTGTCCCAAATCACCAGATCCCATCTACGATTGTCTTGATTTCCTCCCCACAAGAAGTTTCTTTGAATTTCCCTAATATTTTTAGAACCGATTTTGGAGCAGCCGTGGTAGAAAAGAGGTATATGGGAATAGTTTGAAGAACTTCTTTCACTAAAATGACCCTGCTAGCCAATTTGAGAAGTATAAAAGTCCAATTATCCAATATCATTCTCATTAATTCCAGTAAATCTTCCTAAGAGACTTTCTTGATCACCTATTCAGCAAGCGAAGCACCAAGATATTTGGACGAAAGGGAGCTTCCTTGGAATCCCAGGATATGCAAAACATTATGTCAATTGATCCTAGGGGTGTTAAAAAATAAGACTTGGAACTTTGTATTATTTAACCCTAGCCTAGAATCCCTCAAAAAGGAGCTCAAATATTTCTTCAGAACCCTCACCTCTTGAACCGATAAGTGTCCCATAAGCATTGTATCGTCCACAAATTGTTGATGGGATATGGTTTCAAAACCATAGTGAAGTTTCAAACCCTTGAGCTCCCTATTAGAAATATTATCTTTGATGACCCTTCCCATCCCTTCCACCATGAGGATAAATAGAAAGGGGGGTAGAGGATCCCCTTATCTCATACATATTGAAGGTTTAAAATTTATGGTAGGGGATTCATTTAATAGAATAGAGAAAAAAGTAGTAGAAGTGATATTCATTATTGATCGAACCCACTCCTCGTGGAAACCATAAGCCTCAAGAATTGATTTCATAAATTTCCAACTTAATTTGTCATAGGATTTTGATATATCAAGCTTCAACAACTTGCCTAGTTTTTTTTTTGTAATTTTCAAAGAGTGGATGACCTCATGGAATAAAATGATTCCATCTAGAATCTGATGTCCTTCCACAAACCCTTATTGTTCTTGGGATACCAAATACAAGAGGATATGTTTTAATATATTGGCCAACACCTTTGCTATAATTTTGTAAATAACATTGCATAGAGCTATAGTTTTGAACTTACCAGAAGAGAAACCCAATCCTCCTTGGGGATGAGAGTTATAAAGGTTGAATTGAAATCTCTTAGA
Organism: Pseudotsuga menziesii; assembly: GCA_001517045.1. Lineage (NCBI taxonomy): Eukaryota > Viridiplantae > Streptophyta > Pinopsida > Pinales > Pinaceae > Pseudotsuga > Pseudotsuga menziesii. The sequence goes on along the minus strand of LPNX010752611.1, from coordinate 77,952 downwards.
ACTCCTTTATCCCTTTGAGAGTCCTCCACAATTTTCCAAACTTTGTCTTTGATAAAATCCCAAAAATGGTGGAAGAAATTGGTTGTGAAACCATCAAGGCCTAGATATTTTCCATCTGCCATTTGGTTGACAACCTCCTCCACTTCCTTGAGCTCCACAGGTTTCAACGGGACTTCATTTGGGTTTGTCATAACCTTCCTTGGGATATGTCTAGTAATCTTTTTGATGTCTTCAGACCTGTCTAATTGATCTTCCTTCATTATGGTTCCAAAGTACTGAACTAGTTTTGTTTCCATGTCTTCCCTTGTCTCGACGTACTACCCATTATCTTTTTTTAACTTCATTAGTTTTTCCCTTTGAGGGTTCTAGACCACTGTGTGATGAAATGATTTTGTATTTCTCTACCCTTCCTACAACCATTGGTTCCTAGATTGTTTTCCCAGTAGGTTTCCTCCTATCACTCCCGAGCACTAAGCTGGTGCAAGAGGACCTACTCTCTGTGTTTCGTATCATCATTGTACCCATTATACATACCTTCCCTTTGAATCTCTTTTAGTTTGACCTTGAGAATCTAGTTTTCTTGGAATATGTCCCCAAATTCCTCCTTATTCCAAGTATGAAGTTTTTCCTTTAAATTCCTCATCTTTCATTGGAATTGGTACATCAAATTTCCCCTCATGGGTTCCATCTCTTCCCATCATTTACCGATAAGTTCCTTGAAATTCCTGTGTTCAAGCTAGAATTGTTCAAATCGGAAAGGGCACCTAATGGGTGGTATCCCATCCCCCCAAACCAAACTAACGGGCCAATGATCAGATTCTACAGAGGGGAGGACCTGGGTGGTCACTTCCCTCTCTTCATTAATAATTGCTTCGGATAGAATGAATCGGTCTAACCGAGAATCCACGTGATGTTCTCCTCCTCGTCTATTATTCCATGTATACCATCTCTTCCCATTTTCTATGTCAACCAACCTTTTCTCCTGTATGACATTTTTGAAATAAATATTGGTTGCTTCCAAAGTTCGTCTTCCTCCCTTCTTCTCCTCTAGGGATGTAATCAAATTGAAATCACCTCCCACGATCCATAACTTGTTTTCCATTTATTGTGGTTCCTTATCCAATAGTGATAAGAAAGCTGGTTTCTAAGTTATAATATTTGTCCCATAGACAATAGTGAGTATCCATTTTACCTGAAAATTGAAAACCTGGAAGTCCGTAGAGATAGAGAACCGAGTTTCCCTAAAATTATTTAGGTGAAGGGTCTCAGGTTGCCATAGAATATCTAGGCCTCCAGCCTCCCCTCTTGCATCGATATCTATCCCTAGACTTCCATGCCATATTTTAATCCTATTTTTATGCATATTATTCGAGCTGCATTTAGTTTCTTGTAGAAATAACACATCAGGTTGTTGAATATTGTAACTTCAGAGGATATTCTAAATGTATTTTACTGATGTAACCCAATGGAGATGTTATTATTCCTCCAGTAGGGTGTTACTATTGTGTTTGGTCATCATGGAGTCATGAGGTAAAGCCTCCATTGTGTGTCAGGTCTTTAACACCCTAATAAATATAATATAATATTCTATTGAGTCTTCCAAAGTGAATTCGTCCCACTTAGCTAAGTGGGGCTGACTTGTTAGGTTAAATGTCAAGTGACGAAAATAGTATAAATAGAGGAGATATGTTCCTCATTTGAACACACACTCACTTGTGCAAAACGTAGTAGGAGAGACAGAGATATATATCTGATGGAGGGAGGCTTGTCTTTTATTTTTAATACATCTTATATAGAGGAAGTTTTGTTGGGTTTTCTTCCCCATGAGGGTTTTTGAGAATAAATATTTGTGTTCTTTTGTGTGGTTGTGCTTGTCTATATTTCAATGATATTTTGCTTATGGTTATGCTGTTATGATGATAAATGTTATAATATCTGATATAACCACTAAAACTTAACATGGTATCAGAGCCACCCTAAAATAAGTCTTTGTGCAGTCGAAACAGTGTTATAGCTACAACTATTGAAGATTAGGGTTTCATGCTTGAAAACCCTAAAAGACTAAAACTAGTCATTTTGGTAAAATCGCTATATCTCGATATTGGAGAAGGATCAAGATCCAAAACATTTACATTCCAAATATAAATACCTCGTGTACCCTGTGTAAAATTTTCAGCCTCATATTCATTATATTCTGGGAGATATTATTCCTCCAAATTAGGGTTCCAGCCTCTCCCAAGATTTAGCCTTAAACATGCGACCTAGGGAGAATTGCTATATCTCGGGATAGGAAGGTCCCATTGAAATTTCTCAAGATTTTCCAGATAGGGAACAAAATTCAATTTCTATGGTAAAAGTTTCATACCCCAAAGATGAAATAGTGACACATGGAATTCTGTACAAGTTCACTATTTTGAACATTCCTAAAATAAATCACCTTGGGAAAACTCGCATAATTCCAAATTGGTGAAACCAATTATTCTCTAACCCACGATGTGGGAAATAGTATAGATGAGGCTACCTCGGTGAAAATTTTAAGACACATAGGAGTATTACTTTTGGAGATACCGCAGAAACAATAGCAGACAATTTTGCAAAAGAAATTGAATAAAACTAGGGCATCAGATATTTTTGCAGTTCTGATCACAGTTTGGGAAAATGAGTATGATGCTTAGTTCTCCTTGAGGAGGAGAATATTTATATCCAATCATATCTTAAATATACCTAATTTGAAAATTTTGGGTTTCTCTGTCAAACCCTAGGCCCACCAGAAGTAGTATTCCAGAAAAGCTTTCAAGCAAGCATGAGATTGAAGCAATCTCATTGGTCAAAGAACAAGTTGCAGATCCAGAAGGAGATGAATAAAAATAGAAAAATATAAGTATTTGAACTGTATTTCCTGTATATGATGTGTATTATGCATGATAGAATGTTTATATTAAATGACAGTATACTACTAATATGCATGTTATGGGTAAGTATCCCATGGTGCTATACAACACTCTATTGCTACTTATCTAGAATGAAACCTCTTTGCTGACATATTGGATTAAGTGCACAATATCAATGATGTCATGGTAGAGATGGAAGGCATCTAGAAATTTTCTTTGAGATATGGATGAATTTTTTATTGGCTAAATAGTTGCATGATGCATAAGAAATTTTCCTTATGCATATGTCCTATCTGCAACTAGTGCATTTGACTTGTAGGAAAGGTCCTGTACAACCACCTAAAAGAAACGAAGGATGAGACTTGTTCCGAAGAACAAGGAATGACAATTCAAGATTCACTCCAATAAATATGAACCTGAATCTCCTAGGTTCAAAGACACCGTAAAGGAAGAAAGAGCTTCAGAGAGTGGTTGATCCACCTCAAGAGATGAATACCATCTTGGGCATGAGAGATAATTCAAGATGAATAAAAGTATGGCGATACTTCCAAAAGTATGGTGACACAGTTGGGTGACATCATTGATGCAAACCCTTCCAGCTATGGAAGAAGCTATGATCAAAGAGTAACAATTGATCATGGGGAATGATGTCTAGGATATGGTTTTGAGACCTGAAGAGATTTCCGTAGTGTCTTCCATATAGATATACAAGAACAAGTGTACAAATCAAGGTTCGTGGTTTGTCTCGGAAAGAATAGACTATTGCATGACATACTCTATTGACTAGACACACTTCTCTAGTAGAAGTATATATTGAGCAAAGAACCACCTCTACAGAATATGCTTTGTACGAGCTCAGAAGGAACCCATAGATAAACACATCCAAGAGATTGACAAATCACCTAGAGTGATGAATATCTTAACATTTGTTACAGGGTTGAAGATGGAAACCTATAGAAGAGAACAAGATCACATATGGGTGAAAGAGGAACTTTTCGACAAAGTTCAAGATAAAGGGACCTTGGTATCTAGTAACCTGAGATGGATATATAGTAGCAGAGGATGTTACCTGTCACTCCAGTATAGAATATAGAGGGAAGATGATGCTCCTCTTCAAGTGGAGTGACTACAGAATATCTCTGAGTTCGACATGGTACGACAGGATGGATAGCTTCCTGATGGAATGAGACTTTACCAAGAGTAAAGTGGGTTCCAACCTTCAAGGTTGAATGCGAAAGATTGCGATATGTTGATGACTCGACAGAATGAACTCATGGTAGATGCAATGATGGAAGAATACCATAATGATGTTTGGGATATAGTACCCAAACCAGAAATCAAGAGTGTGGTATCTTCCAAATGGATTTGCAAGATAAAATGTAACACCCCGGTTTTGACCCCGTTTGCATTAAAAATGTACATGATGTATATATTGTAATTAATCATGGTGTGGAGCTAAAGGAAAAATCCCCACCATCGATTTAGCATTTTATGTTTCGGCGATTCAAATCGTTACCAATGGTATTTCATGCTAGATGACACATTATAAGTTTGGACATCATGTAAATATGCAATTTAATTAAAAACCCATAACCAGTTAGGTCAATGCAACAAATAATGAGATTGGGGCATGATTTCCTAAGCATAAGGGGGGAGATATTTAACCTCTGAGCTAATGGGAAGGATCCAAGTGTCAATAGTAGAACCCATTAACTGCCAACCACCTTTTCTTGTCTTATTCACCAACCAATTAAATCCTCCAGGAGATAGTTGGGCTGTCAAAACCCCAAATTTTCCGAAAAATTTAAAATTTTTAAATTTGCATATTGTTAATCATAAATGCAGTTAACTAATCATTTAATTAGTTATAAATTACCACATTCCTTATCTAAAATTATCTGTTGATTATGTTTAACAGTAGAATAGTTCTTTTCAGTTTACTAACTTTGTTTTCTTTTCGTCCACAAGGTGAGACTGTCATGTAAAATTGGGCTTACTTAGCTTTCAAGCTAATGCAGAAAGTTTCCTGTTCTTACAGACTACAGGTAAGAGGTTTTTTTGGTGTTGCTGGTTGCAATTCTAAAGCATTTAATATAAGTTCGCTGCAAAGGAAAAGCTCAGTAGGACATAAATGCTAAAAAACTTCCAACGCTTGTTGAGGTACATTTGAATAACTGTCCTTCTTTCTTGTAGAAGAAATTTATGATGATTACAGAACTAGTTCAAATCTATTTTAGTCATGATGTATGAAAATGTACTACTGAATTTCTTTACAATAGAGCAAGAGTAACAGAACTATACAATCCATAGTATGATTTCATGTGTATATAAATACATTACTTAGTAAATATAAATTGACAGAAAGTTTATGTATTACTGTTTCTATTTTCAAATTCTAAAGTTTACATGAGCTTACCATTTTACTTCAAGCTGCTTTATAAGAAGACTATACTAACGTTGATGCCTATGATGCATAGTGTTTTATTTCACTCAATAATTTTTTTCATGCATGAATGGAGTTTATCTTCAGTAAAATAAATATCTTTATGAAATAGGATTTATCCTATTTCTCTTTTATGTATATAAATGGAACAAGCCCTTAAGGGACTATAATTCATAAAAGAATGCATCACTTAGTTTGTTACGTAGCTTATCTATTTTATAATGGTGAAACTTCTAGATAAATAAAAAGTGACCTAATCTTGCCAAGTTGTAATCTATGACTAAGGGTGTCACCTTAAACAAGAGTTGTCACCATGCAATAGTTACTATTTTCCTATTGTGTCTTTCGACCATATGCTACTATTTTATTAATATAGATAATCCATTGAGGTTATTAAGGCCAAAAGGACCAAGGTCATAGTTTTCTCACTAAAATTCTCTTTATATCCTTCCAACATATACTTTTATTTTATGTTAAAAGTTGATTAATGAAAATTCCATCATGCATAAATTCATAATGCATTTACCAACTACGACCAGATTGTAGTTCAGTTTTTAATTTATGTTTTACAACTTCATAAGGGAATTGCCTCCTTTACAAACCTTTATCAGCTAAGGTGAAATGAAAGTGTTTACCCTGGTATAAGGGTTATAATCCCAACGAACCAAAAGTAAAAGGATGAAAAATGATTTCAAGAAATTATAATCTAGAGTATAAGGGTCGTCGTAAACTTCTTCATGACCTTGATGATTACAAAGGCGAGGGTGTAATGATAATGTATTCTAATTCCCATGCAGCGTTTGTAAAGTGGAACCTTCGAAAAATTATTGAGCAGGCGATTACACTACTCGTGGAGATGTGCTCTTTTGTAACTTTAGAATTCAACCCACAGCTTGTAAATTATTTAACATCTACGTGGCGCTATTGTGATCATAAGCTACACAGTTATAAGGGCTCATCCACGAACCCTAAACTCATTGTTACCACCGTAAATCTCAGTCTCCTGCCGCTCTGCAAGGGTGCTGGTGCACCTTTCTTGCGCCGCTCCTTTGCAGGGTTATTCTCTAGACGTTGTCCTTCTATTAAGCCTTTCTGAGGCACGTTAAGATAGTACCATCCTTCATCTTTGCTTCTCCCTTTGGAGTTTTAGTTATATCACCAGTTCGAGCTCGAAACCCTTAACTGTAACTGAGCCCTTCTTTGGTATGGTTGGAGTCTTGTTCTTCAATGTTGAGGTTGAGTGTTGTCGTAAGTAAATCTCCTCTCCCTGCCTGTAGTGTGGTTCTTCTTCGCGTGGATGGTTGTCTCCAGCTGCCGGTAGTCGCGTCTCCATAAAAAGTTCAGGTAAGAAAGAATACTGTAAATATTCTTCGATTTACTGTTTGTTTCAGTTATAAGAAATATAATCCTGCTTACACATTTTATTAATGTGGTTTTCTTTATTTGTAACAGGTCTCAGCCCTTTCTTCTGCGCGGCTCCAGATGCAAAGTATTTGCAGTGTCTACACGTTCCCGGTAAGCCTGGTTACACCATGGCTCTTTCTCTTTGTGGGGTTCCTTTGGAACTACTGAGGGTTGGCGCAATGAGGCATGTAACCCTTGCGGCTTCAGTTGTCCTGTTAACTTGTTTGATACTTATAGAAAATGAAGAGGCCCCTGCATGGTGTGAGGGTGCTCTGGCTACGGCCATGACTATATGAGTTAGTTTTCTTGTGTTTTTAAGTGATGTGCGAGAAATGATTAAACTGAGGAAAAAGTGCCATACTCCTCAGATACTTATAGGGGCCGAGGGCTTTGAAAATCCAATCAATTTTCTATTAGTTTTTACTGTGTAAATTTTGAGGCCGTGAGCCCATTTTGGAAAAGGGTTTATACCCCTTGACTCCTTACTTCTGCTATAATTATAATTTCTATAGGGTTTTCACCCTAAGTCTAAATATACAAGTATTAATACTGTTTTCTTTATTTGTATTTCTTTGTTTACTTACAGTACCAAAATTTGAATGTTTATTTATGTTAAATTTATAACACGGCTTTGAGTATAATACTGTCTTAGCTCCACAGTTGTCGATTTACTTGTATAAATTGGATTTATAGGGTTAAACCCTAATTTGACAGTAATAGAATTACGTACAACCTCTTTTTCTAAAAATCATTATTAATTTGTAATACTTCTTTATAACTGTGGGGATTTTAATTAAGTATTACAATAATGGTTAAGCTCGATAGTCGAGCATTCTGCCATTTTGTTATTTACTTACTGTTAATTTATGCACTTGATTTTTACTATTGATAATTTCTTTTATAAAGTTACTATCAGGGTTTCTGTACCTGGTTTAAACATTGAATTGCTTGTTATTAATAAATTGTTAAGTGTTAACATAGTTTATACCCTTCAATTATATAGGGTCTTTATATTTTGTTTTATTTTATCTTAATAATGTTCTTTAAGTACTGTCAAGTTACCTTGTAATACAAAAAGTATATTTAGTTCCGATTTGTAATTAAAGTAATAAAAACGTTACCTTAAGTTAAAAATAGTAATATTCCTATAATGTATAAAATAAAAGTATATTATTATAATTACAACAAGGATGTTATCTTTCTTGAGAATACTAATCCCCCTGTATTAATATCCTTAGTTTATTTTATAAGTTTAGAGGAAGACAGTATTATGTGGTTTATTTTTGGTGCCTATTTATGTTAATACTATATAAAGTTCTTTTAAGGTTTAGTTTGTCTTGTTAATTATAATATCTATATATACAAAATAAAACAATAAACATTATATAAGAACTATTCCTTAAACATATATACAGTAGCATTCACTTTCTATTTATGAAAGATAGATTAATAATTCTAAATATTGTTCTAGCTTAGTTCAAATAAGAAGCAAGAAAAGAAAGGAATGATTACATTATTCATCGTACATAAAATTTTAATCAATTTGTTTTGACAGTAGAATCTAGTCAATATTATATGATCCTACTTTCAGTTCTGTTATTAAACATATAATACTTAGATTATTTTAAACTAGAAGAAAGAAAATGTAAGGTTAAAATAGCAGATAAATCTAATCTAACCCTACGCCAGTGCGACGATTAAACTTCTTCCATTTGTTTAAATAAATAAACTACTAAAAGGAAATACTATACAAAGAAATAGTTTTATCTTGAACCTATATTACTGTCAGTAAAATATCTCTTCTGATAATGGAATAAGAACAATCTACTATTCTTCAATCTCATCATACCATCTTATTTATAATTTTACCCCTATGCTGGAGTACGGTCTGGTAAACCCAGATGTGGAAAAACATAGTGGGTCTTTATTTTCCATCAAAAGATTCTATTACTGATAAACTAAAGCATTTACATCACTAAACCAGCTAAATCTTATGTCATAACCTACAAACATAACATTTAACCATCCACAGTTATTAAAACAAAGACAGTTAAGTGACAGAACCTGCTTAAACTTTGGACAACAACAACAATGGGAGGCCGTTCCTCACTACCAACTCTTGGAGAGTGCTCAAATAGCAACTCCTTAGGACCGCCGATCTTGCTCTGGTCTCCCTGGCTGGAACTAGGTGCATCAATAGTCAAATACCAGTCTTCAAAACTCAGTATCAAATCTGAACTTATCAGTAAGTTCTCCCAGCTAACAAGCTGTAATAAACCAAGTTACTGCAGCATTCCTCTCCAACAACTTCCTTACTGTTTTTTCCCTTTTTCCCCAATGAAATTCTTGAATAGCATTCTCCTGAATGATTCTTCTCTAGAATATATCTCAGTAGCCTCAGCTCTATTCATTGGGTATTTTTTAAAAATTGCCTAGGTCTTTTTGGGTTAGTTGTCATTTATTGAGCCACCTACTCTGATCCCACTTTCTTGGGGGATCATGACCCCAATTATAGGGAAGTTTCCACCTGCAACTTAGGAAGTTTTTGAGGATGCTGCCACTTGTCTTTTTCCCTCCACCTAGTTCCTTCCACCAGTTTGACCAGTAACCTCTTATTAACAGCTCTCCCAATGCTGTTGTCTCCACTTTTTATTTATTAAAATAAAATATTCATAATTACAGTCCACTTATTTTGACTCTGCTAAGTCATCAGTTCCTACTTTACACTAAATTTAACATAATGTCTTAGGAAATGTAATTAAAATAATTAACATTATTTTACAAAATTGGGGTATATGACATATACACCCCCTTAAAATGTAACATCGTCCTCGATGTTACTTATTATTCATCCTCTGCAACCTCCTGGAACAAATTCAGGTATGCTTCCCGCATCTTACTTTTCAGTTCCCAGGTAGCCTCTTCAGGACTAAGGTGCTTCCATTGCACCTTCACCTGTCCAATGGTGCGGTTCTGCAAAGTAATTTCCCTCCTCCCGAGGATACAGTCCGGTTCCACCAGAATTTCTCCTTCTAGTTCCACCTGTACAACATTCCAATCAATCACATGAGTAGCATCATGAACATACTTTTTTAGAACAGAAATATGAAAAAAATTATGCACTTTCAAGTTAGGCGGTAACACTAGCTGATATGCAACTTGACCAATTCTAGATAAAATTTCAAACGGACCACAGTAACGTGGTGCTAGTTTTGCACAACTCCCCAATCTTAGGGATATTTTCTTTGGTCTTACCTTTATAAACACGTGCTCACCTACCTGGAACTCTTTGGGAGTTCTTTTCAAATCTGCTTGCCTCTTTTGTTGATCCTGGGCCACCTTCAAATTTTCCTACACTTGCTTCACAATCTCTTCCATTTCTTTTAATAATTCAGGTCATAACACCAATCTATCTACTGGATTATTCCAGGAGATAGGAGTGTTGCATTTACGCCCATACAAAATTTCAAATGGACTGAACTTATCTGATGACTGATAGTTGTTATTATATGCAAACTCTGCTAAATGCAAGTAGTATTCCCACTTACCTGGCTGATATTTAACATACATCCTTAACAAATCTTCCAGCACCTGATTCACTCTTTCAGTCTGTCCATCTATCTGAGGATGGAAGGAGGTGTTGAAATTCAGTGTTGTGTTTAATCCCTTAAACAAGGAGTTCCAGAAATTCCCTGTGAATTTAGGATCCCTGTCTGAAATGATAACCTTTAGTACACCATGTAACCTATAAATATTCTTTAAAAATATATCAGCTATATTGGCAGCCTTGTAAGTGGTTTTGACAGGAATGAAATGTGTTGTTTTACTTAACTTGTCAACCACCACCATAATTGAGTCATTCTGATTCTGATTTCTGGGCAATCCAGTAATAAAATCTAAGCTGATTATCTCCCATTTCCAACTAGGAATAGGCAAAGGTTGCAGTAAACCAGCTGTATGTTGGTGTTCGGTTTTTACTTGTTGACAGTCCAAACATCTAGTTATGTATTCAACTACTTCAGATTTCATATTAGGCCAGAAATATTCTTTTCTTAACATGGTTACAGTGTTTTGGTAACCTGGATGTCCTAAGTAAGGTGTTTTATGAACTTCATCCAAAATCAACAACTTAACCTTAGGCACATTAGGCACATACAGTTTGTCCTTAAACAATAAAAATCCATCTTTATTTAGACTATAACCTTTTATTAAGCTTTCTGTAGGTTCTTCTTTAGCTGTAACTTGTATTTTTTGATAAATTTCATCCATTTTTACCCCTTCAGTAAGTTGTTCATTTAGATCAGAAGCATAAGTACTGATTGCTGCTGTAAAGTTCAGCTTTGCATTTCTGCTTAAAGCATCAGCCACCTTATTTTCTTTCCCCTTTATGTGCTGGATTTCAAAATCATATTCACTCAAGAAGTCTAACCACCTTGCTTGTCTTGAATTTAAATTGGGATGATCTAAAAGGTATTTCAGTCCTTTATTATCAGTCATTAGAATAAATTTTCTGCCTATTAAATGATGTCGCCACATTTTTAAGGCATGTATAACAGCCGCAAGTTCTAGATCATAAGTCGCGTAATTATTTTCGTGGATCTTTAACTTCCTGGACTCATAGGTAATGACATGCCCATCTTGAGTCAGCACACCGCCTAAACCATCATTACAAGCATCTGTACATACCACAAAATCCTTATTAGGATCTGCTATTCTTAGAATAGGCGCACTTGTTAATAAGGTTTTTAATTTCTTAAAACTTTCTTCACATTTTAAATTCCAATCGAATTTCTTGCCTTTCTTTGGAAAAGAAGTGATCGGATTAGATATTTTTGAAAAGCCTTCAATAAATCTCCGGTAATAACCGGTAATTCCCATAAATGACCTAACATCTGTTACGTCCTTCAGAACCGGCCAATCTTTGATTTCCTGAATCTTTTCAGGATCAACTGAAATCCCTTCTTTAGTCACTACGTGACCTAAGTACTGGATTTCATCTTTAAAGAAGTCGCACTTGCTAAACTTCGTGAAAAGCTGTTGCTCTCGCAACTCTTGTAAAAATATCCTTAGGTGTTCTTTATGTTCTGCTTCAGTTTTAGAGAAAATTAAGATGTCATCGATAAACACGACACCAAATTTATCTAAATTATGCATTATATTATTCATTAAGCACATAAAGATAGCTAGGGCATTGGTTAGCCCAAGTGGCATTACGACAAAATTCGTAATGTCCATACCTTGTTCTGAAGGTTGTCTTGAAGATGTCCTCATCTTTAATTCTTACCTGATGATATCCTGATCTCAGGTCTATCTTTGAGAACACCGTAGCTCCATGTAGATGATCAAACAGATCATCTATGCAGGGCAACAAATATCTATTTTTAATAGTCATCTTATTTAGTTGACGGTAGTCTATGCATAATCGCATAGTTCTGTCCTTCTTTTTGACAAATATGACCGGTGCTCCCCAAGGGGACACACTGGGTCGAATGTACTTCTTATCTATTAATTCTTTTAACTGTGATTTTAGCTCATTAAGTTCTAAAATATTCATACGATACGGAGCTTTCGAGCTAGGTACAGCACCTGGCACCAGCTCAATAGTGAAATCCAGTTCCTTCCTAGGAGGTAATCCTGTAATTTCTTCTGGGAAAACATCAGTAAATTCATTTAAAACAGGAATATCTTCTATTTTTAACTTATCCCATTCAGATTTACTTGCCTCATCTTTAATAGTTATAGGCTTTACACCCTTTCCTGACTGCTCTTTTAAGTTGTAAAGCAGAAATCTGCCTGATTACAGTTTTCCTAGGAATGCCCTTCACCTTTACTGGTTGTTCATTATTATTTATGCACGTAAAGGTTTTATCATAACAGTTTAAAACTACCTTATGCTACTCTAACCAATCCATACCAATCATTAAATCATACGAGCCAAGTGGAAAAACATTAAGCTTAACTGTAGTTTTAAAATCATCCATAAGTAAAGCACATTCTTTCACATAACAAGTTACTTTCCTTTTTGCCCCAGTGGCTAATTGAACTAACCAGGAATTATCAAACTTATCAACAGACAATTTACACTTTTCCACTATTTGAGGTGCAATGTAGCTAAGACTAGCTCCTGGATCAATTAAAATGGTTACAGGGGTTTGATTAACCATACCTTCCACTTCCACCATGGAAGTCTGATAGTCAGCTTGGCGATTCTCCAATGCTGCATTTATTCTGGGCATTGTCCTGGCAAGTTCTCCAATAGTCATTTCCTCCTGCACAGTGTGAATATTGCTGACTGCCTTTTTTCGGTTTGGGCAGACCGAGGCATAGTTCGGGCCACTACATTCCCAGCACTTAACAGGCTCCTTTCGTTCAAAACTCTTAGTGAAATTCCCATGATTGCTTGCAGCTTCCTTGCCCTTAAAGTTATTGGAATTATTGGAATTATTGGAAGCACCATTTCTATTTCCCTGGAAATTCTTACTGTTAGAATAATTTATGTTCTTATTATTCTTAAAATTCTTCTGGGGTACAAATTCTTTCTTTTTAAACTTAGGCTGATTACTGTTCTTTTTAGCCTTCCAGTTGGCTATACCTTCTTTCTTCTTGTTCTGCTCAAAACAGAAATTTTCCTTTCTCATGGCTTCTTCCAAAGTCTTCGGGTTATCATACTCAATTCTGTCCTTGATGTGGTATGGTAGACAACTGATAAACTGCTGCACTTTAGGTTTCTTGTCTACTAAGTAAGGTACATACCTCAACAAGCTTAAGAATTTACTGTTTAAATCCTTCATAGTCATAGAACCTAACTTCAATTCATAAAATTCTTTAGCTCTTTCTTCATAATATTGTTCGGACATAAATTTCTTCTTGAAGTACCTTTTAAAGGTACTCCAATTAACTTCTTTTTCCTTGATACCCTTGACTCTTTTCAGATCTTGCCACCATATATCTACTTTTCCAGAGAGATTATAGATTGCCATTCTTGCCTTCAGCTGATTTGAATAGTTGTATATCTGAAAATACTTCCTCATCCCGGATAACCAGGACTCTGCTTCTTCCCCTTTTTCGGTCTCTTCGTTGAAAGTTGGGGGCTTTATCTTTTTAAACTCCCCGGAAATCTCTTCATATGGTCTGTACTTCTTATTTCTGTCATACAACTCAGCCTCACTACTGTCACTAGTAGTGTGGTAGTTTTGTTGTTCCCTGAACCCTTCAGATGATGAACTCTTTCAGCTTTTGCCAGCTTCATCTTTCTAGATCCTTTCTGATGGCTAGCTTCCTCAGATTTGGATCTTTTGCTCCTCCCTTCAGTCTAAAATTTTTCCATCAAAATTTGGTTCAACTCTTCCTGAGTCTTCAAAATCCTCTCATTATCCTTCTTGACTGATTCCATTTCAGTCTTCAAATCCTTTATAGTCTGCATCAGCTCTGAGGAGTGAGCAGTTACCTCTTCTAACATAGGTTCTCTGGACAATTGTCTTGTCTCGGTGTTTGGAGACTCCTCCTGAGCGTATTCTCCTAACTTCTCCATACCTGCCTGTTAGATTCAGAAAAAGAAATTTTATGTTCTTTACATAAAATAGAATATAGGTTAGTACATTATTTTACTGTTATATGGAACTAGTTGGGCCGCATCAAGGCCTAGTATTTGAACCATGCTCTGATACCACATGTCAAAACCCCAAATTTTCCGAAAAATTTAAAATTTTTAAATTTGCATATTGTTAATCATAAATGCAGTTAACTAATCATTTAATTAGTTATAAATTACCACATTCCTTATCTGAAATTATCTGTTGGTTATGTTTAGCAGTAGAACAGTTCTTTTCAGTTTACTGACTTTGTTTTCTTTTTGTCCACAAGGTGAGACTGTCATGCATAACTGCTCACTGCTACTGCAGCATTCCTCTCCAAGAACTTCCTTACTGTTTTTTCCCTTTTTCCCTAATGAAATTCCTGAATAGCATTCTCCTGAATGATTCTTCTCTGGAATATATCTCAGCAGCCTCAGCTCTATTCATTGGGTACTTTTAAAATATTGCCTAGGTATTTTTGGGTTAGTTGTCATTTATTAAGCCACCTGCTCTGATCCCACTTTCTTGGGGGATCATGACCCCAATTATAGGGAAGTTTCCACCTGCAACTTAGGAAGTGTTTGAGGATGCTGCCACTTGTCTTTTTCCCTCCACGTAGTTCCTTCCACCAGTTTGACCAATAACCTCTTATTAACAGCTCTCCCAATGTTGTTGTCTCCACTTTTTATTTATTAAAATAAAATATTCATAATTACATTCCACTTCTTTTGACTCTGCTGAATCATCAGTTCTTACTTTACATTAAATTTAACATAATGTCTTAGGAAATGTAATTAAAATAATTAACATTATTTTACAAAATTGGGGTATGTGACATGGGCAGTTATTACCGTGGGGCTTGGGAGGTGTGGGAAGCCTGTCAGTTTTGGCAAGGATGTCATCCTTGACCACACTCTTTCCCAAGGGGAAGGTTTCCATCCATTACCCTCATGTGGAAGAGAGCAACCACATTCTACTCATGCACTCACGTAGCTGATTTTCCTCACGTAGGAATTCCATTTCGGGGAAGCAATCTGTTTTTCCCATTCACATTTTTTCTGATTACTGGAGTTTTCCCATGTCTGGGAAATCGATTGAGAAAGGCTTAGTGGCTGGGATTCTTCCTTGACATTTTCTATGTTGTTTCTCATCACACACTTGGGGAAAATCCGTTGTATTGATTGCACAACGAATGCTAGAGGAGAGACCCATATGTTCTGAGTGTTGAGTATGTTTGGCTAACCTGATCCCATTAAATTTTCTGAAATTGAATTGCTGTCATAGGTCCTTTTTATCCTATTTTACCAATTCATTTTTTTGCCAAAATTGTTTTCCTTCAAACCTAGAATTTTGTATCTTGCTGTGTGTGCATCTTTTGGCTTTGGTCTAAACTGATTTAGGAGTGGCAAGAGGGTTTGAACTATCTTTATTAATCTAGTGTGAGAAGGAACCTCATAGACAGATATAGGGGGATGGTTTTCTTCTTTGCACACCCTGAATAGCACTGAAAGAGAATGCATGGCCTAAGGGACTGTGTAGCAAAGAAGGGGATACTTCCTTGTGTTGGGTGTGTAGATGTTTTAGAAGCCAGGATAGATCTGGTTCAGGTGTCCATAGCTCTGTGGTTGAGCTCACTAGCTTAGCAGCCAGCCTTTCCAGCTCCTTTGTAACCTGATAAACCCAACTGTGTTGGCTTGTCTGAGTTTTGTTGTATTCTTAGCTATGAGTGAGCTTGCTAGTGCTCCTTATTCCTTATGGGAATCATGCATAGCTCGGGGGTGGCATTGATGCTGAGATATTGATAAGCACACTGGACTATGGTTGGGTGGAATGTTGTAGTGACATAGTTGGTTGTGGTACGAGCTTCTTCATAAGATAAGTATCTATGTGTTAATATTTGCATTTCTATGTGTTTATGAATTAAATGAACAGGTTAAATTCTTGAATGGAATGTAGTTTCCTTCCTTTGTATGTTAATGGTTTATGCACTTGTGTATGTTTTTACTTGAATGCATTTTATATTATGTTCATGGGGCTAGATTTCCCAGATATGACAGCATTATAGTCGCGTTCTCCCCCTGGTAGAGGGGTGGGGACGTGACATAAAATATTTTTCTGATGGAAGTAAGGTGAGATTTGTGGCTAAAGGATTCTCTCAGAGAGAGGGAATTGAGTATGAAGAGACATTTTCTCCACAAGCAAGGTACACTTCCATTAGAACCATCATGGCACTTGCTTCCATGATGAAGTAGGATATACACCAGATGGATGTAAAGATGACCTTCCTTAATGGTATGATTGAGGAAGAGGTTTACATTGAACAACCATAAGTATTTAAATTCAAAGATAGAGTGACTCGTGTATGTAAGATGAAAAATGCTCTGTATGGACTAAAGCAAGCTCCTAGAGCTTGGTATGGAAGAATAGATAACTTCTTCGAAAGCATTGACTTTAGCAAGAGTAAAGTTGATACTAACATTTACCTTAAGGTTATGGATGATGAACCTGGCATACTATTTTTGTATGTGGATGATCTATTTCTGACTAGAAATGAGAAATAGATCACAGATTGCAAGAAGAAGCTAGCTAAAGAATTTGAGATGAGAGATCTTGAATTGATGCATTATTTCCTAGGTCTGGAAGTGTGGCAGAGCCTAGAAGGAATATTTTCAAACTATGGAAAGTATGATGTGGAAATATTAAGCAGATTTGATATGTTGGATTGTAAAGTCATGGCCACACCCATGGATACCGACATGAAGTTGTTGTCTGATGAGACATCAGAGTTAGTGGATATGACTCATTACAAATATATTATTGAGTCGTTGATGTATCTAAAGAACACAAGCTCAGATATATGCTTTGTTGTGAACACCTTGAGTCAGTATCTAGTTAAACCTAGACAGGTTCAATGGATAAGTGCAAATCATGTGATGAGGTACCTAAAAGTTATGATAGACTTGGGACTTTACTATGGTAGAGATCATGACTACAGATTATATGGGTATTTAGATTTAGATTGGGAAGCAAGTGTCACAGAAAGAAAGAGCACCTTAGGTGGATGTTATTATCTGGGATCCACCATGATCTCATGGTTTAGTCCATTATTTCTCTCAGTACAGCTAAAGAAAAGTACATTGCAACTTGCTCCGCTATTTGGGAAGCCATATGGCTTTAGAAATATGATGTCGGGACTATTTGACATGGAATTGGATACCATAGTGATTCTTTGTGAGAACCACATTTTCATAAAGATGACAAAGAATACTATGGAATATGGTACCGAAGGCATACATAAAACTCTAGTATGTGAGTACCGATGAGCAAGTTGTCGATGTGGTGACCAAGCTTCCATGACAAGCTTGGTGTAGTTAGAAAATACTTTCCTCGCAAAGAGGAATAGTGATGTTGATACTGAAGACTTTCGTCACAAGGAGGAACAATGATATTGATACTAAAGACTTTCCTCGCAAGGAGGAACAGTGATAATGATACTACATATTTTCCTCACAAGGAGGAACAGTGATTATATAGACCCTTCTCAGAAAGGAGAAAATGGTTGAAGATATGGACCCTTCTCAGAAAGGAGAAATAGGTCAAATAAATGGACCCTTCTCAAAAAGCAAAAATAGGTTGAAGATACAGACTCTCTTCGAAAAAGGAATAACAAGTCAAATATATGGACTCTCTTCGGAAAGGAGGAACAAGTCGAAGATATGGACTATTCTCGGAAAGGAAGAGCAGGTCGAAGATATAAAACCTCCTCGGACAATGGGGGAGCAGGTTGATAATATGGATCCTCCCAGAAAATGGGGAGTGATGATGAGGCTGACATCGATGATGGGATGGCAGTGATGCTCCAGCATGGAAAAGGCCAAGTACGCTTGAAGATGTTGAAAAGGTCCGACTTTTATTTGTGTATGGTAGTACCCTCTCTTAAGGATGGTAGGTATAAAAATTTATTCATGAGAG
Source organism: Pseudotsuga menziesii (assembly GCA_001517045.1). NCBI lineage: Eukaryota > Viridiplantae > Streptophyta > Pinopsida > Pinales > Pinaceae > Pseudotsuga > Pseudotsuga menziesii. The sequence continues at coordinate 59,668 of LPNX010752611.1, read as the reverse complement.
TGGTCCTTACTAGGTAAGGATGGCCTTGCAGATATTACTCTCACATGGAGAGTACCTACATTCACTTGTGGATGATAGTATCCTCTCTTGAGGATGGAAGGTATAACACTCTATTCATGAGAGTGGTCCTTACTAGCTAAGGATGGCCCTGCAGATGTTACTCTCGCATGGAGAGTACCCACATTCAGCTGTGGATACCGTAGTATAACATTCGCTTGCAAATGGTCCTATCCTTCATGCTGAGGATGTCCTACGATGAGTCCTCATAAAAGAGGGGTCTGAAATTTTGTATGCAGTTGAGATCTGCTCTGCAGACGATAATCTTGTATGGAAAGTATTCCTACATTCATATGTAGATTCCATAGAATAACACTCGCTTAGGAGTGGTACTAACCTGTGGGGTATGGATTCTCTATGATGAGTCCTCATGGATGTTGTAATATAACACTCACTTGGGAGTGGTCCTAACCTTAGTGGTATGGATGTTCTATGATGGGCCGACATTATGTATGTGGTCAAGATCTGCTCTGCAAACAATACTCTTTCTTGGAAGAGTATGTCTACATGTAAGTGTAGATACCATAGTATAACACTCACTTGGGAGTGGTCATAACCTCAGTGGTATGGATGTTTTATGATCATGGGCGACATTTTTTATGCGGTCAAGATCTACTATGCGGACAATGCTCTTACATGGTAGAGTATACTTACACGTGAGTGTAGATACCGCAGTATAACACTCACTTGGGAGTGGTCCTAACCGTAGTGGTATGTATGGTCTATGATGAGTTCTCACAAACGATGGGTCATACACTGGGTGCGGTCGAGATCTACATTTAGTTGTATACGATTCAGCTGATCAATTTCATGAATCATGCTGATGGAGGATTGCATCGTCCTTGGATTTATGTCCTAAAGTGATCGGGATTGATCATCCCAAAAATAGATCATGTGTGATGCAGGTAGCATGGCGGTGAAGGATCAATTATATCAAAGTAAAGAAACAAAGGGTCAAGTATATTGAAGTGAGGCTATAAACGATCAAGAAGGATCAAATTTCTACTGCAAAGGATCGAAGTGCTGCTGCAAAAGGATCAAAAGGATCGAAGTGCTTCTACAAGGATTGAGAAGATTGAAGTGTTGTTCCAAAGGATCGAGAAGATCTAAGTGTTTCTACAAAGGATTGAAAATATCATAGTGCTACTGCAAAGGATCAAGAAGACGAAGTGTTGTTACAAAGGATCGAGAAGATCAAAGTGCTGCTGCAAAGGATCGAGAAGATCGAAATGCTGCTGCAAAGGATCAAAGTACTACAAAGGATCAGAAGATCGAAGTGTTTCTGCAAAGGATCATAAGTTGAAAGTGTTGTTGCAAAGAATTAGAAGATTGAAGTACCACTTCAACGGATCAGAAGATCAAAGTACCACTTCAACGAATTAGAATATCGAAGTGCTTCCACGAAGGATCGAAAGATCGAAGCATTGCTACAAAAGGATCAAGTGATCGTGTGATGCAGAAGATGAATACATTGAAGAGTATTTGTTCCAGTTACTAATAAATGTTGAAAACTTCCTGTGACGTATAGATGTATAGCCTCGATGATGTTGTAGATATTGTCTCTTTGGTCTCTTATATTCTAAGATGATGTTGTCAATAGAATAACCTTCTCGTTAAGGGGGAGTGTTGAATATTGTAACTTCAAAGGACATTCTAAATGTATTTTACTGATGTAACCCAAGGGAGATGTTATTATTCCTTTGGTAGGGTGTCACTATTGTATTTGGTCATCATAGAGTCAAAAGGTAAATCCTCCATTGTGTGTCAGATCTTTAGCACCCTAATAAATATAATATAATATTGTATTGATTCTTCCTAAGTGAAGTCGGCCCACTTAGTTAAGTGGGTCATATTCGTTAGGTTAAATGTCAAGTGATGAAAAGAGTATAAATAGAGGAGATGTGTTCCTCATTTGAACACACACTTAATTTTGCACAACGCAACAGGAGAGAGAGATAGAGAGAGATATATCTGCTGGAGGGAGGTGCACCTATCTAGGGTCTTGTCTTTTACTTTTTTTATACATCTTATACAGAAGAAGTTTTGTTGGGTTTTCTTCCCCATGAGGGTTTCTGAGGATAAATATTTGTGTTATTTTGTGTGGTTGTGCTTTTCCATCTTTTAGTGATATTTTTCTTATGGTTATTCTATTATGATGCTAAATGTTATAAGATCTGATATAACCATTAAAAATTTATACAATTTTTTCCTTTCTTAACTTATTTCGAAGGATATTCACTTTCCTAGGATTGGTGACCCCTCGAATATTCCAAGTTATTATCTCCATTCAGCATTTATATTAACTTTAGTGAAGGACACTTTTATCATCGGATACTAACCCAAATCAATAAACCTTGTTGCAATCTCTACTATTCTCTTCCTATTTGTCTTTCTCCCTTTCTTTTCCCAATCCAGAGGTTGTTTTCATTTACTACCCTTCAATGGATCCTTACTAATGCCTAGTTGTGGGGAGGATATGGTTTTAATGATTTCCTGTTGAAAAATTTCCAACTTCCTTCTAGAGACATACCCTTGTCCTTTTTTACTACATTCTTTCTCTATTTCATCCAGATCTAGTTCTCCTAAGTCCATATCCTTCGTTTCCTCTAGCATTTCTTCCTCCATATATTCCATTAACTCTTATGTCTGCATAATTTATGACTTATATGGGGATTTATTCCCTTCCTCGGTGTGAGGTATATGGTTATCCTTATTGAGTTTTTCCTCTTCGGAGTCCATCATGCTCAAGGTCTCAAACCTATTCTCATATTACTTATTTTTTTCAATGGCCTGCTTTGGTTGAGACGGGTTGGTGGCCCTTTTACCCTGTCTTTTTTACTTCTGAACCTAAGTAAACCCTTCACCATCCTTTTCTTTTTACTTCCTCTCCTGAGTGGGTATTATCATGGATTTAAGGGTTGGGAAATCCTTTCTTAGGTGTTTGTACTCATGGAATTTCCTGCGCTGGAATGGGAGTTGTTCGTAATCTACGGGTTGGACCCAGTCTAAATCTTCCCATGTTAAATTGATTTCCTCTAGGAGTTCTTGTGAGAGGTTCATATAGACACATATCCTAACATAAGTAGTATACCTTTAGAGATTTGTTCGTTCATATACCTTCACAATCTTCCCTAGGGTAATCCTAATACCCTCAAGAATTTATGGTTCCCAATACTCACAAGGAAGCAAATGGAGACTGATCCATATGGGGGAAATACTCAAATCCTCTATTTCAGTGTTAAACCTCTCCTCCCAAGGACTGAGGAATAAACCATCTAAACAAAATAAATATGGACCCCCATCAAGATCCAATCCTGATCCTCTTGGTTAAATAAAATGATGGTAAAGAAACCCTTTCCTCCCATATGTATATCATAGTTCCCTTTTGGGTTCCATGATCCCTTCATCCACCAGAGTGGATCCTGTTAGTGCCAAAAATTGTTCCCAGACTACTAAAGAACAAGCCAACACAATCTCATAAAATAAAATTAAGTAGAACAGGTTTTTAGAGTTTTGGTTTTGCAGTTTGTAAACAAGAGGGTAAAAATTCATAAGGCTAAGAAAAATACTAAATCATGCAACAATATAATACTGATATGTATAATATATGAAACATAAACTAGAACAGCATAAGAACATTACTGAGCTTCATCCACAGTTCATAAGCATTCCATGAGAAATAACATTAAACAAGAAATGAATTTATAAACTGAGTGATCACACCAATCATAAATGCAACCAGAAAATAGGATAAAATGGTCTTATAGATTGCATATATAACATAATCAGTAATCCAAAGTACATAAGAGTTTCTGAACTTAGCTCTGTATACAGTAGCTTAATAGCCTCCCCTTGTACAAAATTCCAACCTCTTCTCTGTTTCCCCAACCCTTTATATAATTACAAAGAATTAGTTCTATCTTCCCTTCATTAGGTCGAATTTGAAACTACTCAGCAGTTACATTAACCAACTTTCAACTAATTGACTAAAAATAGCAAAATCAGATTCCTCGTAAATTTGGCGAATTTCTGAAAAATAGGTCTCAAAGAAGCTCCCATATCTATCAATCCGTGACACCTGTCCAAAAACTGAGAGAGGTTTTTGTGAATGGGTCCATGATGTAAAAAAATTTCTCTTGGTTTTTAAACATTCATCCCCAATCAATCAGAATATTCCCTGTAAGTTGAAGACTAAAACAGGAAAATATTAAATATTGTTAAACCCTGAAAAATAGGATGTAAATATTAAATTGAATCTTTCAAAACTTGATATCTGTTACAAAAATGAGAGAGTTTTTGTGAATGGTTCTCTTTTGAACAAAAACCTCTTTTTTTTTCTAAAATTCATCTCTACCAGCTTGTAGTATGTGCTCAATTGAAATGACCAAAACAGGAAAAAACAGAGCATAACTATGCATTTTATTTTTTATTTCAAAGGCTTATTTTGATACTGGCTTCTAGTCTCCATCTTGTTTCAGCTCCTCATAACATTACTAATGATTTTCCTTAATACCTAACAGTTGAAAGTTGTACCATTTCACATTTTAATCCCGCTGTAAATAACTCTTCTTTAGATTTTTCACCTGAATTCTGTGGGTTATCAGCTTTCAAATTATCTATGAAAGGAAATTCCAGTATACTTTCTTGTATACCTATGATATTTTGATTATGTTCTAAAGGAATTTTACCCCCTTCCTGATTTGTATCAACTATTTGAATTTTTTCTTCAGCAAAGAGTTAAAACTATTTGAAAGTATATTATTTTAATAGTCAACCAGAAGCTGAGAAAATTAGAACCCTTGATATGAATTTTCCTTCAAAAAAAACTGATAAGTATTTTGGAACAATTCCACTAACCGAATAGACTAACAATTGAGCAAAAATCGGGTTCATAAACTTACACTTCTTAATCAACACCAATAACTAATCCTTTGTCAAAGCGACCTCGAATTCATAGATGATGTCAGTAATTTGTTTCATACCTGTCGTAATAATGGATTTAGTTTCTAAAAATCTGCTCTCTTGTCTTCCCAAGTGTCCAGTACCTTTCATAAATCTATCTTCAACTGCCACGATTGCGCCAATCAATTACTCTGCAAACCCTAAACCTCTAACTGCCTTCATCATAATCTCTTCCAATCACGTACTACCAGATATTAGCGTGGTCTCTGTAAGCTTTCATACATTCAAGAAATTTGCAACTCACAATGAATTACTCCCATCGTGCACCATCATTACTGTTTTAATGGATCTCAATTTTCCACATATCGGACAACTGCAACTCATCTGAATCATTCTTTCCTTAACTCAAACACTTGTCAAAATTATTATTAAGGTTTAAACACGTATCATTTTCCTTTACAGATGTGGAAAAACTCCCCTCATTTGCAAATTTTAAAACCCACGAGCAAACTTACGATTTTTTGAAGGCCACGACTTTCGTGTTGAGCTCTAGTTCATTTTTTCTGCCTTTGCGCTACAGGAATGTTTGATTAATGTTTTTTGACAAAAGGATTTAAAAAAAAAGGGTTAAATTGTGTAATCAACCTTTGATAAAACCTTATGATATCTTTTTACAACCTTTCAGAAATACATACACCTAATAAGCCCATTAAAAGTATGAAAACAACTAAGTAAAGTAAATTCAAAATAAAAATAAGCATGCAATCAAAATACTTCTAAAACCAAACTCAGAATCTTAAAGCAATAAGAGAAACCATGTTTTGAAAATAAGCATAAGGTCTAAAAATAGAAAACAAAAACTAGCTATAACATCTAGCTCCTGCTGCGGGATGAAGTACTCCTTGTGAGGCTTCAAGAACTTGTAGACCAGTTCCTTCTGTCATTTAACTGAACCTATATGCTACTCTACAAAACATCCATTGGGCTATGGAGTCTTTATTCAATCCTTCACACAATGGTATATACAATGAAAATCAAATCTCTTTCCTTCAAAGACTATAAAAGTATTTGAGGAACCTTTGATTTTCATTTACTGAATCAAATTGTAATCCCATTTCCAATGTAACTAGGAAAAAATTTCAACAACTTACCAAAACTTGCTTCCAACTCCGAATATATGTATAATAAAAAATATTCGAAAACATGAAGAGAAAATATCTAGCAACTTGTACTCACTTTCATCAAATGATGTCTCTAAGATAACAGATTTATAATTTAGTTTTGACTCTAAATAATCTGCCACTGTATCATAAAAATTTCCAAAAGTTACCTCTTCTTGTTCTATGAAAAAGATAGGTATTCCATAAGAATATTTTGTTCCATGAATATCAAGCAGGCATTGGAAATAAAAGACATCAGGATCAGCCTGAATTTTCTCCAGAATTTTTTGGACAGTATCATCAATAATGCCAACAAGCTAAACCTCCTTTTCCACACTGTCTTCAAATGGATAACTATCATACATTGGCTTCGACTGTTCAAGGATAATGGACTGAATGCATTCCTGAATCTGCTGATCATATTGTGCCATATCACGCACCTCACACATTTTTGGGTCTTTCTTTTCAATTTCATTGTCATATTTATAAAAAATTAGAGCATCTTCATAATGGTTTTGAACAACAGATTTATCATAACCATGAATATAAGAAACTTCTGATATAACGTTAAAAATGTCAACAACCTCACTTTCATCAATTTTAATATCAAAACAAAAGGACTAGAATATAATTCATCACAGAATTCTTGTCCTGGAACCCTGTTACCACCTAATTTGTACTTAGTGGTTTTTTATCAAGTGAGCCTGGTGAACCGGACAAGGATAACTCGTTCAGACTTCAAAAGACCTTCAGTCTTGTTTCTGGGAAACTTTTTTGTACTATATCACATGTTCATACCCCCTTGGGGGACTTGTAATAAATTTTCTAGCATGATAGTGTCTGTAAAAGACTCGGTCTCTCTGACTTTATTTGTCAATCCGATCAGCCCAAGGTGTTTTTTCCCTTGGTTATTATTGGTTGTTGAATAAACGACTGATAATTTCTGAGTTTTTCACTCAATACCTCCAAAGTTGGTGTGGTCGGCTTGGCATTTAGGCCTATTGAGGTTATTAGAGTATATGTGTCAAGGTATAAGCATGCTAGGCATTATGGTTGGGTCATATGAACATGTCTAAGTCCCCCTAGGTTTTTTAAATTTTTAATTTTTTTATATTTTTAAATTTTTAAATTTTTTCAGTGTTTTTTATTAAAATTTAATTTTTCCAAAACTTAGGCTATTTTTTAATAGTTTAATTGGGAAAATTGGTTTTGTAATAAAAGTGGGCTCTGAAGTCAGATTCATTCATGTAGATGCTCATTTCCAAGATAAGATCACCTAGTAAACCTATAGACCCACTATTTCCTAGTTTTGAGTGATTTTCCATCACTCGGGTCAGAAAGCCCCAAAAAATCAATTATTGATTATTTTAATTAATAAATTGATGAATAATGGAGAAAATCCAAAATCCTAGATCAGTGGATTCTCAACCGATTTAATTGAAATCAGTCAGATCTGCACCAGATTGACTGGATCTGACAAATCCTTGATTGAAGGAGGTGATCTAGAAAGATCCAAAGTTGAACTCTAGCCTCCTTTATGGGGAATTGCACCCTTTCTCTCTCCTCCACACGTGTGGGCTCTTCTGGAAGCCTTGTGGTTGATGTGTCAGTCAGCACATTGATGTGTCAGCTCAATCAGCCCCCTGATTGACAAGTAGGCTCAGTGGAAGCTTAGTTCAGCTTCATATCAGGCATCGATGGACTCTCCTTCAGCTGCAGTGGTCTGTCTCCTTGGGATTCCCCCCCCGGGGCTAGATCTCCTTTTTTTGTATAAATAAAGCTCAGGTCACGTCTTCCAAGCTAGTTAGAACTGGGATTGAGGTGTTTTTTCTATTGTACTATTGTTATTGTTTATTATTCTAGAATAAAGAATATTTGGAGGCAAGATCTATGGTGTAATGATCTTCATGTGTGTATGGTGATTGTCAAGTGCTTATGAGGTATAATCTGTGTTATTTATCTTTGCTTTTGCTGGTTAATTGTTGTCCTTGAAGGAGAGAGCTCCCTCCTATTAGGGTAGGAGTTTATTCTAGTTTGATTTATGCTCTTACTATTTTCTTGTTTCATATCTATTGGAGTTGCATGTATTTTAAGTTTAATTGCATGCTTTCCAATTATCTTTTCCAGCAGCACCTATGTTTTAACCATCTGTTTGTGCGAGGATTTCTAAGTTGCAGGTGATCTCACTTATAGAATAGGTTGATCTGGTTTGCATCTTCCTCATCTTCAATATATTCTAGAGGACATAGTCCCTCAGTCTTCCACCAAAGCATACTCCAAATCCCAACATTCCCAAGCTTCCAGCACTCTTTATCTCTCTTTCTCCTTCAAAAATAAATTTTCTTACCTGGTTACTATGTTCAAAAGCTTTGATATCATTTGGATATGTTATATTAAAGTAAAATTTACATAGATCTGTTATTTCAAAGCTCATAGTCTAGATCTCATTTCTGAAAAGTATCATTAAGCATTCTAGATCTAGCTTAGGGAAATCGTTCGTTTTGCATAGCAATTTAAAGAGAATCCGTAGGTTGCATGCTCTAGATTTTATTTTCTATTTTAAAAATTTATATTCAGCAATTTAAGTGCTCAATATTGGCTTCCCCCAACAGAAATCGAAGATCCTTGGTTCCTTTTTCACCGGTTTAGCTAGTTTTAACTTAGTTTTGTTTGAGTTAAAGTAGGATGACCCAAAGGTACTCTTAAAGTGATTTTGGGCATATTTAATTATATAATTCTTGCTATTTTTTATCAGGTGTAACAAAAAAGAAGAGAATCTTCTGTTCGAAAGTGGCCTTGGGAGCATTCAAATCCCCCCAAGGGTCTACCCTTTGACTAAAATCTTAAAATTTTGGAAAGTTGTAAGATATTGGTTTCATCCCGTAGAAGGACCAAGAGGTTTCTGATATTTTAGTTTGATAATATTGTAAGCAATAATAATAAAAGGAAATATTTTTTGAGTAGGCTCTTTCGAGCCCGCTCCCCATCGCCCCAAGGGGGATCCGCGTCTGTTTCATTTTTTTTGCATTTTTCCCCTTTTTCTGTTCTAATTTAGTATTGACATACAGGATTGTATACTTTGATAATATTTTGCATTATTCCATATTTTCAATTCAAAAGTAATCACACTACTTACCCCACGACTTCCCGATTGACCCGCAAGGGGAAAGAGATGTGTGGTAGGTCTAATTAGAAAACTGGTGTTGTGTATCTCTGATTCCTATTTTCATTTATTTTTTGATAATCATAATAAAATCAACCCCTCCTTGATTCCCTGATTGAGGTCCACTTGGACCGAAAGAGGTTCCTAGAGGGTTTTCTTTTTAATAAGAACACCTCTTCTAAAATTTACTAAAAATAACGAAGACTCCAGTGTGTATGCATTGTACTTGGCTGCAGTTCATCGGATCAGTCAAGCTGCATCAAAATCACTTGAGTGACTAGATTAATTAGTCCTCACCTCCCAAATTGACAAACCATCAGGAGAAAATCCAACACCTCGAACAAACTGTAAGTGGTGGAAAAATACCCAAAGGAGTGGGAACAACTGGAAAGTGACCTCGAGGCGTCAATCTCTGTCACATCCTGATGGGTGTGTTATGAACAATAGTATCTGAGACTCCGTTCCATCCCACAAACACCTTGCAGGTAGCCGTGAAAGTTCACTTTTGGACATACTCCAAGTACCCCTCGGGTATATCTGGAGTCCCCTTTTCACCTAATTTAATTCATTCACATTCCACATTAATTTAAAATCTACCAAGAGACATTTGCAAAACATTCCTTCAAGCGCATGCAAGCACATTATTTTCTCTGTTGACTCCATTTAAGGCACTAGTGATTTACTTTGATCAATTCTTTCAATTATATATATTTTGAGTGTCATTACTGTGCTTATATGCTTTAAATCTTGCATCTTGTTATATTTTTTTTTCACTGGTTAACTTCAAAACGCCTAAACAACTTAATCATTATAACACCATCACACTAAGTAATTATCCTTAGTAATTTAATAGGTTCTACCCCCCTTGGCTTTGTTAGGAATAGAGCCTAAACGGAGGAGTCAAGAACAAGGTGACAGCCTTGAATTGAGACTTTCCCCCAAGGACACACCAAGTGGCTTGAATATTTATTCCATGTAACCCAGGTGTGTGAAAGGCAGCAACACTTTTTGGCACTGTTGTCGGGGATAAATATTTTTATTCCCGAAACATGACTTTTCTTTTCTTCTTTTTTGTTTTTTCTTTGTTTGATGAATGCTTAGAGTAGATCTTTAATTTTCATCTGGCAACTCCACTGACTTTTCTCAATTTTTATTTTTACAAAGAAAAGCAAAATGTAATTTTTGTGAGAGTTCTCAAATGTATATTTTTATTCTCACATGGCGACTTCATTGAAGGGATAAAACCCTATTATCTCATAAACTTGTGAAGTTTTGTTGTGTGTAGATGAGCCCATGTGACATGTTAAAACCTTTAAAGCTCATCACTTGATAGCTCCACCTTTTCAGTACAAGGTTTAATGGTTATATCACATGCATACTATTAATTTTTGATATGGATGAATTAAAGGAGAAATATGGTGCCTAGATAACCGAAATTTTTCAGCCTATTGATTTCTCAAACATCCCGGGTTTTCCTAACTGTTGTAATGGTGTGGGGGATGCATATAAATGGATTCCAGTATTTAATGGAAATTATGGTGATTCAGCCATTTGGCATGTCAAATATTTCCTTCAGTTGATGGCTGACTCCAATGTTCTTCATGAAGACAATATGATGGAAATGTTTGCTAGTACTGTTTGGGGTGAGGCATGTTGTTGGTTCTATCAGGGCCTTCCTAATAAATGTATAACTTCTTTTCCAAGCTTCCTTTGTATGTTTTTAGAGCAGTGGCATGATGGTAGGGGTAGTATGAATGGTTTTAAAAAGTTCCTTGAAAAGATCTGTATCTTCTACCTATCTGGGATAGAGTATCACATGGAAACATATGATGCACCTTTTACCATGATAAAAAGTATTGAAGACTTGGAATCACTTCTTGAGCATTTAATTCAAGAGGAGATCCATGATACTCCCTGTTAGATTTTTATCAAGTAAGCTAGCATTATGGTCTTAGAATCTTTAACTGAGAGAATAACATGCACAAAAATAAAATACAAGAGACAATGAACACAGTGTTTTTCCTCAGGGAAACCATAAATGGAGAAAACCCCGCAACTTCCTCAGAGATAGAATCAGCACAAAAGGTAAAACCCCAAAACAGTAAGATGATCTCCCGATAGCAGCAGTCTCTCTCTCTCTCACTGAGAGAGCTTCTCTTCTCTCACTCATGCGCCCCAATGAGTGAGTGTGTGTGTAATGAGTGTGTTGTAAATAGAGAGACTCACTCTCTATTTATATTCTTCCATTCACTTGGAACCCACTTCAACATGTCGGCCTCACTTAACAATTACTTACTAGAGCCAACATCTCTAGGAGTGTCTAATAACCCTAGTGCCCCACCACTTATGGGGACTTTGCCTCCTCCGACCAATAGGAGGGTAACAAAATGGTGGGGACTATTTCCCTGACTTACAATGACTCACCTAGGGTCGACTTATCTAGGATAGTCTAATAACCCAAGGGCCCCATAACTGTGGGGGCTTTAACCCTTGACCAATAGGAGGGTTACCCACAATGACTTGACATGACTTTCACATTATACAAACTTCCTGGAATAAACATCGAGGTATGACATGACTCAAGTACATCACAAATACATCCTGGAGTAAACATAGGGTTACAATACATAAGAAATATGGATGAATACATTCTGAAGTTACAAATACATCAACACTCCCTCTTAACTAGGAAGGTATTCTCTCGACACAATTTATCAACACAAGTCTTCTTCTCTATATCATATGGATCATCATTGAGTTCTCGTCATCTTCATCTTCAAGTCATCTTCATCTAGATCTGGATCATCATCACTCGATTTGGATCATCATCACTGAATCTAGATCATCACTGGATCTGGATCATCATCACTGAATCTAGATCATCACTGGATCTGGCTCATCATCACTGAACCTAGATCATCACTGGATCTGGATCATCATCATCACTAGATCTGGATCATCATCACTAAATCTAGATCATCACTCGATCTGGATCGTCATAACTGAATCTAGACCATCACTCAATCTGGATCATCATCACTGAATCTAGAACATCACTTGATATTGATCATCATCATCACTGGATCTAGATCATCACTCGATCTGGATCATCACTGCTGGATCTGGATCATCACTCAATCTGGATCTCTTGAAGTCATCATAACTGGATCTAGATCATAGCTCGATCTGGATCTCCTTTGGTCATCATCATATGTGCTATCTCATGATTCTTCTCATCATAGGAAGTTCTACATAGCCATCCTTCTTTCATGCTGGGTGTATGCCTACCTCCTCGTAGGTCTTTGGTAGCCCTTTCATCTGACCTACTCATCAGAAAGGCAGTAGCCCTTACATCTGACCTACTTGTCAGAATGTCCAGCACTCACATCTGACATGGGAGGAACCTAATCCTTTAGCCATGACAGAATGGCATAGCCCTTACATCTGACCTACTCGTCAGAATGGAAATAGCCCTTACATCTGACCTACTCATTAGAATGTCCAGCACTCACATCTAACATGGGAGGAACTTAATCCTTTAGCCATGACAGAATGGCACAACCCTTACATCTGACCTACTCATCAGAATGGTGGTAGCCCTTACATCTGACCTACTCGTCAGAATGGCCAGCACTCACATCTGACATGGGAGGAACCTAATCCTTTAGCCATGACAGAATGGCTCATCCCTTACATCTGATCAAGTGGGAACACATCCCTCTATCACATCGGAATGGCCATGCACTCATATCTGATCATATGAGAACACATCTCACAGTCATACCAGAACGGACCTCAGTCTCAGAATGAGTTGTTCTAGTAACTGACCAGGCACCTCCATTCCAAGAATGGTGCTAGCCCTTATATATGATCATGTAGGAACCAATCCTACAGTCATATCAGAATGGCTCAACACTCATATCTGACATGGAAGGAACCAATCCTCTCACAATGATAGAATGGCTCATCCCTTACATCTGACCTTCTCGTTAGAATGGCTTTAGGTCTCATCATTTCCCCTTAGAGGGAACCTCGATCTCAAGAACACAAAGATTCTCCTTGAAGTACTCAAACTTCACTTTGGCCATTTCTAGCATAGAATCACATCAGGGATAATTACGTCCAAGGATGACCTGCGAGCTTCACCAGGACCGATTACATCCGAGGGAAACCTGTCTTATCAACTATGCTATAAATCCTTCTTTCAAGAGATCTTGATCTATATCACTACTCCTCTCTGCATCATACAACAAATGCAAGTCAGATCAACCAAATCAAAAAGAAACATACTACCTCCCAAATAGCAAGTGGCAACATCTTTTTCCTCAGCTGTACTCAGCGCCATGTAGGACTCCATCCTATCAAACCAAGAGATCATACTTGATCCCATACTGAATTAGCACCTTGAAGTGCTCTTCTTATCAATGGAACTATCTTCCCAATATCAATCCACATAACCCTCCAGGTTAATTTTCTGATTCTCCTCATACTTGAGCCCATAATCAACTGTACCCTTCAGATACCTCACTGCATGCTTTGTAACGGTCAGGTGAACATGTCTCAATGTGTTCATAGCAAAGAAAATATCTGGTCTCGTATTTGTTAGGTACATCAAGGAACAAATCATCTATCGATACATCGTGGCATTAACCATCTCTGATGAGGAAACACTCAATAGCTTCAGCTTCGATGCCATAGGTGTGGTCATGCAGTCCATCATCCTGAACCTCTTCAGGACCTCTACTGCATACTTCCTTTGTCCACACCTCCATGCCTAGAAAATAGTGCATCGGCACATAATAGGAGCATCACTGGTCTTCTGCCTTCAACCTTGAAGCAAAGGTTGGAATCTGCTTTACTCTCAGTAAAGCCTAGATTCATCAGTAATCTGTCCATCCTGTCGTACCATGTCAAACCTTAGGATCTTCTACAGTCACTCCCTCTGAAGTAGAGCATCATTCTCCCTCTGTCTTCTGTACTGAAACATTTTGTACCGGAGTGACAAGTAGCTTCCTATGCTACTAGTATTCTATGTATCCATCTAGTGTATAGAATTTCATCTTCACCCTTGTAGCAAAGGTTAATATCTTCATAAAGTTCATCATGTATGTGTTTCAATTCTTACTGGCTACAAATGTCTCTTCGTAGTTTATGCCTTCTTTTCGTGAGAAGCCTCGTGATACAAATCTTGCTCTGTATCCCACGATGTTTCCATCTAGTGCATGATGGAACTATGAACTTCTCTTCAGGTCTCGATACTGCATCCTAGACATCATTCTTATTGAACTGGTCTTCCCTTTCTTCTTGGTGGCTGGAAGGTTCTGCATCAATGATGTCACTGCATTCGTCATATTATTCTTTTTCTTTGAATTGTCGTCACTTGTTCTTCGGAACAAGTCTTCATTCTTCTTTTCTTGTAGGTGATTATGTATGTGATATTTCCTACAAGTCAAATGCATTTGTATGGTTAGAAACATTTCATAAGGAATATTCATACTGGAAAATTCTTGTGCAATAATATATGATCATGCAACTACTTTAGCCAATACAACATTCATCCATATCTCACTGAAACTTTCTAGATGCCTTCCTATTCTACAAGGACAACAATTATATTGTACACTAATCCAATATGTCAGCAAAGAGGTTTCATTCTAGATAAGTAGCAATGGAGAGTTGTATAGCACCATGAGATAATTACTCATCACATGCATATTAGTAGTATACTGTCATTAATGCAAACATTCTATCATGCATAATACATTAACTGAATATAGACAAATGCATAACAAAACAATATCATGAAATGACAATTGAATACTTATCTTGATTTGTTTCATGGGTAGACTCATTCTTGAGCCTTCAGCTTCATCATCTTCTTCATTCATAATAGCATCATTTCTTATCCAAATGCTAAGGTGGATAAGAGGTTCTTCAAGAGTTGAGTTCTTTATATTCCTCATTGCTTGAGGGATCTTCTTTGGATGGTGAGAGCTAGATCTTCAATTGCTCCCATCTTCTCTTCTCGAGCTTCTTCTTCTTGTGTGTGCTCTTCCCAGAGTCTGTTGAAAGTAATAACTTCCTTCTAGCACACATTCTTCAAATGAATGAATCCCATGATCCTGGGAGGCCATTCAAGGTGGCTATCACCACTTCTACATTCTTCGCTTCTTCTTTTACCACTTCAAGTTGTTCTCTGATTTGAGAGACCGTTGTAAAGTATGACATTCTGGATCTTCACTTCCTTCAACTGGTTTCTTAAGGTCTTATTCTGATTTATGTTCTTCCCTTCAAATAGCTTGGTCAAGGAATCAAACATCATCTATGTCTTTAGGAAAGACACTTGTGGTACAAGTTGATCCGTGACTAAATCAACCATGATCTTCTTGGCCTTGACCAAGTTCGTTTTGTGTAAGGCTTTGATCCTCATCTCCCTCTAGAAATGGAACCTCTATACTCATGTAGGTGTCCAATCCATTTTATTAAGAGAGATCATATACTTCCATGCTTGGAAGTTGTCAACTTCACCAAGCTTATCATCAAGCTGATGTGATAGATCATTTTGAAATGAGGACCTCAAATGAAAATAGAAAAAGATTAGATCTTACCGATTTGAGGTGTCCGTCCTGGTTCCGGAGCTCGCTGATCTAGCGTTTGTCAAAGAAACCCTAAATTTCAAAACTTGGAATATTTCATATCGGATTGGATAGAAATATATATCTCTTCAAATGGATCTGTCCAATGTACTCCTTTTCTGAAAATAGTGCAGGGAATCTCCCGGAATAGGAAGCCCTAGTTTTCCAATTTCTTCTGCAGAAATGCTTGTCACTGTTTCTGTGATATCTCTGAAATTAATTATCCTCTATGTCTAAAATTTCACACTAAGGTAACTACGCATGTCCCTGAGATGACACCATAGGTTTCATTAGAATTTGTTTCACCAATTTGGATTTATTATCCTTTTCCCAAAGTGACTTGTTACAGGACTGTTCAAAATGGCAAAGTTGTACCGACTTCCACGTGTCACTGTTTCATCTTCTGGGTCTGAAATTTAGACCACAGAAATTAAATTCTGTGCCATTTATGGAAAATCTTCAGGAATTCCATTTGGACCTCTGTATCCCAAGCTATATCAATTATCCCCAGGTGTCCTGTTTAGGGATGAATTCTAGAAGAGGCTGGAACCCTAACGTGGAGGGATCATATCTCCCAGCATATAGTGAATATGAGGATAATTTTTGGATACATTGTAAATAAGGATTTTATCTTCGACCTCTACAATTTTCAGCACTTGATCCTTTTCCAATCTCGGGATATAGCGAATGTACCAAAACTCAGCAGTTTTAGTATTTAGGGTTTTTCTAGCTTGGGGTCAAACTAGGGTTTGACTTTCCCATAGTTTCACCCAACCAAAAATATTGATCCAGGTGTCTAAAATTCTATTTTTATGAGCAGAGCAATTCTATTCTGGTCTCACTCAAAAATTCCTCTTCTGTAGAAAGCCCTAATTTTGGCACCAAAAACTGAAAATGCTCGGAATCGAATTCCGCTTCAACAGAAAGATGCGCCCTTCAATGGAGAGTAAGCCTAGCATACTTTTGCTAATGGATTGTGAAGAGAGACCAAAAAATTAAGAAACCCTAGCCTCTACAGCTCCACAATGTCTTCTTCTCAGGTTAGCTCTGATACCATGTCAGGTTTTTATCAAGTAAGCTAGCATTATCATCTTAGGATATTTAATTGAGAGAATGACATGCACAGCAATAAAATACAAGAGACAATGAACATAGTGTTTTTCCTTGGGGAAACCATAAATGGAGAAAACCCCACAACTTCCTCAAAGATAGAATCAGCATAAAAGTTAAAACCCCAAAACACTGAGATGATCTCCCGACAGCAACAGTC